>JAWQEG010002841.1:0-105802 GCA_033782935.1 Petrolisthes cinctipes | reverse complement strand
AGAGAGAGAGAGAGAGAGAGAGAGAGAGAGAGAGAGAGAGAGAGACTGTGTGTGTGTGAGAGAGAGGTACTTTGCAAGTGTGTGTATGTGTGTCAGAGAGAGAGAGAGAGAGAGAGAGAGAGAGAGAGAGAGAGAGAGAGAGAGAGAGAGAGAAACTGTGTGTATGTGTGAGAGAGAGAGAGAAATTGTGTGTGAGAGAGAGAGAGACTGTGTGTGTGTGAGAGAGAGAGGTACTATGTGAGTGTGTGCATGTGTGTCAGAGAGAGAGAGAGAGAGAGAGAGAGAGAGAGAGAGAGAGAGAGACTGTGTGTATGTGTAAGAGAGAGGTACTATGCGAGTGTGTGTACAGAGAGAGAGAGAGAGAGAGAGAGAGAGAGAGAAACTGTGTGTATGTTGGTGTGAATGGAACAGCGTGAGTGTGTGTGTGAGAGGAACTGTTTGTGTGTATGAGAGAAACTGCAAGAAAGAGAGAGGGACTGTGTGTGTAAGAGAGATCTTAGTTGTGTGTTCATGTGAGAGAGAGAGAGAGAGAGAGAGAGAGAGAGAGAGAGAGAGAGAGAGAGAGAGACTGTGTGTGTAAGAGAGATTTTATTTGTGTGTTCATATCTGAATGACTGTGTGTGAGAGAGAGAGAGAGAGAGAGAGAGAGAGAGAGAGAGAGAGTGACTGTGTGTGTGTGCGCGTGAGAGTGATATCGATGTGTGTGAGAGAGAGACTGTATGTAAGAGAGATTGCCTTTGCGTAGAAGAGAGAGAGAGAGAGAGAGAGAGAGAGAGAGAGAGAGAGAGAGAGAGACTGTGTGTATATATATTTTTTTACACACACACACACACACACACACAGCCATCTTTCTCACTCACACACGAAGTCTCACTCTTTCTCTCTCTCACTCACAAAGTCTCTCTCTAACACACAATCATCAATCTATCTCACACAAATGCAGTCTCTCTCTTTCTCACACACACACACACACACACACACAAAGCCTCCCTCTCTCTTTCACAAACACACAGTCTCTCTCTCTCTCTCTCTCTCTCTCTCTCTCTCTCTCTCTCTCTCTCTCTCTCTCTCTCTCTCTTCGTGCTTGCTGTCCAATAATAATAATAATAATGAATAAATGAATAATAATGTGTTTCAATTTCCATATTATAAAATTTAAGGTAAATATTAATTATCCCATGAAATAAATGGGTTTAATATTTATCAATAATTAATTTAGGTGTAAAATAATGAAAAATAATGAATAATTCAGGTGTTAACAAAATTATCATAAAAATAAACGAAAAAATAAATGAGTCTGTATTAAAATCATAGCGTTTTCTCGTATGAATAAACGAATGATAATTGGTGGCAATATTGGAGCAACTTGATTCCTCCAAACCATTCCAGGCAACAGGGTAGATAGATACCATTATAATATGTATTAATTAATCCTGTTTCCTGACATATTTTGGAGGAATCAATGTACTACAAAGTTACTACAAGGGACCTCAGATAATTTTAGGGTAATTTTGGAGCAAACTGATTCCTCCAAACCAATTTATGACGTCATTACAGAGAGAGAGAGAGAGAGAGAGAGAGAGAGAGAGAGAGAGGTAATAGAAGGGGTTGAGGGTAGGGAGGGGTGTGGGGTGTAAAGGACGGGGTATGTGGAGAGAGAGAGAGAGAGAGAGAGAGAGAGAGAGAGAGAGAGAGAGCAGTGTAGCCAGGTCTGCTTGACAAAATTTCTATAATATCCCCATTGGTACAGTTGCGGCATGGAGTTTCTTTATGACCCTGGGCTCCTCTATACCCTACCCCACAAGGAGGTGACGGAGGTGTAGAGAGTTGAACATATAACGACGGAGATGATTGGTCGATAAGTTGCTAGGAAAGTTTAGTGATAATATAACCTTATTATATCTAAACAAGAGAGCATTGTGGTGAACTAAATATATTATGTTTATTTGCCATATATACAGTATATGAAGAACAGTAGCATACATTGTTGATGAGGAACTGAATTATAACACATACTGGAATAACTCGTATTTTATTCTCAGTTGTGGTTGTCATACATCAGCCAACTGATTGTGATGGGAGGGGATCTGCCTGGCATTGCTTCACGGGCTCACGGCTCGTGCTGTGATTCGTTGTAAGGCTTCAAATATCCATTTCTACCTTAGTAATAGGGATAGGTTATATGCTTTTTATATAATTATTGACAAATTTATAACGATTTACATTTACAGATAGTGAAGTAGTGTTATCGTTTGTTGTTAATTTTGTCATCTGTTTTCTTATTTATTTTCAGTGCGAACTGTTAAAATTTATTTTGATAGAGCCAAGTGAGATGAAGAACGTTGAGTTAATATAAGCATTTGCTTGACAAAATGGTAAGAACAACACTCTATGAAGAGGAGCCTTTATTGACGACGTTTCGCTATTGCTTCTTCAGGTCAAAGGCACATCAATATAACATACAGTACTGTGTAACTTATAGTTCTATTTTTATTTGTATGTGACTGTATTCTGTTTTGTTCCACTTCCTCCGTTACCATTCCATGTATTTTTTTTTTATTTCCCCCGATGTTGTTTCCTTTCCCGGATGTGGAGGTGGTAGGGGGAGGAGTATACAGGCGGGGGTGAGCGAGGGAACTGGGTGTGTGTTGGGGGTGCTTGAGGAGAGGTAGGAAGGAAACGAGAGCAAAAAGGGGTGGAGATAGCCAGGTTGCCGTTAATGCTGACAAACTATATATAATAACAGAAATAATGACAGAATGAAGCTAATGACAATTGCAATGTTTACATTGGAAACATGGCAACAATGAAGATAAAACAAATATACTGGTATTCAGTATCCCTAAGAATTCTCATTCAGGTCACATGGTAAACCCTCAAACATAAACCACATTATATAACTATAAACCCATTCACATAAATATTTTTATACATATGGCCCTACATAGTAAGCAGGTCTCCATTCTCAGAGAGAGAGAGAGAGAGAGAGAGAGAGAGAGAGAGAGAGAGAGAGAGAGAGAGAGAGAGTGGAAGTGGGGGAGGGGGAGAGTGAGAGGAAGAGGACGAAACATACAAACAGATGGACAGAGAGAGAGAGAGAGGGAAAGACAAACAGATGGACAGAGAGAGAGAGGGAAAGAATGACAAACAGATGGAGAGAGAGAGAGAGAGAGAGAGAGAGAGAGAGAGAGAGAGAGAGAGTGAGAGAGAGATGATTATTATGATGGTAGAAAAATTCGCTTGTGATGAATGGAGAGGACTTGTTATGAGGTTTTCCACAATATTAAAATATATATATATATATATATATATATATATATATATATATGGTGGGTTAACCACCCAAACACCTGACAACCATGCCTCGCCCTTCCACCTCAACCTTCCTTCCGCCCTCTCAGCACCTGTATTCTTTATCTTCACTTTCTCTTCATTTTCATAAGTTATTTTTTTACTTCATATATATCTCTCTCACTCATATAATTTATATTTAATTACATTGTGGTTACAATATTTATAACACATTACACTGCACGTATTAAAATTTTTACTTTATTTCCTCACCACCCAAGAACTGCAATATAGGGTGTGGAGAGTGTTGCCGCTCGTGATGCTTTTAACGTATATATTTTTATTAAGAAAAGGTATATTTTTAATTATTTTCTTTCAAATTATATTATAGACATAAACGTTACTTTACTTACCTAAGCAAGAACTACGGTATAATTCGATAAAAGAGACAACATGGTATTATATAAGCAACATTTCTTTATTGCCACACAAAGACCTTAGTTTCTTATTTTTTTATACCTCAACCTCGGGATTGAAGGTCGTGGCTGAGACTGAGGCCCCGAGATTATCGAGTAACGCTTCGAGGTGTTTGTTGCTTTACATGTTTGTTTATACGTCACTTAATATATTATGCTTTATATATTTCTTTTTAATTGGGATACCAAAATATTTACGTCCAAATTGTATTGTTATGTGTTATTATCTGTGTGCCTTTTACATTATATCACAGAAGTTATGAATCCCAAGTTTAGGGAACATTGTAACACACTACACAAGGAACTACATGGCCTGACCCCACCAGAAACTTGGTTTAACTTTTCTCAGCTTTTATATATATATATATATATATATATATATATATATATATATATATATATATATGTGTGTGTGTGTGTGTGTGTGTGTGTGTGTGTTTGTGTGTGTGTAAATCTCTGTTTTAATATTGTAGAAAACCTCATAGCAAGTCCTCTCCACTCATCACACACGAATTTTTCTACCATCATGATAATTATCTCTCTCTCTCTCTCTCTCTCTCTCTCTGTTTGTATGTTTCGTCCGCTTCATCTCACTCTCCCCCTCCCCCACTTCCACTCGCTCACTCAAATTCTCTCTCTCTCTCTCTCTCTCTCTCTCTCTCTCTCTCTCTCTGAGAATTGAGACCTGCTTACTATGTAGGGCCATATGTATTGAAATATTTATGTGAATGGGTTTATAGTTATATAATGTGGTTTATGTTTGAGGGTTTACCATGTGACCTGAATGAGAATTCTTAGGGATACTGAATACCAGTATATTTGTTTTATCGTCATTGTTGCCATGTTTCCAATGTAAACATTGCACTTGTAATTGGCTTCATTCTGTCATTATTTCTGTTATTATATATAGTTTGTCAGCCTTAACGGCAACCTGGCTATCTCCACCCCTTTTTGCTCTCGTTTCCTTCCTACCTCTCCTCAAGCACCTCCAACACACACCCAGTTCCCTCGCTCACCCCCACCTGTATACTTCCCCGCAACCTCCCCCCCCCTACCACCTCCGCCTCTACCCTTCCCCATGGAGCGCGCATATTTAAGGTTCAGTACTGTATAATGAACAAGAAAAATTCACAATGCCGTGAATGCAGAAGTCAGTTGGCTGATGTATGACAACCACAACTGAGAATAAAATACGAGTTATTCCAGTATGTGTTATAATTCAGTTCCTCATTAACAATGTATGCTACTGTTCTTCATATACTGTATATATGGCAAATAAACATAATATATTTAGTTCACCACAATGCTCTCTTGTTTAGATATAATAAGGTTATATTATTACTAAACTTTCCTAGCAATTTATCGACCAATCATCTCCGTCGTTATATGTTCAACTCTCTACACCTCCGTCACCTCCTTGTGGGGTAGGGTATAGAGGAGCCCAGGGTCATAAAGAAACTCTATGCCGCAACTGTACCATAACAGCTGCAGTATTTGGGAATTACCCTCACTTCCCTCCTTCTATGGTTGGGTACCAGTTCGGAAGTCGTGATGGGTGTGTGTGTGTGTGTGTGAGTAGCAGATGACCTGGGCCACGGTAACGGGCTTAATGAAGCCTTTATCCAGAATCGGAACATAATAAAAAAAATATAAATCTCTTTTATCCTCCTCTGCAAGCTTCTCTGTAGTCCTATTCCTCCTTTTATTCCATTTTATTTCTATTCATACTATTACTCCATTTTCTCACTATTCCACCAATTATTTATTTTTCTCTTTCCTCACTTTTCGCTTTCAACACCTGCAACCTTATCTCTTAAATCTATTGGCTCTTTCCGCGTTCCCAATAATTAATCTATTTTCTGCATACACACGCACTTTCTCAGTATAATCCAGCATGCACCTCATCCTTCATCAATACACACCTGAACTACACACCTGTACTACACACACACACTTGTCCAGTCGTGGTCAGTAACAAACATCCACATATGAGTATCTCAAACAATTTGTTGTCTAAAATTTTCACGTTCACAAAATCATGATGTTATAGTTTTAAGTAGTGCGTAGCTTATTGTAGTTAATTAAAAGATGGTACTTAACCTACACCAGCTATAGCAATGCCCTCACCACCCTGAGTTTGCCGAGGCTGACAACATGCACGAGCTGTAAACCCCTCGCACCGATCAATATCGCCACAGCGCCATCCCCACCTGCATAGTGCGACAAATAAGCACTTATAGATTAAAGTCAGTCACTAGCAAGAGAGAAATAAACTCAATGCAAGTTATTATAAGTCTAAGAAATAATATTAATGTAACCTCCTCCACTATATATTTTCAGTCTCTGACTGCCATATGAATAAACCGTAATTTTATTATTATTATTAATATTATATTATTATTTCACTAGCATCATCTTTTGGGAATCATGCCTACACATTTGCATGCGACTAAATTATGGTATCCACTCACTCACACTAGTTATTCCCCACAATTGTCATTACCCCCAACCCCATTCACCCCACCCGACTCTTTTCATCATCTTAACGCATTTCATCATTGGTAAATTGATAATAGACAGAAAGATAGATAGATACAGCTGTACAACAAAAACACATGTTACAAACATGAATGATTTAACATCCATCCACCAGCAACGAATTGGTTGGTGAACGATGACTATATATAATTTTATCTTGGTTTCCTTTATAGTTTGTCATCTTCACTGTGTGTGTTGGTCAGGCAGTTTGACTCAACTGCCTGCCGTCCAGTAAGGAGAAAAATGTTAAAATTCCCTTCATCAGAGATATCTCAGGGAATCATAAACACAGCTGTACAGGCAACAGCAGAAGTAAGTTTGTCCTTAGCATCCATGATATAAAGTTGTTGGTCTGGGATTAACTTATATATATATATATATATATATATATATATATATATATATATATATATATATATATATATATATATATATATATATATATATATATATATATATATATATATATTAGTGATGTATCGAATGTCTAAAAATGCGGATATGCTGATGCGGATGAGGATATCGACCTTTAAAATCTGCAGATATGGATGCGGGTGCGGATATGAGAAAACAGTATTTGTGGATACGGATGCGGATGTCTGATGGTCATATCCTCACGAATGCGGATGCTGATTATTTTATGTTTTTTTAAATATGCATGTTTCAGTTATGAAAGACGACTTTCAGCCACATAAGTTCAACTTATGTGTTACCATGTTTTAAAAATATTCATTATTTAGTTATGAAAGACGAATTTCAGCGACATAAGTTCAACTTATGTGTTACCAGGATGCTAGTCGTGATTTTATTTAGAATACCAGTCCATTAATATAATGGTAAATCCCATTCATCCACATAGATTATTACATTTTATTTCAGAAATGTATTCCGAATATCATAGGAATTTTCTGCAGTATGCACTATGCTCAGCAAGTCAGTATGAAAAATATCCTCAGCTGAATAATATCCTCACATTCTCATTCTCAAACCGCCAATGCGGATGCAGATGTGGATTTTGCTTGCATTGCTAATGCTGATGCGGATGTGGATATTACATGCATTGTTAATGAGGATGTGGATGAGGATTATATGAAAATGCGGATAATCCGCGGATGCGGATGCGGATATCCGATACTGGGATAATATAATCGAAAAATGTATGATACTTGTGGATGAAAATTATTGGTTACAGACACAGATGTGCAGGAGAGGAACATGTGCATAGCGACACATATTGCAAAGTAAGCTCAGATATAACTAGCTACACGTGTAGCTACACGGTATAATGAATGTTGCAATATTTTCTTCTACATTTATTTATGGCAATTTAACAAATATTTTTTCTAGTAACTTTTATTTCATCTACTTTCTTTTCTCTCATTCTTCCTAATGAAAATGTCACCATCTTGTCACCTGATAAAGCTGAACTCTTCTCTGAATCCTACATCTCACACTCCATTATTGACGAATTTGGCAATATTCTTCCATCTCCGTCCCTCTGCCTTACTTGTGCTTGTCATCTGAATATATTCAAAGGAAGTAGGCTACTTTCTGCCCTCTCTGACCTTGACACTCGGTAGGCGTACGTTTCTGGTAGGTTTTCTCCTGTCATCATAAAGAACATTCCTTCTCTGCTAACTCCTTGCCAAGAAAAAACTATCCAACTAAGCCTCTCTTCCTACTTGTTCCCAAGTGTACATAATACTTCCACCTATTAACTATCGCCCCATTGTTTTGGTACTTTATCTTTCGAAAAATTTCGTTTTATTCTTAACTGAAAATTAAAAGTTTTACACCTAACTTTACACGTCCTTCTTTACGATTATCAGGAACTGGCTCTATCAGTGCTGTTCTTCAAGGTAGGCTTAGCCATATATCAGCACCTCTCACTACACCGCCAGGATGTTTCATCATTCTTCACGCATCTATTTCGATGGATTCCAAGTCTAAACACAAACTCTCCTCTCCTCCCTCTTCGCCTCTCATGTCTCCTCTTCTCTTCCTTGCCCCATTCTCTGTTCTCTCCTACTTTATCTCTCATTGGTTCTTCATCCTTTATTCCCTTCTATTCCTTTTAACCCCACCTTCTCCTTTTATCCTTATTACCTTATACTCACGGACTGGTATAGGCCTACATTACTATTGACATCTGATAAACACTCAAAAACTCTTCTTTATATACTCAGATATATTATAGGAAAGTCCAATTTGGCAAATGGTTTCACAATTATTATTATTATTATTATTATTATTTCAAACAACGTGGACGCAACAGATATTGCCAGAAAGGAACCCTATTACTATAATTGATGTATGTAACCTTAATATATATATATATATATATATATATATATATATATATATATATATATATATATATATATATATATATATATATATATATATATATATATATATATATATATATATATATATATATATATATTCAAGTTAAGGGACAACAATCTGATGAAAGGGATTCTATTATTCGTAACTTCACATTAACACTATTGATTATTTTTAAATGATTATGTTTCAACACTACGCTACAAGTCTCAGTGCAGTGTAGGACGTCTGAACTCACTAATGTTGTTCCTAGCCTCTTTGGTTGTTTATGTCCTGCTGAATTTCGGTTCCGCAAGAGTACCCGTTTTTCTGATATCCATTATGTCATTACATCATTCCTATATACGTCATACGTACAGAAACATTCGGCACATCACAGCAAACAAAAGTTCATAATATTTCAACATAGAGTTTTCCCACTGTAAATGCATTTTGTGATGCACCCAGCCTCTAATGCGCATAGTGTAATAGGGGGTTCTCACTCAGCTGATCGGCGTGATGTCACAATGTAAACATCTGCCATGTTGGTAGACTGGCAGGGTTGCCATTTGGTATTTTTCATTACCAAATCAGGCCCAATTTAGTAATGAAAAATCTGTTTGGTAATATATAATTTGATTTGGTATTGGAACTGAAAGGTGAAATGTCTGCTGTCTTGTAGATTAACTTACAGTACTACAAAACCTTCATATACACAACATAGGCTACTACTATTTTTAAGTGGAGATATTACTCCTATACCGGTATATCAAAGGTCTTGGTATATATATATATATATATATATATATATATATACAGGGTGTATCGCGAGGTATATCATTAAATTACACCAGAGATATAAAATAAAATTTTGAGTATATTTTGTTCTATAAAGTAGGGTGTGTGTGATCTCACTAAAGTACAATGAATACTGATAAAAACTATTTTAAACGTGTGTTGTCAAATGGCGGTGAGCGTCGGAGGGAGTGGTAGCCTAATATGTTTTTCAGACCAAAGAGGTCTTATTTATTTAATCTTAATAAGTTTTATCATGATTGCAATATTTATGTGATGTTCTATAACGTACATTGAATCATATTTTCCATGCAGAGGGATAATAACAGGCCCCTATTAATAATATTCGACGAAATATAATTAATATCTTTTGGAGGTTAGGTAAACTTTACCCGACATAATGCCAGCTGCAAGTCTTAGCATTTTCCTACATTTCACGGATTTTCTTCTAATACAGGCCTGGTATTATTCCTCTGCATTGAAAATATGATTCAATGTACGTTATAGAACATCACATAAATATTGCAATCATGATAAAACTTATTAAGATGAAATAAATAAGACCTCTTTGGTCCGAAAAACATATTAGGCTACCACTCCCTCCGACGCTCACATCCATTTGACAACACACGTTAAAATAGTTTTTATCAGTATTCATTGTACTTTACTGAGATCACACACACTATACTTTATAGAACAAAATATACTCAAAATTTTATTTTATATCTCTGGTGTAATTTAATGATATACCTCGCGATACACCCTGTATATATATATATATATACTGTGAGTGTAAGAAATATATACATACAGTATAATTATATATTACACTAAACGTACGATAACTCCATTTTTCTATTAGAAACACAGGGTGTTCTCAGTATTTGCGCTATCATAGTTCTGAAACCTACCAATCAAATCTCGTCTACGCATTCATAAATATTGATCTGGTTAATGCAAATATTAATAGCATAACTGCATAAGATTTAAAAGATGGTAAGAGGGTGCAATTGTTGCGCGAGTATAGCAGCTAATGTGATTGTACAGATCATGAATATGTTACCCGGTCATAGCCTATGTGACTATTTGATATCATCACCCAACCCTGAGTACAACTTCCAGTCCATGAAATGCCACAAAAGTTTAAAGGTACACTACTATTTTTACCATTGGTTGAGTTAAAGAAGTGATGGTATGATAAACATCAACACCACCATCAACTTCGGCACCATGTGTGAGAGAAACACGGTATATATTTATCCTTATTTCTCTGCATAATTTTCATATCAGCCACTGAATGAGCTAACACTTTAAATTATTATCCCATATGATTATTATAGAGGAGAATATTAATTCCAAACTAATCATTATTTTCCTGTAATTATTAGGGTTTTCCCCAACCCAAAACCCCCAATTTCCCCGGCTCTTCCCCAAGATTGTAGGGGGAGGAGAAGGGTTTGATGTTGGCTCCCTGGATATTCGGGAAAACCATAAATTCCTTCTCATGATCAGCAGTTTCTCGTGTGCTTCTCCTTGGTTTTTTATCACCTTAGGGATCCGAAAGAAGGACAAACCAGGAAGTTTGTCTGTGTTAGAACATCTCACCATGCAGCAAAACCATGACATTCTTAAATATCCCCTTAAAGGAGGTCTAACACTCGTCCAAATCAATAAAACGTGCTAGACATAACCACTACCCTCTGCTTGTATACATAGAGGTTGACTACCAACATGGCCGCCGAGCGCACCATGACGTCACAATGACGTCACATGAGAATTCCCTATTGTATGTTGCCACCCGGGACAGGAGGATATTTACATATTGTGAGTGGGCAGGGATCAAACACCCTTCATCAGTAACGCAAGACGTGATACTAATATTCAGCCACTGAGATGGATAGAGATTCACTACAATCCTCTGAGATCTATTCCTACCTCGGTCATGTAGGAATTGTATTTAGAACTCTTGCATAGTATTACACCATGTGTACTTGAGGTTGAGTATATAATACCTCATAAAATGCATTTACAGTGGAATAACTAATCTTGTTTTCATTTTTCTGAGTCAATCCCCTTCATGTACAAGCGTTAACAAATCATGCATCGGAGAACCTTTACAATGGATCCTTCCTCATCCTGGGCCTCGCATGTATGAAAAACAAGGTAGTTCTGAAAAAAAAAAAAAAAATGATAATAGTAGAAGCTTCATAACTTATAGTGATGATAAACACATTCCATTGTTCATCCCATTGGGTGCACAACGCTGTAAAAACAAGAAATTAGTTAACTAGATAAATTATAAAAAAACACCAAAATAATACGGGAAAAGCAGAAAATATGTAGATGAACATGATTTGGGTGTGTGTTTACATGTGTGTGGGCGTGTGTGTGCAAGTGTGTGTGTGTGTGTTTGTTCAGCATTTACCCCGGCTCTCCTCTGATACCACTACCTAGTACCTACCACCTACCTTTATGAATTGCCATATTCCTACATACTACTTAATCCCTAAGCCTGTTCTATCTATTTGGTATTGTCATACATGCTTTCCTTAATTAATGAAGTAACTAGTTCCACTATCAGCATGATTTTTGTAACATCCATTCCCCTATATGTTATCCATCTATTTCCAAAGTTGCAAAGAATAGTCAGTGTTGGCCACCAAAGTAGCCGTACCGAGTTTAGGCGAGAATAACTCCGCCTCCTTGATGACGTTAGAGCCACCGTAAACCAACCACATCACTTCCCGCCTCCTGTAGCCCCATCCCCTGAAAACATGGGGGGCGGAGCTATTCTCGCCTAAATTCGCTTATAGTCAGAAGGTATAATCCGGTTAATCCCTTGAATCTCATTGACTGGCCGTAACAGGAAGCACACATTACACCTGAATTTTCTCATCATTATACTTCAGGTGAGAGAGAGGCCGGTGACTTACTTCCGTTAAGAGATAGTATACATTTGGTATATTGGAGCGCCTTGATTTCTCCAAATTATATCTGGAAATAGGACCAGGTTAACAAAATTATCGATTGCCTGTAGTTTGGAGGAAGCAGGTGCTTCAGATTTATCAACACTGTAATACGCAATTAAGGTAGTACAGTGTTGGTAAATCTGAAGTACCTGCTGCCTCCAAACTATTCCAAGTAATAAGACACCATTATTTTTGTCAATCTGATCCTGTTTCCTGGCATATTCTGGAGGAATCAAGGCGCTCCCATGTACCAAAAGTATAAAATATCCACTTAATTGTATGTAATAAAATAAGCTTGCCTTGGTGCCAATCTTCGTCACAATGGCTTCTAAGCCTGTGTTGTGTTATAGCCATCCCATTTGTTTAGCAACAGGACACAAAGCCTTCGTCACAATGGCTTCTAAGCCTGTGTTGTGTTATAGTCATCCCATTTGTTTAGCAACAGGACACAAAGCCTTGCAAATAGTGACACTGAATACTTAGGCTCTAAAGCAAATTGTTTTCGTTACTGCTGTCGATCAGGAGATATGTTGCTAAACTGGGAGGCTACTGATTCACCCAAACTATGCCAGAAAACAGACTCCCTCAATGGTAGGGTACTAATAGGGGATCTGTTTTGTGGCATAGTTTGGAGGAATCAGAGATCATACAATTCACTAGCAGAAGAATCTCAACGTTGAGTATTTTTCTATTGTTGCTGTAAGAGAATATGAGAGAAATGCAGGTGAACCAATAGATGTTATGGGAGCATTAGTAGACTCGATATTTGTGTTAATAGTTTGGGAGGTGTGTAATCGGAGAAAGTAGTTTTATAGTGCAGTAAACAAGAAAGTAAAAATTAATGGAAGAGATCATAATTTATAGGAAGAGTGTGGTCACGGTGACTATATACAGTGGGTATTTAGGTGTGGACTGGTAACATTTTATAGCACAGTAAATAGGAAGGTAAAAATTAATGGAATTATCTAGAAAGGGTGGAGTCACGGGGACTATAGGCTAGCCTATTTAATGATTGATTGAGGAGAAGGTGATAGAGAGGTAAGACAGCAAACAAGAAGGATGCAAAAATAAAAGAGGGACAGTTGAAAAACTGAAAGGGAGTGACTGGGGCCGAAGGGGAGCACAAACACTTAAATTAATGCCCACATCACTACAGGCATTACCCTCCTACGGGTAGGGACTACTGTATATATGTTGATATAGTATTTACTATGTATTTCAAGGTCCGTGATATATCGATTTTTTGCAATATCATCTGAACTAGATTACTGATTTACATGGCATTGTAACACATTGTGTTTCAGACACACACACACCCCAAAATAGGAAAAGTATAACCATGTATCTACTCCGCCTCATTCGGGTAGTTGTCTTAGAGACATGCCATCAAAATCTGGTAGAAAGTCCAGTAATCAAAAAGGCAAATGGCAACTCGGAGCATGCTGAAGCGTGGATACCATGACTTATGGTGACGTGTACTCTTGCCTCTTGCCACACTCCCTAATCATTGACGACTAAATAATTATTGTAAAATGTGTACTGAATGTACATACGGTATTTGTCATCAATTACTACGAGTATGTACAGTCGTGAACAATTATAATCACCCACATTGAAGCTATACTTTTGAGAGTTTCCTTCTGTTCGTTAGCTCAGAAACTTTCCAATAAATAATATGTTAAGTACCATCTTCTAATTTCCTACAAGTAGCTACTCACTTTTCAAAGCAATAACACGCACACGCACACACAGACGTATCTTCTAATCTACTACAAGCTACTTACTCACCATTCAAAACAAGTTATTCAAGAACGTAAAAACATTAGTTTAGACAGAAATTTGGTTGAGTTATGCATAAGTGTATTGAAACTTATGTCTAAGACTATGTACAGTACTACACATTTGGTTTCAGTGCAACCACAGAAATCCCAGGTGACTAGTTATTTCAGAGAGTAGTATTTTCTGTCAGGGAGAGTGATACCAGCTGACACTCGGATATATTTCTTAAAAATTATAAAGAAATGTTAATGGTATAGGTCCGACTATAGGACATGGTGTGTATCAATGCTAACATTAGTTAATAGCAAAAGGCTTGAGGTGGTGTTACTAAATTAACTTCTTCTAATGGGCAAAGATCTCTTCGTCGCTCAGTTCCTATTATTATACACTACGAATTTAGCAACGAAGAAAATTTGTTGTTGAAGAGTAAGTTTAAGGGGGTTATAATTATACTTTTGGTACATTGGAGCGCCTTGATTCTTCCAAAGTATGCCAGGAAACAGGACCAATGAATTAATATAATTGTATCCTGTTGCTTGATATATTTGGAGGAATATGCTGCTCCAGATTTACAACCAATAACACTGTACTATATACCCCCTTGATAATACCATCCTGAGTGTATACAAATGTTAGTTCATAGCTGAAGCCAACTATTACCTGTGTCAATTATTACCTGTGATAGTTATTACCTGTGTTCCTGTACGCTTTTGTCTTTCATTGTGTGTATCATGATTCATGTTGGAAACACACCAGCCGCATTTTAGATAAAAATATTAAAGAAACTGATTGTACACCTTCATGCACTTTGAAATTATTTTAACCTTGAGGAAATCATTTTTGTGGAAGATTTATGTTCCATTATCCTTTATGGAGGAAAATGGAGGGTTTTATTCACTGATACTCTCTTCCTACTACTCAAATTGGTAAAAATTATATAAAAACTTTTACTTTTGACATTTCCGCACTTAAAATGGCTTTTTCATTTGATTTAAAGGACAGTAAGCGGGTCAGGAGAGTCAGGTGGTCAAGCAGTGGTGTATTTTTAATTAAAAGAAGTAAAAAATATAAAATTTGCAACAAATTGATATAAACCATTTTATACACTTAAAATTACCCTGACCTTTGACCACAGGGGCTGAATTTGAGTTAAAATAGTGGGGCTGATGTACTGTATCGCATTCTAAGCAAAATCCATCTGAAATGGTACCGTAATATTTTAAAACATGTGTAATTACTGTAAATGATATATTTTTGTCATTTTAGCTCAAAGGGTATGTCATATTTTGCCGGTATTCAAACTTGGCCGAGATAATTCCCTTATCCATAAAAACACCAAAAATGAAGGGTCTAGGTCATATATTCAGGTCGCTAGAACCTAAACAGAAAGACAAACTGACGGACAAACAGACGTGACCGAAACTATTACCTTGCTGCTAACAAGGGCGATAAAAAATATTTCAAAAGACAGGGATCCGATCTTCACTAAATTTATTAAGTAGTTGCATGGGACATGGGCAAAGGAAAAAGTAATCTAAAAAAAATATCTAGAAAGTAATTTAGAGTGCAACATTGAGAGTGATATAGAAGGCGATCAGTAGAGAGGAGGCGAAGGTGTGAGCGCAAAATGTCCCCCATATATAGTTGTTAGGCGGGTTTCCCATCCAAAGTGCATAATTTCAATGTTTATAATATTATGATATACCACATAATGCTGTATATCGACCTATTTTAACCAACTTATCCATGTGTGTGTGTGTGTGTGTGTGTGTGTGTGTGTGTGTGTAATTTCTCTCACTATAGAACGCGTGTTTTTTTTTTCTGTCTGTGTGCATATTTGTAAATATCCTAATTTCCATCACTTTTTACGTATAACATTATTTATTTATTTATCTGTTTATTTTTTGTTATCATTTTTTTTTTTTTTTTTCAGATTGAAGCAAGAGTCGCAACTTTAGTCCCACAATGTTGACACGTCTTCACTTCACACTCCTCCTCCTCCTACCATTTTCTTTATGTGAGGTCAGTATAATAATTAATTCACTTTTGTTACATTGGAGCGAGCGCCTTGATTCCTCCAAAGTATGCCAGGAAACAGGATCAGATTGACAAAAGTAATGGTGCCCTGTTTCTTGGAATAGTTTGGAGGAATCATTTGCTCCATATTTACCAACACTGTACTATCCCCTTAACACTATTGTCTGACGTGAACAGATCAAGGTAAGAGTTTTCAGTCACATCTGTTTGTCTGTTTGTCTGGTTTTCTGTTCGTCTGTTTATCTGTTTTCTGTTCGTCTGTTTGTCCGTTTGTCTGTTTTTTCTGTTTGTCTGTTTTTCGTTCGTCTGTTTGTCCGTTTGTATATTTTCCTGTTTGTTTCTCTGTTTGTCTGTCTGTTTTTCTGTTCACGTGTTTGTCTGTTTGTCTTTTTCTGTTCATCTGTTTGTCAGTTTGTCTGTTTTCCGTTCGTCTGTTTTTTTTTCTATAAAAAAAAAAAAATGAGGACCAAAGACTGGGAGCCCACTCATCGTCCTCATCTATAGAAATACAGAAGGAGTGGTCCAAAATCATGTCCAATTTCGTACGAGGTGCCAAGACACATTGCGTTTGAAGGAGCATAAGTTATAGTAATGGGGAAAGATGGATGAAGGTTGGATGTTCCAGAGTTTACCAGTTGTGTATATGAAAGTCTGAGAGTGCCAGTTAACTTTTGCATCAGGAACTTGGCCAGAAAAGAGGTGAGACCAGGTGGCTTGGTGAGTGTTGCATGCTCTCCTGAGGGGAGGAAGCATATACATTGAAAGAGTTCAGATGAGCAATATCCAGTGTAATAGCCATAGAAGAGCGAAAGTGATGCAACACAGCGGCGAAGAGAGAGGTTATAGTGACTCGGTAAGAGGAGGAGAGTTGATGAAAGGAAAGGTGTTTAATTTCATTTTGTTCAGGAGTGTTGTGAAGGTTGAGCCACCCCACACATGAGAGCCATACTCCATACAGGGGCGGATGAGACCCCTGTACAGAGACAGCAACTGTGTGGGGGTAAAGTATTCACGGAATCTGCGCAGCACACCTAACTTCTTTGAGGCGGTTTTAGTAAGAGACGTAATATGATCTCTCCAAGAGATATTGTAAGAGTAAGACACTATAAGAATATAAAGGGAAACAAAAGATCGAGTTGTGTATCGTTAAAGAAGAGGGGATAGACATTGGGAAGGTTAATGTGAGTTGAAAGATGAAGGAACTGTGTTTTAGAGGCATTGAAAACCACGAGGTTCTCTCTGCCCCAGTCTGAGATGAGGGAAAGTTCAGAAGTCAGGCGTGCTACTGCATCATCACGTGATGTAGAGGAGTTGCTGGGATGGACGGTTGTCAAACTGAGTGGAGTAGTGTAGGGTGGAATCATCAGCATAGGAGTGGATAGGGGATGAAATACAGCTGAGAAGGTCATTAATGAAAAGGAGAAAGAGAGTAAGAGATAGAACAAAACCCTGACGAACACCACTATTAATAGACTTAGAAGAAGAACAGTGACCGTCTACAACAGCAACTATAGACTGGCCAGAAAGGAAATCAGAAATAAAGGTGCAGAGGGAGGGATATATAGAAACCGAATGAGAGCAGTTTTGGAGATAAAAACTTTGTACCAGACTCGATATGTCTAACGTGACGGAAAAAGTTTCACCAAAGTTCCGAAGAGAGGATGACCATGAATCAGAAAGGAGGGATATAAGATCGTCAGTAGAGTGCCCCTGATAGAAACCATACCATAATATTGGAGTTATGAATAGATCCGAATATTTCAGATAGACAAGAGATCAAAGCAATAGGGCGATATATAGTTGGAAGGTTGGGAGCGATTTCCTTTCTTAGTAACAGGTTGGATCAGAGCAAACTTCCAGCAAGATGGAGAGGTATTAGATGACAGACATATATGGAACAGTTTGCCTAGGCAGGGTGTCAGCACTGAAGCACAGTTCATGAAAACAACAAGAGGAATATCCCATCACCATTCCGAGTGTCAAGGGCAGAGAGAGCAGAAAAAAAATTCTTTGAAGAGATTCTAGAGTTAGAGGCACAGTCATGTATGAGAGAAGAGTTCAGCTTTATCAGTTGAAGAGATTGCAACATTTCCACCAGGAAGGATGAGAGGGAGAGAGGAAGAGTGTATACAGTTACTGGAGAGAATTTTGGCTAGATGCCAGAAAGAACGGGAGGAGGAAGAGTTGGAGAGATCATTGCACTTGGCAAAGGATGAAGGATTATTTTGCTCGTCGGAGAACAGATTTGGCACGATTTCAGGCAGAAATATACAGATAATGAAATTCATTAGTTTGAAGGCGTCCGTACCATCTGAAAGCATCCTCCTTGTTGTTGACATAAGAAGAACAAGCGTGATTAAACCAAGAGTTTCGTGAATGAATAAGAGGGAAAGAATATGGAATGTATGCCTCCATGCCCGAGAGTATCACCGCTGTGAGGTGTGCAGTACATTCAGAGGGACCCCGGTCACGGAAGCAAAAGTAATTCCGTGGAAAATCTTGAAAGTACTGGCTCAGATCATCTATGTTGGCGGCGATGTAGTGTCAGACGCCGCTTCCTGGGAGGGTTTTAAGGCCTTACGGGAGCGATCGAACAGGTTATTGAAATAAGATTGTGATCAGATCAGCCCAATGGACAGAAAAGTTCAACAATACAAGCAGAATAATAAGAGGTTAGGAATAAGTCTAGGATATTGGACTGATCTCCAAGGCAGTCTGGAATATGGGTACGGTGCTGAATTAGCTGCTCCAGGTCGTTGAGGACAGAAAAGATGAAGGTTTGTTCACCAGGTGGATCAGTGAAGGGAAATGAGACTCAAAGGCGGTGGTATGGTGAACGTTGAAATCTCTTAAAACGGAGCTTTCTGAAAAAGGTGAATAATTGGATGGAATGGGTTCCACTTTTGAGGTAAGATATTTAAAAAAATTTGGATAGTCAGTAGAGTTAGGGGAGAGATATACAGCACAGATGTATTTAGTTTGAGAGTAACAGGTGAGCCGATGCCAGAGGGTTGAAAATTCAGAGGAGTCAAGTTCGGGAACACGAGAACAAGTGAAGTTGTTGCATACGTATACACAACAGCAGCCTTTGGTTCGAAACTGAGGATAGAGAAAGTAAGAGGAGAGATTGAAGTGGTTGCTGTCGGTTGGTACTGAGATCTACTGTAAATTTCGGTGAAGAAGAGAAGATGAGGATTAGCAGAGAAGGTGTGGTGTTCAACAAATGAGAAGTTGGAGGAAAAGCCGCGAATGTTGCAAAAGTTAATGACGAGTGTATCAGGCAATGGTTCAGGACATCTCGAGGGATCGTCAACAAAAGGGTCAGTCCGAGGGGAGTTTAGTGACCCATTCCCAGGGGCCCCGAGGCTTTGTTAAAATAATTCATAATTAAAATTTAAAATTGGACAAGAGGGTGTGGTGTGTATTGTGTTTGGTTATAAGGTGTAAATAGATGGAGTGATGTTTTTGAGAATATGTTATACTACTCTCTGTGTAGGTGAGGCACAATAAAGATCACCAAATGTGGACAGACAGGTGAAACTGGAGTTCTAACCCTCCCTATCACCAGTCCAGCATTCACTTCAGGAGTACTGCCCTGAGTCTGTTTGTCTGTTCCCGTGTTTATCTGTTTGTCCGTCTGTTTTTCGTTGTGTTAAGGTTGTAACGACCTAAATAATTGACCTAGGAACTTCATTATTGCTGTGGTGATATATAAGGGAACTATCTCGAACACCGACAAAAATTGGATCTGCCCTTTGAGCTAAAATGGCCAAAAATAGATTATTTACAGTAATTATACATGTTTTAGACTATTATAGTACAATTTTCTAGATATTGGCTGGCTGGAGCGTTTTCTGGGCCCGGGCGAACAGAAACGCCTTGAGTGAAGGGTTCCATTGGACTGCAAGTATTTCCAGAACACGACGTTTCCGAGCGCGCGCACAGAAAAAGGCTCATGTGAAGGGGGCCTAAGTGATTTACTGAGCCTGTGTTATAGGGATATATGTATTTTTCATTCATCTTATATCCAGGGTCAGTATACTGTACTCCAGATTTACCAACACTATACTACCTTCCCCTTCAGGTCTCAGGAGAAAAGCTGATGGTACATAATCAAGAAGAACAGATAGATGAACAACTCGGCTGGTGTCCTTTCCAAGGGTAAGTGAAAGTTAAGGGGTAATTCCTTTATTAGTGAATTGGAAAGATTCTGTTTCCTCCAAACTATGCCAGGAAACAGACGACCTTATGTGGGGAATATCCTGTTGGCATCATGATTTCTTCAAAGTTTGTGAGGAAACACGACCAGGTTAGCAAAAGTAATGGTGGCCTGTGGCTAGGCATAGTTTGGAGGATTCAGTTGCTCCAGACTTACCAGCTCTGTAATACCTCCTTAGTGTTAAGTTAATGAGGGATATGTTTTGTGGCCCTCAAAAGAATATCCCTCAAAAGAATATCCCATTAAAATGGCAGCTTAGTTAAAATGAAAAGGATAAATGAACAGAGAGAGAGGAAGATTGCCCTAGGCCTGGGACACACTATAAGATGAGGGAGAAAGTGATAGAGATGAAAACAAGAGAATGACCCGAGCGAGGTAGCATATTTATTCACAGTAGACGCACCTGATATTAACCTGAAGGGAATATATTTACATTTGTTAATTAGAGCGCATTGATTCCTCCCAAGTATGTCAGGAAACAGGACCAGATGATCAATAATATTGGTGGTCTATTGCTTGGAAGATTAAGTTACTCCAGATTTACCAACATTGTATTGCACTCTTAACTCCATAGAACCGAGTGTGAAGATATTGGTGGTACGTGCTACCACAACAGCATACCCATGGAGAAATGCAACGGCGTCGTAAATGTCATGCCAAACATATGTGAGGGCAGTGAGTGCTACTGTTGTTTGGGTATGTATGTATTATTATTATTATTATTATTATTATTATTATTACTTTTGTTTTCGTTATTATTATTGTTTTTATTATTATTATTATTATTACCGTATTATTATTATTATTATTATTAAAGTTTTTATTATTAATATTACTATTATTATTATTAGTTGTTGTTGTTTTTGGATGCAGAGTATGAATTAGAGCATGAAGATACGAAAACATGTACACAAACAATGGAGTGCAGGGGAGATGGAGTTGACCCTGGAAAATGTGTTGATGACGTGCAGGCCTACCTTGATCGTAAACCCTTCTATGTCAGTGAACTAAACTGTGAAGAACCAGATTGTTCTTGCGTCCACCGATGCCAGGAAAATTCGAAATGCCGACAGTTCAACGGTCGCTGTTTCCCGAATGAGGTGACGAATTGCAGGAGGGGATATACCATGTTGCAAGGATGTGGCTGTAAGAATGTTGAATCCTGCAGCTGTTGTGTTCCAGGTAATATATATGTATATATATATCTCACTGAGTTCTTTTTGCACGATATATTCTTATGCTCCAGGTTAAAAATTTAATAAGCAAAATGCAAATCTCAATGGATACCCTTTCATACAAAGGTCTCGCATGGTCTTTATTTTTCTTGCATTCCAGATAAAACAAAAAGAAAAAACCTCACTTGGTCCATTTTTTTATTCTTCTTAATTCTAACCGCAGTTATGTCGTTGCATCTTTGTCCCCTTGTCTTTGGAGAACTTTCAGTCATTTTCATTCGTTAGGTTGCTCCCCAGTCACACTCGTCAGTATTCATTATATCCAAAAGAGATCAGTCAATATCCACAGTCACAAAAGCAATATTAATATAGTTCAATGGATTCTTTTTTGCACGATATCATTTTTGCTTTCCAGGTAAAAAAATAAAGTAAAATATTTAACAGACAAAATCAAACGCTCACTGGGTTCGTTTTCTTGGGTTCCAGGCAAAAAAAAAAAAAAAAAAAAAAAAAAATATATATATATATATATATATATATATATATATATATATATATATATATATATATATATATAATACATTCTCTTTTTTGTGTGTATAATTTCTCTCTCTCTCTCTCTCTCTCTCTCTCTCTCTCTCTCTCTCTCTCTCTCTCTCTCTCTCTCTCTCTCTCTCTCTCTCTCTCTCTCTCTCTCTCATGTATGGCATCAATTTTTCAGACGCCATGGCCACTGAGGCTGCCGCTGCAATGGGTTGTTAGTTGGTAAATCTGGAGCAACTGATTCCTACAAACTATTCCAAGCAACAACAGCCCACCATTATTTTTTTTAATAATCTTATTTTACAGTATTATCTGGCATACTTTGGAGGAATCTAGGCATTCTAATGTACTAACAATATAAGTACTATCCCCTTAAGGACGGAAACTGTAAACTGAATACTAACAGCCAACACCTGAATTATACCCTGGACATCAACTAAATCAACTATCATTAATTAATAGTATAATATAAAGCTCATATTATAGCAGTATAATATAAAGCTGATAATATAAAAATATGATATAAAGCTTATAATATAAAAGCATAATGTGAAGCTGATAATATAAAAGTATAATATAATGATGATAATACTAATATAGTAGGAGTACAACGTGATATAAGCACATTCCCAGAAATATTGTAACATGTATTAGTATGTAAACAATATAATAAATAAACAGCATGTGACAAAGAGTATGTTAAAAAAAATTCACTATTATGCAACACTAATACCAAAATATTGTAACATGTATAAGTATGTAAAAAAATTATAAACAAATAGTATGTAACACTAATTCCCAAAGATATTGCAACGTGACAAAGTATGTTAAAACAAAACAAAAGTGTACTGTATTACCACCCTTAATCCATGTATTTAAAATAATGAATATTAAAATAGCCGTTCATATTTTTCAGTTAGAAATAAATTGGCTTTATAATAACATCATATATTATTGTTTTATTTTTCTCCTTCCCTCTGTACAGTTGTGGACATAGTCAAATAAGCACACATGCATACACATATAGTCAAATAAACACATAAACATATTGATTGTATGTGCACACACGTTTATATAATATACACACATACATTCGTGGACATGTCTCAATACACATATGGATCACGCAAACAAATTGTTGACTCGTGTTTTCATGGTCTCATTTGATTTTGTTGTATTAAATCGTGAGAAAGTAGCTGCTTCTAGCAAATTAGAAGATGTGTGTGTGTGCGTGTTATTGTTTTGAATAGTGAGTAGCTGCTTGTAGTAAATAAGAAGATACGTGTGTGTGTGTATTATTGTTTTGAAAATTGAGTAGGCAAGAATATTCGTGGTGTTTATGATGGTGTGGTAGCTTTAAGATGACTCCATACACACATTACAGAGCCATTGTACTGGTACCACACCATCGTCAACACCACGGAGGTTCTTGCATACTGCCCCAAGAGTGAGGCTGTGTTTGTATGCATCTAAGTATAGCAAGTATACGAAGTATAAGTGTAAGTTTACCAAGTTGGTCTGCACACAAGTGATCTGAAGACGTCACGTTGAACTCACGACAATAAACATGTAGGCTATAGGCTACATCGACTTTGAAAAAAAAAAAATGATGACATTATTATAATTATAATTAATATTATTAAAATACTTATTATAGTGGGCCAAAGTATATATTGTGTGTGTGTATGTGGTATAGGTGTGTTGTTTATGGTGAGGTGTGGCGTGTAGCGGTGTTCAGAGTTCCAGTTGGTGAGAAGGGTGACAGTTGACTTGGTGGGTGCTATTTTAAGTCTGTTTGTGGTGAACCAAAGATTAAATGTGTTGATGTAGAGTTGGAGAATGTGAGTGGCTGTGTCTGCATTCTATGTGTAGCCTACATGTGAGTGTTATGTCGTCTGCGTAGGAAGCAACGTATATTTATGGTGCCTGGGGCGCAAGTGTCCTGACCTGGTATATCTCTTGGCCTTGCTATCCACTATCTCATCCTATGTCAGGAGGGCTCTCACTCACTGCACAGCTGGAGAGACACACACCAGGAACTAGACCGTCTCACCCAAGTCCTGGTAAACAATGGATATTCCAACACAGACACCATCAAACACCATCAACTTCCAGCTAGAAAAGTGGTACGAAGTGAATTCCCCAACCAAACCCAACAGTGACATCAGACTTTACTACCGCAACTACATGTTCACCGACTACAAGACTGACGAGACCATACTAAGAGATGTAATAAAGAAGAATGTCCACCCCACCGACCCAGACAGCGAGATCAAACTAGTAATTTACTACAAGTCTCCAAAAACCTCGAACCTCACCCTACACAACCCACCTACTACCTCCAAGAGCCAGATGAACAGTGATCACGTGATTTACCAGCACACCTGTAACAGTGTGAACTGTGAGTCAGTGATCACTGAGCCTCACCACTATGTTGGTAAAACACAAACATCACTGTCTCATCAGCTCACCATGCACCTCCAGTCAGGATCTATAAAAGACCACTACCGTACCCACGACCACCAAGCTCTGACACGAGACAAACTAGTAAATAATACCACCATACTAGACAAAGAAACAGACAGCAGACGACTCTCCTACCTAGAAGCAATTTACATAGAAACCCTACAACCTTCTATAAACAACCAGACACAAGACCTCCAAATACTACCCTCCAAAAAACGACACACCACCATTACCGTCAGGATACCCACCACACCTCCAACACCTACTGACCCACCACAAGGATCTAACATCTCACCCACCACCAACCAACAACTCAGATGTAGCACCAGAATCAGACGTAGCACCAGAATCAGACTCCACAACCATCCACCAATCACTAGGTCGCTGATATGGTGGCCCCGCCCACCCTACATACGGAAAATAGATAAATACCCCTCACCTGAGTGGGTAGTAGTCGTGGAGGAAGGACTATATTCTCTCCTCTCTCTCTCTTTTTGAGAGCACCCTCACATCTGTGTGAGCGGTTCACGGGTGCACCGAAGACCTCACCTGCAGAGACTACTATTCTTAAGGGAACCATCCTCCTGTAGAGGAAAGACTTTCTACATCTACAGGACTGCTTGCTCAAACATCGACCTGAGAGAAGCACTACCTTCTACTGCAGTGAGTGTTTACTGGACTCTGTCCTCTTGTAGAGGCTGCATCCAGGGGCAGCCTACTCCTGCAGAAGGCATCATTGAACCTACTGACATTTGGAAGCTAGCTGAACAAGCCACAGTTGTTTTTACTAGTTAAAAACAGCACTGAGGTGATAATTCAGCTGTACCAAAGGTGCACACTTTAAAAAGTATTTAACACCAAGACAGACTAAACAGACTAGCACACACACATTGTGCAATCTACCTGGCAGAAGTTGGGAAACTCTTCCCTGCCTCTGCCAATAGATAAAGAGAGTACGTTTGTGACACAGTTGCTGTACACATACAATTCAGTTTGTTGTTGGGTCATCCCCACTGTGACAGGACCACGCTGGCAGCACCCCTGTGTGGCTGGAAGGCTTGACAATATTCTGTATTGTGAGTGTCGATTTGCAACGCACTTTTTCTTCTAATACTTTCTTCAACACTCGCACTGGTGAAGCGGCTCTTTTGGAACAGCTGCCACTGTTCCTGGGAACTGCTAACCTGTTGGAGGTGTAGCGCTATGGCCAGAGTGTAGTACGCGCATCCGACTCCACAAAGGTGCACCCGTCGAACCCTGTAATACTGGTGATCGCGCCAGAAGCCTTACAGGAGGGGTACGGGATATTAGTTATGTAATACCGGGTCTACCATAACCGGTACAGTAGTAGGGCTGGTTTGGCACCAGCGTAGGGACAGGGACTGTAGGAACAGTGTCTTATACACTATAGGAGGCTGAAATAAAGCAGGCAGCACAATGAAGACGATGAAGCGTGATAGGGACAGCCCTGAAGATCTTCAGAGAAAGCAGCGACGAGAAGACGATGAGACTCCGCCGCAGCCTCAACAAGAAGAGGAGGAGCAGGAAAACAATGACGATGACGGATGGACCCAGCAAAAAAGGAGGCAAAGATGGAAGCCCCAGGCTGAGGCAGACAGCAGAAAGGAGAGGCAGGAACTGGCAAAATTCAAGGTTTCCAGTAATGCCTACGACAGCCAAGTGAAGGCAATCACGGCACTTGAAAAGGAGCTCCGGATGTCGGCGAGGGCCAACAATAAAGGGGAATTTGTACTGCACCCCTGGAACAGGATGAGTGAAGAGATCCTTCGCCACCACCTCGTGCAAGGTGTGACTCTGCACGAACTAGCTCCAGAAGACAAAGAGTACAAGGGTGTCGTGTTGGGCTACCCAGTAACTCAAGACTTGGATGCCATCAGGACTCATCCATCAGTAAAGGACGCCGAAAGGTGTATGAGCAGAGACAAGATGGTGACACGACAGGTCCTCATCACCTACATAGGGAAGCTTCCAGAAACATTGCACCTGGGCCCCTTTGGTAAATACCGGCTGAGAAAGTACATTCCAGAACCGGTTCGATGCTTTAGGTGCCAGAAGTACGGACACCACAGGGCAGTCTGCAAAAATCCCATCATCTGTGGGATCTGTAGTGGACTGCATGAGACCAAGATGTGTATTCAGGCACACAAGGAAGGCCAGAAGACCACCTCAAGGTGCCCCAACTGCCACAAGTCTCACCATGCCTGGTTCCGAAGCTGCCAAGCAAGACTTGAAAGGATATATCAAGCTATCGGGCCACACAACGGCACCAAGACAGCCCCAGCTCTTAGGCCTAAGTCAACAGCCTGGAAGAAAGTGGACCGACAACAACCACCCCCTCTTCAGGATGACGAAGAATTCCCCCAGCTGGGAGAAACACTGAGGACCAGAGAGGTAAAGGAGACACAAAGAGGTGATGAACTGCCCACCTCTCCCAAGAAGAAAAGAAAACCAAGGAAGAAGAAGAAGAATACAAACAACCCTGCTGCCCTCCCACCACCACCACCACAGGAGGAAGTGGTGATTGAGAAGAGCCAAAACAGGGAGGAGGTAGTCCAGCTGACCCAGAGTATGCTGGCAGACGTCATTGGGAATGTTCTAGCCTCCCTCGGTATCAAGAGAACAGCAGAAGAGGTATCTACTGCCATCCAGAATGCGCTGGTACTACAACAGGAACATCCTGTCAGGAATGCCCAACAGGCAAATGCCCACGCCCCTGAAGAACACTGCACGCCTGTCAAACCAGGAAAAAAGGAGGCACCAAGAAGGGCACTGGCCCTCCCACTTCGTCCCAGTCAAAGACCAGGTGCGGATAAGGAAACGGATTCTGAGTCAGATGTCACAGTATGCAGAGGATCCTACAGTGGAACATCTGTGGACTCCGTGGCAACATCAACTCACTAAAAGAAGCTGTTGTCAAGGAAGATATCGATGTAGTCCTCCTTCAGGAGACCCTCACTACCGACGAGACAACACCCAAACTCCCAGGATTTGAACACTACACACTACCACATAGTGATGAGTGAAGAGGTCTGACCACATACATTAAGAGAAGCATCCCTCAGGAACTCCTCGAACAGCCAACACCTTGCGGGGAAGGAGTGGAAGTCCTGGCCATCAAGATCCGCACAGGATCCACAGACCTCCAAGTATACAATATATACAGAAGCCAAAGGTGGGAGCTGGATTTCTCTGAGCTCTTCAGCATACCACACTCCCTGCTGATTGGGGGTGATCTCAACACCCACCACAGCTTTCTTGGCTCACAACATAACAGTGATGCGGGGCGACACCTGGCCATGGTGATGGAGGAAACAGACAACATCTGTCTCCTCAACTCTGGCGTCCCCACACACCAAGCAGGAGGCAAGCTTGACCTGACCTTTGTATCTAGAGACCTCGGCGACTGTTCGAAATGGTGGATCCACCCTACCCTCACCAGTGACCACTATGCCATCAGGATAAGCCTGGAATTAAGAACCAGATCTTATGTTCCCAGACCACTCCCAGGATGGAACACCAAGAAGGCCGACTGGAGGAAGTTCGAGAGCCACCTAAAAGGTTGGCACAACGAAAACAAAATGGGAGGAGACCTTGACGCCAATCTCACAGCATTAACTAATGCAGTTAACAAGGCAGCTGAGAAATCCATCCCAAAAAAGAGGACTGGTGCTAGACACCGGGACTACTGGTTCTACTGTGATGAAATTAGGGAACAGAACAGGAGAATCAACAAACACAGAAAACTTCACAGGAGAAACCCCACTGCTGAATCACTCTCTCTACTATGGGAGGTGATACAGCACGCCAAGGAAATCTCGAGAAGAGTGAAAGCAGAGAAATGGTATGAGTGGTGCTCGACCATTGACGAACACAGCAAACTGGGAGAGATATGGAAAAAAATCAATATAGCTACAGGTAGGATGGCAACTCGTCCGCCTGCACGTCTCGATCCCCTCGAAGATGCTGAAAGGCTTAATAGCAACTTTGCAGCAAGGGCAGCAACAACTAATCTTCCGATGGAAATACAGGACCGCCTACAACAGCTCCGTGACACGAGACAAGAGAAAATACCACTGTATACACAAAATCCACCAACAACGGACGGTGTCTAAATGGTGACAGTGAATGCCCCAGGAGATACCTCATATCCACCATCTCATCCTACGTCAGGAGGGCTCTCACCCACTGCACCAGCTGGAGAGACACACACCAGGAACTAGACCGCCTCACCCAAGTCCTGGTAAACAATGGATATTCCAACACTGACATCTCTAACACCATCAAATTCCAGCTAGAAAAGTGGTACGAAGTGAATTCCCCAACCGAACCCAACAGTGACATCAGACTTTACTACCGTAATTACATGTCCACCGACTACAAGACTGACGAGACCATACTAAGAGATGTAATAAAGAAGAATGTCCACCCCACCAACCCAGACAGCGAGATCAAACTAGTAATTTACTACAAGTCTCCAAAAACCTCGAACCTCACCCTACACAACCCACCTACTACCTCCAAGAGCCAGATGAACAGTGACCACGTGATTTACCAGCACACCTGTAACAGTGTGAACTGTGAGTCAGTGATCACTGAGCCTCACCACTATGTTGGTAAAACACAAACATCACTGTCTCGTCGGCTCACCATGCACTTCCAATCAGGATCTATAAAAGACCACTACCATATCCACGACCACCAAGCTCTGACACGAGACAAACTAGTAAATAATACCACCATACTAGACAAAGAAACAGACAGCAGACGACTCTCCTACCTAGAAGCAATTAACATAGAAACCCTAAAACCTTCTATAAACAACCGGACACAAGACCTCTAAATACTACCCTCCAGAAAACAACACACCACCATTACAGTCAGGATACCCACCACACCTCCAACACCTACTGACCCACCACAAGCATCTAACATCTCACCCACCACCAACCAACAACTCACGCTGGTATTCTTAAAAAAATCTTTCTCTTCAAAAGCATGGGAAAGAAATATATCACTAATTTTCTATTCTTAAAGATTTCCTTCCTCTCCTGGCCTTAAATTCCTTCCCTTGAATCGAGTATATTATTGGAACATGAAGGAAAAATGTATCCCATTCCTTCAATAATTCTTTTGTTGTATTTTATCATTTACTTTTGATGTTTTCTTTATAACATCATAATATATTGGAAAGACGTGCAACAGTATTGTATCACCGAAGGAAAAAGAGTTTAGTAAATAAATGAGGCATTTCTTCCAAATTTCTAAAGACCTACCATACTCGGTTCAAAATCTGTCTTGGACTGGGTTGTATACGTCATTGGTCAGGTGTCTCCTGATTGGTCCACATATTCACCCTGACTCCACCCTTCCACCCCTACACCACTAATATGATGAGAATACTCTCTTGACACCATGCTGCTCGTGGTGGTATATGTTTGTATATTATTTATCATTCTTTTATTCAGGATAAACAGTTTTTTTTATACCATTAGTCTCAGCAATGATTGTAGTGTCCAGATATATTTGTCACAACTCGATATAACATTAAACAAAGAAATGATGACGAGTAGAAGTGAACAAAGTTCCCCACATATTTATACCACTATTATTATCATCGTTTTTCTACAAGATATATTAAATCAATGATGTTATAAAACATTTCATCGCATCGTGAGTATACCGTGGATGTGTTTTTTGTTTATATTTTGCGCCCGGAGGCCTCATAGACGTACAAACGCACACACATTTATCATTTCCATGGCACAGGGCTACCAACATGTAAACTTTTCCTTCCCTTCCAAAGAATTCTTTAAGCATAATGAAGGGAGGGAAAAATCCTTAGAAGGGAAAGATATATGTAAGGAAAGATTTTTTTTTATGAATACCACCGAAACAGTCGTGGGGATAAAGTAACACATCAGTCATAAGGAAAAGAACAAGGTTTTCATTTCGTACATACCTGTGACGATAGTCTTAAGCTCCACCCACCTCCCTCTGTCACCTTCCCTCCCATGGAGGTAGTATAGGTGGAGGCGCCATGGCTCACTAATTCAGGGGAGTAAAGTGAAGCCGCCGAACTGTCATTTTCGGCGCCTTCAATATGGCGGACACCAAGATATGTTTCAGTAAAAGTGGACTTCTGACCTGACATACAAAGGTATGCGCCATCTTGAAGGCGCCGGAAATAACAGATTGATGGCTTCACAAATCAGGTCCTACTGGCGACTCCACCTATCTACTTCCATGTTCCCTCCTCTTTCTCCCTCCTTCACCCTTCTCTCTCCCTGCGTTGAGGGAGACTCTTACGTCAATAAGACAAACAATCAAAAGCAAAAAATGAGGAGGTGAACAGTAAGACATTTTATACAAAGTTGATAAGAATAGGGAGGGGTGGTTGTAGGCCGGTTTTTATTAAAATGCCAATGTTTACGACGAAAGGAAGGAGAGCCCTGATTGCTGGAAATAGATAATAAAAACAAATTGCACAGCACACGTTTTATTTTAGTCCTCCTCGGTATGCAGAAACAACTCGTCCATGATTTGAACAACCACAAAAACACACCACCTGTTGCTGTATGTGTCTGAGAGCATGGAGGTAGTATTTGCCAACACTGTACTACATACCATATAATTTACTTTGTTCCTCTATACACTATATTTACTGAATTCACTAAACAATGACTATGTTTTTAGGTGAGTTGTGGCCGTGTGTGTGTGTGTGTGTGTGTGTGTACATACATAATGATCCCTGCCTGTGTGTGTGTGTGTATGTGTGTGTGTGTGCAGTATATACATCATGATCCCTGCCTATGTGTGTGTGTGTGTGTGTACAGTACATCATCACACCTGCCTCCGTGTGTGTTTTCGGTGTCGATAATAGACAATGACGTGTATTTAAATGTTAAACAAACAAAAAACATGATGAAATATTTAATTCTGGAGTATACACGAGTAACGAAAAGGAAATACCATTAATAGTTATAGACCCTGTAGAAAACAATATTATAAAAAATTACAATAATTTACAAATTTAATTAATATAACAGTGAACAAACAAGAAAAAAAAAGACGGGAAACATACAGTCACGAGCATTAATAAGTATACAGCTATAGTTGAAGCTTTGAACAGTCCAAAATTAATCACCAATGAATTAATTCGAGTGGAGATCTTATTGTGCATTTATTTGCTGTTTCAAGGTATTCGAAGCACACCTGAATACATATTAGTGCTCCTGAGTGTGCAGCCGGCAGCATAAATTCGCGTCCATATCATGTACTAAACAATGCTAATATGATCAAATAGTTGCATTCTGAACCAGTTTCTATTCTAACAACATGTGTAACTTACCACATGAGAAGTATAGCAGTCATTTCTGCATTCAAATTGTGTTGCAAGATAGCTCATACATACGCTGGTGGAAATGAAGCGAACTCATGCTGCCGACTGTACATAATTTATATCCCAGTCTCTTTTCGCGTTGTGGTTGGGAAAGAGGAGAAGAAAATGCAGCAGAAAGAGGTGATAATAATAATAAGAAGAGAAGAAGAAGAAGGAGGAAGAATTAAAAGAAGAGAAAGAGAAGATGGAGGAGAAAACAGAGCAGAAAGAGGAAAAGGAGGAGGAGGAGGAGAGGTAGAAAATAATAAGGAGTAGGAGGAAGAAGAGGAGGTTAAGGAGGAGGAAGAAAAAGAGGAACACACACACACACACACACACACACACACACACACACACACACACACTCACACACACACACATGCACACACACAAACACACACACAAACACACAAACACACACACACACACACACACACACACATAAGAAAAAAACCGGGTCTTCAAATGTTTTCATACGTAATTAAGGGGAGATTCTCTTGTTGGTGAATTGTAAAGTCTCTGTCTGATTCCTCCAAATCAATTAATCAATTAATTAAGTAAGCCCCTCCACCACATCAAGGTAGTTCCAGTTGGGGGGGCCAACAAATGTGGAGGACTGAGGGTGATGACATAAGTCGACAGTGCAGTTTTTAGATTTGCGTGCTCCCTAGCATGCTAGCTTCAGCTGGCAACACTGAGTTTGAAAGCCTAGTGACTCCCCAGAGTCCAGCCAGCCACTACCAATCACTGTGACAAGATCAGTGAGGGTGAGAGGATGCATTTTCAGCACTCCACTTTACCTGTATATGTACACCATCGTATACACCACCACAGATGATGTTCTTGCATAATATATACGACCTTCATTAGCCGTGTAAATGACTTATGGTTGAATTATTTAAGGGGGTGCGGGGATAGGGGGACAAGTTTGGGGGGGTTTTGGGGGGTGCGGGAGTAGGGGACAGGCTTGGAGGGTGCAGGAGTAGGGGGACAGGCTTGGGGGCTTTCTACCCACCCGAAGCCTGTTCCCCTATTCCCGCACCCCCCAACCCCCCAAGCCTGTTCCCTACTCCCGCACCCCCTTAATAGAGTTTCTAAATACGGATACTCAGCTTTTGGAAAATAATGAAGGCTTACAAGTTAGGAGTCGATTCCACAGTGGTATTGGTTTGTTAGCTTCCCACCCACCCACATCTCCTTCACACCCACCCACCCACCCACATCTCCTTCACACCCACCCACCCACCCACGTCTCCTTCACACCCACCCACCCACCCACGTGTGAAGGAGACGTGGGGGGTGCGGGAATAGGGGGACAGGCTTGGGGGGGGGGGGGTTAGGGGGGTGCGGGAGTATGGGGACAGGCTTGGGGGGATTTAGGGGGGTGCGGGAGTAGGGGACATGCTTGGGGGGGCTTTAGGGGGGTGCGGGAGTAAGGGGACAGTCTTGGGGGGGTATAGAAAGGTGTGGGAGTAGGGGAGAAACTGTCTACCCTCCCCAAGCCTGTCCCCCTACTCCCGCACCCCCCTAAACACCCCCCCAATCCTGTCCCCCTACTCCCGCACCCTTCTAACCCCCCCCCCAAGCCTGTCCCCTTATTCCTGCACCCTTCTAACCCCCCCCCCCCCAAGCCTGTCCCCCTATTCCTGCACCCCTCCCAAGCCTGCCCCCTACTCCCGCACCCTCCTAAACCCACCCCAATCCTGCCCCCTACTCCTGCACCCCCCTAAACCCACCCCAATCCTGCCCCCTACTCCCGCACCCCCCTAAACCCCACCCCAATCCTGCCCCCTATTCCTGCACCCTTTCTATTGTTGGTTAATTGGTATGAAACTGATTCCTCCAAGAAAATTATACCATGAAACATACATACATACATACACACACATACACATACATACATATACACATACATACATACACACACATACACATACATACATACATACACACATACATATATACACATTCTCATACATATATACACACACATATACATATATACACATTCACATACATACATACACACACATATACATACATACATACACACACATACACATACATACATATACACATACATATATACACACATACACATACATACATCCACACACATACATACACACAAATACACATACATATATACACACACATACACACATACACACACATACATACACACACATACATACATATACACATACATACATACACACACATACACATACATACATACACACACATACACATACATACATACACACACATACATACACACACATTCACATACATATATACACACACATACACATACATACATACACACACATACATACATACACATAACATACACACACATACATACACACACATACACATACATACATACACACACATTCACATACATATTTACACACACATACACATACATACATACATACACATACATACACACACATACATACACACACATACACATACATACATACACATACATACATACATATATACACATACATTCACATACATACACATACATACACACACATACACACACACAAATACACATACATATAGGGTGGCCATTTTTGAATTTCCAAAAGGTAGGACACTTCATATATATATATATATGAGAGAGAGAGAGACTCTGAGATGATCGAGGTGAAGACACATATGCAAGCAGAGATGAGGTGCCAGCACCGCGAGTGTATAGTCTTTGCTTGTCTGTGGCTGCATGTCGCTCTACTGCACCCTTTCCCCGACTTCCAATCTCGATATCACAGCGACATAATGTGCAATATGCATGAAACTCATCTCTTCTGCTTTTAGAAACGAATCCAAATTCTTTTGCCCACTCTGAGTTGAAAGAAGTCTTTCTTTTCGGCATTTTTAAAGCTATTAACTGATACAGACAGTCAGACACTGACGCACAGCAAAGTAGACCCGACCGTGGCTAACGCTAAACTAACTAACCGTTACTCACGAAGTCCCGACATTGGAGAAATTTGGTCCTGAACAGTTCCTGTCCTGTCTAATGTAACTGTCCGACTGCATCTGCCGACTTTGGCCTCAGTTTCAATCGAACTTTTGACATTATTGTATAACTCTCTCTCTCTCTCTCTCTCTCTCTCTCTCTCTCTCTCTCTCTCTCTCTCTCTCTCTCTCTCTCTCTCTCTCTCTCTCTCTCTCTCTCTCTCTCTCTCTCTCTTACTTATTGATTTACATAATTTTTCTTTATATTCTCCCCTCGCCCCAAGAAAGTAGGACAAATGTTTGTCCGGAGTTAGGTTGCGCCGGATGTAGGACAAAGGGTTAAATTATACATATATACACACACATACACATACATGCATACACACACATACATACACACATACACATACATACATATACACATACATACATACACACACATACACATACATACATACACACACATACATACACACACATTCACATACATATAATATTATACACACACATACACATACATACATACACACACATACACATACATACATACATATATACACACACATACACACACATACATACACATACATACATACACATACATACATACACACACATACATACATACATATATACACATACATATACATACATACACACACATACATACATATACCAGGCTTTCATTTCCACAATGGAGGTAGCCTCGTCACGTCACACACCCTCCCAAACAAAATGACAAAACATAGAAGCCCCCCCCCCCCCACACACACACACTCTACATCTGAACCCCCCGATCCCTGTTTTAGGAGGGAGCAGCCCCCCACCACACAACCGCATCTCCTTGTTGGACTACAAGGGGTACATTCATGTTTACATCCATAGCAAGGCCCGACAGCAAAAGCTGATTTACCCCTGCCACTTCACTACCGGGCAAACTCCCCTCCAATATTCAGCTGGCCATGGGCCACACTCAATGAAATCCACTCCTCCAAGGACCGTGAAGCCGTGTCCACTTATCAAGCATTCACCACCCTCCTCCACCCATTTCTGTCACGCGCAATCACTCTCCATTGCTCCACAGATATACCTCTTCCACTCAGAGCTCCTTTCACGGTGTCCATCCATCTCCTCTGTGGCCTTCCTCTCCTCCTTACACCTCCCACTTTTGAGCCCCCAATCCTCTTTACCATTCTATTCTCCTTCATTCTCTTCACATGTCCAAACCAACTTAACACACTCTGCTCTGCACGGCCTGCTAGCTCTCCCACGATACCTGTCCTTCTCCTCACTTCTTCATTCCTGACTCTGTCCATTCGAGTCACACCATAAATGCTTCTCAGACATCTCATCTCTACTACATTAAACCTTCTCTTCTCACATTCTCCCATAGAGCATGTTTCCGCTCCATACAGTACAGTAGGCACTTCATACAACTTCCTCTTTTCATTCATTCTAAGTAGCTTACAACCAAACATCCTATTCATTCCTCCGAGCACCTTTTCTATCTCATTTACTCTAGATTTTACCTCTGTCTCTATTTTGCTATCCACCATCACCTTTGACCCCAAATACTTAAAGCACTCCACCTCCTCCAATACTTCACCATCTAGCATTATATTCATCCTTCTATCCTCTGCTCCACTCCTACATCTCATTACTTTGCTTTTTGCCTCGTTCAGTCTCAGGTTCCTCCTCCTGCACACTCGCCAAACTCCTGCACTAACATACTCAGTTCCATTTCTGACTCTGCCACTAACGCCGTATCATCAGCAATCAGTAATTGGTTTAGGCCCCACTCTCTACCTCTGCTGTCCACCAAACTCAGTCCTCTTTCCATCAACCTAGCATTTACCTCTCTTACCACACCGTCGATATAAATATTAAACAACCATGGTGATATCACACAGCCTTGGCGGAGTCCCACCTTTACTTTGAACCATTCACTCAAGTTATTTCCCACTCTAACACACGCTCTACTGTTCACATAGAAACTTTTCACTCCTCTCAATAATTTCCCCCAGCCCGTACAACTGCAAAACCTTCAACAAACCCTATTTATCAGTTCTGTCATATGCTTTCTCGAGATCCATAAATGCCCATATTACTTCTTTACTTTTCTCTAAATACTTTTCACACATATGCCTTACTGCAAATATCTGGTTCACACAACCTCTTCCTCTCCTAAAGCCACCTTGCCCTTCACCAATCACAGTCTTCGTACCCTCTCTGACTCTTCTTATCAACACCTTCCCATACAGCTTTCCTACTACACTTAACAGGTTCATACCCCTGAAACTCGTATAGTGGTATCTATCTAATTTTCCCTTATATAGAAGTACTACACAAGCACTCACCCAATCTATTGGGACCTTACCACTATCAAAACACACCATCAACAACCGTACCAACCACTCCATCATACTTGTTCCACCATATTTCAGACATTCTACAGCGCATCCATCCAAACCTGAAGCTTTCCTTGTTTTCATCTCTCTCATTGCCTCCTCCACCTCCTTCTTTCATATCGGCTCCTCATTTAATCCCTCCAACCTGTTTACTCCATTTCCCCTTCCAAACACAACAATCTCAGATTCTCTATCCTCATCAAAATTCAGCAATCCCTCAAAATACTCGGCCCATCTCCTCTCAACTGCCTTCTTCTCAACCAGCATGGTACCATCCTCTGCTTTCACCCTTTCCTCTTTCCCTGATGTCCCTTTCCTTATCCTCTTGACTTCCTTCCAGAACATTTTCTTATTTTCCTAGAAAATTTCAGTTAACTTTCCCCCCCCCACCTACCATCTGCCCTCACTTTAGCATCCCATATGGCTCTCCTTGTTCTATTTATCTTCTCCTTGTAACACTCATACGATTCCTGATATTTTCTCTGTAACCATACTTCAAACGCTCGCCTTTTTTTCCACTATAGCGGCCATAACTTCCTAACACGACCATTCACTACCCTTCCTCAAACCACCCCCAACCCGTCTCCAACCGCAAACCTTCTCTGTACATCCTACTATTGCCCTTTTAAACATTTCCCATTCCTCCTCTACTTCACCTGTCTCCCTCTCCCTCTCCCTTACTCCATTCCAATTCCTAGTAATCTTCTCTTGATACTCCAACATCTTCTCCTTCTTGTTCAACTCACTCACTTTTAAAGCCCTCTTTACTCTGAATGCTTCATGTGGTGTGGCATAATATATCGTGCTGTAGTTGTCTCAAAATTTGGTTATGACTTATACACTTGCACCAGAAAATATTGGTGCACACTTTAGTGTAAAAATTTTAATTCCAGTGACAAAATCTGTTAGGATGTGATAGTTTTTTCAGCAGAATTTTGGTTACATTAGGTTATGTTGAACCTTGGATATCAGTTATTTACATCATTATGATGTCTATTAGATAATGTAGGTTAGGTTAGTTATTATTTAGTTTGGTTATGTTTAAATCTTAAAATTAGTAATTTCCACCATTTTGATGCCTATTACATTTTGTATGTTAGGTTTGGTTTGCTTATCTGAGTATTTTTCAAGTTTGGTTATGTTAAAGGGGTTATGCATTTTTGGTACATTGGAGCACCTTCATTCCTCCAAAGTATGCTAGGAAAACACTACTAGATGAACTATTGATAGTGTCCTGTTGCTTGGAATAGTTTGAAGGAATCAGGTGCTCAAAGATTACCAACACTGTAATACCCCCTGTAACATATTCAAGTATTTTTTTATAATTATTAGATAGATGCTGGATATTTAGTTTTGTTAAAATATGATTCGATAACACATGAAGCCATGTTCATGAAGCTAATCTTCTGTGTTGTGAAAACTGTATGAAACTGTTTTCCTCAGTTCGAGATTGTTGGGAATGATTCATTATATATAATCCGAGGTGATGAAAGAGAAGAGAGTAAGTGTGGAAGGCAGTTCTGTTCTGGATCTCGCCCAGTCAAATACCGGTGGTAGTACAAGTCACTTCAAGTTCCTTCATTTATCCTTCATTCTTGATTGTCATTGCTCTCGGTTTACGAGCTCTTTTATACATATCCTCTTGACTTATCCAAGGGTCCTTATACCGGTACTCGACTGGGTGACTGACTATTGGTGATAACCCATACTATTCTCGTGCGTCATTTCTTCACCTTGGGAGACCTAAGTGAATGCAACCCTACAGGTAAGTGTCATTTTGAGTCTTTACAGGTGCTTCATTGACTTTATTCTCCCTAACGTCCAGCTTAAGTTATTCTTTTTACTACCTGTTATGGTTATATGTGTGTGTACTTTGGTGAGCTATCGTATTAGTGCCACCCAACTTACCATTATATTTTGTGTAAATATTTGTGTGAATGTTAGTTTTAAGTGGGGATATTAATTATTAAACTTTAAGACTGTCTTCTAAATATTTTCTTGAATACACCTAATACCAAGCTGGTCACACTGACGTGCGTTTCCCACTGAAGTCATATTGACTTTGGAATTTGTTTATGTATCTAAAGCTTGGTTTGGCACCCTAAAAAGTAACTTTTAGAATTTTAAACTTTAACCATAATATCCTTGGTGACTAAGACAGTCGTAAGTGCCGAACCAAGGTTTAATATGAAACACCCCTTAAAACTTTGGAAATTAGTCGTATTCACCATTTTGATGCTTATTAGAAATTATTTTAAAATTTTGCTCGTCCCCCACATGTAATTTCTTGTGTACAGATTAGAGATGGATCGGATATCCTCATCTTCATAATATTGAACATCCGCATCCGCACGACAGACAAATATGATGTACCAGATTAATTATATTTTTTTCAGTTTTACATAAATTAATAAACTTTGTCCAGAATTATACGGATAAAGGACTTAGGGATGGATCAGGAAGGAGAAAAACTGAATTCATGATTATGCAACCTACTATTTCTTTCCAAAATTTTAGCTTCATTAGCTAGCTAAGCCTATTAATTATATAGCTTTTGTCTATACAACAACGTTTTTCTTATTTATGCTTGTTGTATGCAAACTGAGTTATAATATATATATATATATATATATATATATATATATATATATATATATATATATATATATATATATATATATATATATATATATATATATATATATATATATATATATATATATATGCAAATAAATCACTTGGGGCACGTAATCCAGGAATATGCGTAAATCCACAAGGAAGGAAAAATAAACACGGAGTCCCAAGCGCTTTCGTGTATTCACATCTTCAGGGGAAATACAGAATGTAGAAGAATTGTTGCCGAGAGACACCGTATATACAGATACAATTAATAACTAACTGGCAACCTGAAGGTGTTGCCACTGCGAGTTCAAAGCAATATACACCCATATGGTGTATACAAGGATTTACCTGACATGACCTCTAAACCTAAGATTATCTTCAGTCATCAAGGAATAGCAGTTGGACTTATCTTATTAACAATCTTGTCTATGATGAAACTATCCAACTTGTACATACCATTGTTTAAATTCATATTAATATTTTCTGTGTGTTTAATCAAACTTGACTCTATGATGTTTCTATTTACGGATGAATTACAAGACATGATTGACGAAGCATTATCCCAGTCAATACAATGATTATTGTCTCTCATATGAATAAATAAAGCATTAGATTCTTGTCCGGTCCTAACACTATATTTATGCTGTTTGACCATGGTTGAAAGGTCTTTTCCAGTTTGGCCTATATAGAACATATTACATTCTTTACAAGGTACTTTGTAGATACACCCACATGAGGAATTGGGTGAATTTTTGATCAAAATTTTCTTGACTGTGTTATCATTGCAAAAGGCAACATTAACATTCCATGATTTTAGAAGATGAGGGATTTGGGCAAATTTATGACTGTAGGGTAATATCAGTAAGTTTTTATTGTCACGGGGTAGGGGATGTTCAACCCTATAAAATGATGTTCTTGCCAATTTTAAGGCTTTATCCAAAAATGGTTTGGGGTATTTTAATTTTGCTCCAATGTCAGAGATAAATCCAAATTCCTCATCCATGAATTCAGGACTACATACACGTAGAGCACGCAAGTACATGGAAGAGAAAACAGACAGTTTGACTTTATCGTGGTGTGCAGAGTAAAAATGAATATATGACAAAACATTGGTTGGTTTCCTGTAAATGCTAAACTTAAAGGTGTTGCCTACCCTGTGAATCAGGCAATCCAAAAATGGCAATTTTCCATCCTCCTGAATTTCAGTGGTAAAATTAATGGAAGAGGCTAAGTTGTTAAGCAGAAAGTTATCTAGATTTTCAGTACATGGCCAGAGGCAAAGTACGTCATCTACTTACCTGTACCATACAGCATTACTGGGTAAAATGTTATTAAGCAGTTTCTTCTAAAAAAACTCCATGTACAAATTACTCAAAACTGGGGAGAGTGGATTCCCCATTGCCATACCGAATTTCTGCTCAAAATATTCAGCTTGAAAAACAAATTTGCAGTCTTTAATGGGTAGACAATTAGTGTTATATTGGTAAAATATTACTGTTAAACACGTAGCTTAGTTGATTATAGAAACAGATTACTACCCCAATATATGAGAAAACAATAAATAATACATTGGTAATTTATATTGATAAACACGTAACTCAGTTGATTATAGAAAACTTTCAAAAGTTTGACAATGTATCTTCTGTGTATAAGGGTTAAAAGGGCCAGTGATCTCGTAGGCTAGGCCAATTGGAGGATACTAATTCCTTCTGACTATTCCATGAAACAAACTCCCTCAATATGGAAGTTAATTAATTCGTGTCATTGTTTGGAGGAATCAGTAACTTTAATCTTTCTGACTATATCACTGGCTTCTTAAGAGATCTAGGGAGATGTAGTTCATGCTCAGAACACCTCAATATGACAAACCTGAAAGCGGGCATTATAGAGCATATGACCTGTGACGAACCTGGCACACACGGGTTTGGGAGACTTCATTTCCACCACCTGACCCGGGGGGGCCGCCCCAGGGAACTCACCAAACAGGTCATAAGCTGCGAAGTGTTCTGGAGGTCTCACGGCTGTCACGTTGGACACACGAACCTGTACGTTGTTGAAACATATCTTATCATTACTACTTTCCTGAGGGTACAGTATCACATGCTGGAAACACTTGGGCTGCCCGAAATCTAATGTAAACCATCTCTCCTTGTAACTCCACACTGTATAAAAACAGTGATCTCTATTATAGTTGTAAAACCCGTCTACAAGGGTTTCTTTTACTCTGAGTGGATCCATATTATCTTGTTTCCCAGCAATGATGTTGGCGTGGGTGGCAAGGTCCTTGGGTTTTGTGGTGTGACAGGTGAGGGCATCAGCCAAGTTAGTCTCCTGGTAGGTGGGCATGACAGTAATGTTGGAGATGAGGCAGTGGGTGGGTGTGTTGGAGGGGTAAGCACACCACAACTGACACCAGTCTCGAAGTGTGCACTTGTTGGAGCAGTAGAGGGCTGGTCTGGCTCCAGGGGGTAAGTCAAGGCTCTCCTGTTTCGTGAAGGAGGCTGCTTGAACACGTTGGAGGGAGACCAGCACAGATCGCATCAAACACAGCTCTCCCCCTTCCACAGGTGCTGATGGCAGCAAAAGCAGCATTGTCACCCACACACGACACCACTGCACTCCAACTTGTGACATGGTACTTGTTGTATGTTGTCACAGACAGACTGGGTGATGGTGTAGCAGTATAATGGTTTACACAGTTACTGTACAGGTTGAAGGTTGTGGTATTGTAGTCAGATAAATTGGTGTTATTGTTACAGATCAGTATGGTGTTGATGGCGTTACCACAGAGAGATAGGGTGATGGTGGTGTAACTGTAACAACATCCACACAACTACTGGACAGCCAGAGAAGTGCTGGTGGTGGTGGTGTTGATTGATTGATATTAGGCGCCGCAACAGCTGGTGGTGGTGGTGGTGGTGGTGCTATAATATTCTCAGTAACTACAACAAATATCGTCACATCATACCGGTGTTCTCCCGCCCTCAAACTCTGTCCCATAATTCTGTCTTTAAGTTTGTATCCTTTGGTTCTTGCCGAACACGTGTTCCTAATAATCTACTCACCCTCTTATATTTTTCACCTTGTAGGGAGGTATTGCCTGCAGTGAAGTGAGCAATACTTTAAGGATTTTGGCGCCCCTTCGGCCGTAGCCACTCCCTTTCAGTTCTTCAACTGTCCCTCTTTTCATTTTATTTCCTTTCTGCTTGCTGTCACACCTCTCTATCACCTTTCTCTGGCGCTATATGACCTCGCTGTTGCAGCTCCTAGTATCAATCAATCAATCAATCTTATATTTTCATTCGTGGTACACTCGTGGTCAGAAGTTGTGACCCGTTTCCCTGACACGATGAATCGCTTCGGAACCAGACGAGGTTTTAAGGTTTGAACAACGGTACACCTTTCACCTCTGTCTTCACCATGTATCGTTGTTCGAACCTTCAAACTTCACCTGGGTTCGATTCATCATACTAGGGGATTGGGACACGACTTCTGACTCCAACTGTATACTTCACAAAAGCCGGCTCATGGGAATGTCTCGTTTTGCTGCCTTGAGTTACGTGAGTCTGTTTGTTATTATTTACAGCCTCTATCCTGTTGAGTTTATGAGTATATGAATCTCACTCTGTCCCCCCCCTTACTCCACACTCACTCTGTCCCCCCTTACTCCACACTCACTCTGTCCCCCCCTTACTCCACACTCACTCTGTCCCCCCTTACTCCACACTCACTCTGTCCCCCCCTTACTCCACACTCACTCTGTCCCCCCCTTACTCCACACTCACTCTGGCCCCCCTTACTCCACACTCACTCTGTCCCCCCCTTACTCCACACTCACTCTGTCCCCCCCTTACTCCACACTCACTCTGTCCCCCCCTTACTCCACACTCACTCTGTCCCCCCCTTACTCCACACTCACTCTGTCCCCCCTTACTCCACACTCACTCTGTCCCCCCCTTACTCCACACTCACTCTGTCCCCCCTTACTCCACACTCACTCTGTCCCCCCCTTACTCTACACTCACTCTGTCCCCCCCTTACTCCACACTCACTCTGTCCCCCCCTTACTCCACACTCACTCTGTCCCCCCTTACTCCACACTCACTCTGTCCCCCCCTTACTCCACACTCACTCTGTCCCCCCCTTACTCCACACTCACTCTGGCCCCCCTTACTCCACACCCACTCTGCCCCCCTTACTCCACACCCTCCTTACTCCACACCCACTCTGCCCCCCATTACTCCACACCCAGTCTGCCCACCATTACTCCACACCCCCCCTTACTCCACACCCACTGGTCGACCTTCCACACTGTAGCACTGATAGTGATAGGGGAGACACATCCATTTCAGTATATGAACAGCTCAATATATTCGCCTGAATGGACAAAATGACACTGAATGACCAATGAGTGCCAAAGACAGCTGACACTTCCAAGAACAGCGGTGCCTCTCTCTCTCTCTCTCTCTCTCTCTCTCTCTCTCTCTCTCTCTCTCTCTCTCTCTCCACCAACCTGGAGGGACTATTGATTAGAAGAAAAGAATAATAATAATACAGAAAACGTCCCTGGAGATCAACAGACTGACTAGTATGTGTATGTGTGTGTGTGTGTCATGGCATGTATTTCAAGGAGTTTTCTTCTTTATACTTGCAAGTGTGTGTGTGTGTGTGTGTGTGTGTGTGTGTGTGTGTGTGTGTGTGTGTGTGTGTGTGTAGGAATTTTCTTCGTACTTGCAAGTGTGTGTGTGTGTGTGTGTGTGTGTGTAGGAATTTTCTTCGTACTTGCAAGTGTGTGTGGCTGTGTGTGTGTGTGTGTGTGTGTGTGTGTGTGTGTGTGTGTGTGTGTGTGTGTGTGTAGGAATTTTCTTCGTACTTGCAAGTGTGTGTGTGTGTGTGTGTGTGTGTGTGTGTGTGTAAATAAAACCCTGGGTATAGCTACGCCACATTGGAGTGCCTTGAATCCTCCAAAGTATGTCAGGTAACATAACCAATGATTAAATAAAATGGCATCCGGTTGTGTGTAGGAATACGTTGGAGGAATCATTTGCTCCAGCTTTAACACCTTCAATATAGGTGTGTGTGTTTCGTGGCATAGTTTGGAGGAATCAGTAGCCCTCCAAGTTACCACAAAGAGAATTAAAGAACCCTGTAATGTAGTCAGAAACCTTGAGGTAAATGAGTCCTTCAAATATTGCCACGAAACACACACACCTATATGAAAGGAGCTTGTTTCGTGGCATGATCAGGAGGAATCAGAAGCCTCCAATATTCATACACGATCACAGGGGGTCGTTAATTAACTGGTATGTCAGATGATTCCAAACTTTAATACGATCTCCTGAATACTTATTAGATGTGGTGACTGTACATATTGGTAACTTATAGACACTTAACGCTTAACGGGATATTGATGCATCTTGGTCAAGATTAAAAAATATTAATAATGATAATAATAATAATTATAATAATAATAATAATTATTAAAATAATAATAATAATGATAATAATAATAATAATAATGATGATAATAATAATTATCATGATAATAATAATTATCATGATAATAATAATTATCATGATAATAATAATTATCATGATAATAATAATTATCATGATAATAATAATTATCATGATAATAATAATTATCATGATAATAATAATTATCATGATGATGATGATGATGATGATGATGATGATGATGATGATGATGATGATGATGATGATGATGATGATGATGATGATGATGATGATGATGATGATGATGATGATGATGATGATGATGATGATGATGATGATGATGATGATGATGATGATGATGATGATGATGATGATGATGATGATGATGATGATGATGATGATGATGATGATGATGATGATGATGATGATGATGATGATGATGATGATGATGATGATGATGATGATGATGATGATGATGATGATGATGATGATGATGATGATGATGATGATGATGATGATGATGATGATGATGATGATGATGATGATGATGATGATGATGATGATGATGATGATGATGATGATGATGATGATGATGATGATGATGATGATGATGATGATGATTATAATAATGATGATGATGATTATAATAATGATGATGATGATTATAATAATGATGATGATGATTATAATAATGATGATGATGATTATAATAATGATGATAATAACATTAACAATAAAAATAATAATATTAATAATAGTAATTATAGTAATAATAATAATAATACTCCCCCATTAGTGTTCTGACTAACTGAGGCACTATTCTTTCCCGTGCATTTATTAATATTGTTATTATTATTGTTTTCAATTATTTTTATTTTTGTTATTATTTTTATTGTTATCTATATGCTTATTTTGAGAATCAACAGCACACACACACACACACCACTTCCCCGTTTGATATGACCAAATGCATGAAAGGAGGTGTCAATAAATGCTCACACACACACACACACACACAAACACACACGCACACACACCTATATAGAAGGAGCTTTTTTCATAGCATAGACAGGAGAAATCAGAAGCCTCCAATTTTCATACACGATCACAGGGTCCTTAAGGGGAGATTCTCTTGTTGGTGAATTGCATTGGAAGGTCTGTGATTCCCCCTAAGTATACCAGAAAACAGACGCCCTCAATGGTACTAATAGGGGATCTGTTTCGTGGCATAGTTTGGAGGAATCAGCAGCCTTCCAATTCACAAACATGAGAATCTCCCCTTAAATTCTGTCATTCCCTTCTCTCTCTCTCTCTCTCTGATATTCGTGTGTCCGAAACTTTATGACAAATGTGACAAAACGAACCAAACCAACCTGTACAGTATATACAGAATATACGTGTGTGTGTATAGTACAATTTTACGGTACTTATGTGCACGAGCTGAGAATTTCGTTGGCTTGAAAAGGGGGAGTGATTGTGTGTGTGTGTGTGTGTGTGTGTGTGTGTGTGTGTGTGTGGTTGCTAGGATGTGTGGGTGCTTGCTTGCATGTGTGTGTGTGTGTGTGTGTGTGTACTCCACCCATGTGTCTATGTGTGTAACTCATGAGGTTTTTAATGATCGTGGTCTCTCTCTCTCTCTCTCTCTCTCTCTCTCTCTCTCTCTCTCTCTCTCTCTCTCTCCTACTTGGGGAAGGAATCATAATTATGACAATTTAAATTCGTAAATTGCTAAATTGACTCTTAGAAATTTATTTATTTCATAGCATATATATATAAAGTAAGAGCGTGATTTTTAAGTTTTATTATAGTTATAACAGCATGATAGAGTGAGTGTATGATTTAGTTTAAAATAAAGGTGAATGGAGAAAAAGGTGTAAACAAATATTTAAATATATGGTATTTTAATTTAAGCCAACTTTCCATCTGTCCTATAAAATGTCCTTGGTGTTGTTTTCCACCAACCACAAGGAACTGCTTCATATCATTACTTTCATGTAGGAAGTAATGCCCGAGGGACTGGAGGGTGGGGAGAGAGCCTTCTGGTTTACTATCCTTTACTTATACACCTGTATTAATATTAAACTTTTCCCTTAGTGTTAGGTCTGGACCACCTCGAAAGGACCGCAAGGTGTGTGTAGCCTGTGTATCTATGTAACTCATGTAACTCTATGTAACTCTCTCTCTCTACAAGACACACACACACACACACTCAAGCACATTTGCATAGGAACCTACATAATTAAACAACACACACACACACACACACACACACACACACACACACACACACACAGGCAGGGATCATTACATACACACAAACACACACACACACACACAGGCAGGGATCATTACACACACACCCACACACACAGGCAGGGATCGTTACACACACACACACACACAGGCAGGGATCATTACACACACACACACACAAACACACACAGGCAGGGATCATTATTACATAGAGTTACATAGAAACACAGACCACAACTGACCTTACGGTCTGTACACACACAGGCACACACAGAGGCAGGGATCATTATGTACACACACACACACACACACAGAAGCAGGGATCATTATGTACACACACACACACACACACACACACACACACACACACACACACACACACTTGCAAGTACAAAGTAGAAAACTCCTACACACACACACACACTCAATTTGCCTAGATTGATTGAAGCAATTAGATTTTCATATGCTTTTTATTTATATGCATTTACTTTACACACACAAAGACACACACACACATTGTATATACATATATTTTTTCTTCAGTGTGAGGAGAAGCGCCACTGATAAATTTAAATTTTTAATTGCAGCAAAGATTTTTTAGCAATGTCTCAAAAAAGGACACACACACACACACACAGGAGCTCCTTGTTGGCATGCCTTTGCTTACCTTTAGTACGAGCCCCAACAGTCTCGGGAACGTTGACACTACATGCCACCAGTAAAGTTTCCCCATAAGAAACATTGATTGTACTTCGTTTTCTGTCTTGTCCGAATTAAGGGGATAGTATACTTTTGATTCCTCCAAACTATGCCAAGAAACAGACCCAGATGAAGACATATAATGATATCCTGTTGCCTGAAATACTTTGGAGGAATCATTTGTTCCAGATTTACCACCCAAAACAATGTGCTATAAACCTCCTTTAATTAATCCGTATATCCAACGGTGCTTCACTTATCTTGTATCTATCAACGAACCTGTGATCGTGTATGGAAATTGGAGGCTTCTGATTCCTCCTGCACCACGCCAAGAAACAAGCCCCTTCCATATAGGTGGTGTTTCGTGGCAATATTTGAAGGACTCGATTACCTACAATAATTTTTACTACTCCATATCTGTGTGTGTGTGTATAATGATCCCTGCCTATGTGTGTGTGTGCGTGTGTGTGTAATGATCCCTGCCTGTGTGTGTGTGTGTATAATGATCCCTGCCTCTGTGTGTGTGTGTGTACATAATGATCCCTGCCTCTGTGAGTGTGTGTGTGTGTGTGTGTGTGTGTGTGTGTATGTACATAATGATCCCCTGCCTCTGTGTGTGTGTGTGTGTGTACATAATGTTCCCTGCCTCTGTCTGTGTGTGTGTGTGTACATAATGATCCCTGTCTGTGTGTGTGTGTGTACATAATGATCCATGCCTATGTGTGTGTGTGTGTGTAGGAGTTTTCTTCTTTGTACTTGCAAGTGTGTGTGTGTGTGTGTGTGTGTGTGTGTTTGAGCCGGTGGAAAGAAATGTCAGACGACGCTGCAGAAACAGCTGATGTAGGTGTAAACAAACCGACACGCCAGTGTGACGTCACTGAGCAGAGGCGAGCAGCAGAAATAAACACTCCCCCAATTGACTCTCACTGCCAGATATGTAATGGACAAGGTGGTCAGGAATGTCTCAAATGCAGCAAGTGCAAAAAATACGTACATTTTTCATGTTTAAGACTTTCTGTATATGCCATTGTCAATTTTCTCAACACCAGGAGCCAGTATTCGTGCAAAAACTCTGTTATGAACCAATTCGGAAAGCAAGCTCACCAGCTTTTTTTGGGAGTCCTTTCCGAAATGGAGAAAGAAAAAGAGGCCAAAATTGATATTCCTGTCTTTAGCCTCGACCAAAATTAGGAGAGAGGAAAGTCAGCAGATGATGATGCGAGAACAAATACCGTGCCACAAAGTACATATGTAAACATCAGTGGAACTGTAGAAGAACGGAACGTCGACCACCAGAAAAACAAGATATGCTAGTTTTACAGGCATAATAAATGTAAGTTTGGTCTGCAGGTGTGTGAAGAAGGCAAGTATATGGTTGGTCCTTCCCCCTTGGTAGCTCGCTGGATAGTCTATCACACAAGTGCTGCTCCGTTCTTTTATATCCTTGCTCTAGGTTTCCATATGTAGCATCATTCACGTGATCACGCCATCACCTGACCTGCTGCACTCACCTCGGTTCATACCTGGAGGAAGCGGGAGGCTGGGGACTGGGTTCCCAAGAGTACGCTAAGCTGAGCCAGGGGACGGGATTAACCGAACCGCCAGACTGTGGCTTGTCTGGGATGGGGAGAGCACAAAGAAACGGGGAGCGGTGTACCAACACATGGAATATATATAGAGGAATAAAGAGTGGTGCGTATGCCACCACTACAAGATCAACGGTCTCGACTCGGTGAGAGGGTGCAAGGATCGGAAAAAATGCAAGTTTCTTCACCCACCGATATGTTACAGATCAGAAAAGAAGCGAGAATGCCTGAAAGAGGACTGTAAACGATTGCATTTGAAGGGCACTCGTAGATCCAATACAGATCAGCTGAGTTCCCAACAACTGGCCACAGGTGAGGTTCGTCCATCAGTACAATACAATGAACCTCTAACTCAACCAAGTATACAACTCACGCAACGCCAGAAACGTCAACCAATAGCTCAGATTACAGAGGCTCGGTACGAACAACAGCAAAATGAAGTAATACCTTTTTTACTGCAACAAATTAAACATATGCAGGCGGTACAACAGCAGATACTACATGTACTGAAAACTGGTCAGTGGCCTCCCGCCCCACCAATGCTGAACTACCAGCATCAGTCACCACAACAGGCCATGATGCCAATGACGTATGCAAGATAATCACCTTCAATGTAGCAGGCCTTACACCGTACAAACTGAAAGGCAAAACAAAACTGCTAGTAAAGCTCGCTAAATCAGAAAATTCGGTCATTATTTCACTTACCGAATCACATCTCAACGATGAAATACGGGATGCCGAAATTTGAATATCAAATTATACGGCATTCAGGACTGATAGACTGACACATCTCAAGAAAGGTGGTGTTATAACATAATTATGTAGCTGAGCATTTTGCACTAAAAACTACAGTCCTGCATTCTGAATCAAACTCGTATACAGAAGCTCAACTTCTACACTTGCATATGATAAACATGATCGTTATTCACATAATAGACTACCAGCGTGCCCAACAGACAAGTTCATGGATCAGCTAATGAAAATCAGAAGCATTCTGGATTTCCTTCCCACTTCGACGCCGATGGTGTTGCTCAGCGGCGACTTGAATTTCCTGCGAATCGACTGGGATACAGAGACTGTGTACGTGGGGGGGGGGGGGGGGTAGACATGCGAGCCCAAGCAAGGGTGCTGCTGCTGTTAGCTGGAAAACATTGTCTACAGCAAATCATTTGCAATCCCACTCGGGAGGAAAACATTCTTGAAATAGGGCCTATTCCACAGTCGATTTGTTCCAGCCCGAACAAAAATCATCACCAACATGGTGAGACCCGTTACAAATAAGCCTTTCCCATTCCACAGTCGTCTGATCTTTGGTTTGCTAGCCAACAAACTTGGTGGCCGCGCAAACAAACCCCCAGGAGCTAACCGGAAGGGTTGGTACACCTGAATGGTTGATATTGGCCATGGAACTATAACAAACTGGCGCCGAAATATGAACTGTCACCTGTGAGCAGAAGGAACTTGGAAGAGAGAACACATGACGAGTTGACGACCGCAATTTCTCCTCGTGACAAGGCTCCTGCTGCTCTAACATATCAGCAGTTAATTTTCACTAAATAACATAAAACTTGGGAAATACTGATCTTAAATATATATTTCAAATACATAAGTAATGTTTTAATAATACATTTGTCTGCTGTCATAGCGGGTAATTTGATTAAAAAGGCCATACAAACTGCACAAATTATACCTTATAGAAGATTGTTCTTTGATGTGTGTGTACTTGTGTTAATTTGAGTTATAATTTGTTCCCTCTACTCAGTTCCAAGTGCTTGCATAAAGTTATACCATAATAAATGCTTCATAGGCTTATCTATAATAAATTTGGAGTAGAGGAACGTGTTGAAAGAACAATAAATGTGTAAAATAATGAAGTGATGTGATGCTTAGCAGCAGAATTGAAGCCAGTGTTGCCAGGTCTGCTTTACGAAATTTCTCCAACTTCAACATCAGATTTTCCCTTTTTACCTCAAAAATTCCCTGTTTACTCTTGAAGATAGTCGCATATACTTGATATTTCGTCTTGTAGAAATTTCCCCATTTATTCTTCAACAATCTTTATATATTTTTCCCATTGCTACCTCTAGTTCTTCATGTCTAGGGAAACTTTCCCATACTTAGCAACACTGTTTGAAGCGCAGCAGACGACAGACGTGAATTTACTGCGATAACAGGATTATAATTGTAAAACTAATACAATCTTGCTGTTTTTCCTTGTGTCTGGATGCATTATATAGAAAAAATGGACATGCATTATACAATTAAAAATAATCATTTGGTATGCAAATAATATAAATATTGTCAATAATATATAATTAGTTAGCTCGGTTGGGGAGGTACATATATCCTTCACCAAAGTTCCAATAATGCTTATAATTTTGGTTGGCGCGCTAACAAACTGGGTCGCGAAAAATGACAGTGGAATCGGACACTTTACCAAAGGTTTTCGTTTGTTGGCTAGCCAACAAATATTGATGACTGTGGAATCGGCCCATAGTCATGACGAGATTGTCAAGTGAAGAAGATAAATTTATCCGACCACGATGTGATTATTTTGGATACCAATATCACTTCGGGCAAAACTGCAAAATCTGCCTATTCCGCACAGCGTATGTCCAGTTTCAACAGTTTGAATTTTAGTGCTGACTCAGTCTGCTGGACTGATATGAAGGATGACCTCAGAAGGTCGAATGGAAACAGATGGAAAATCATGAGCCAGACGATCACTACGACTTTCTGATGGCCAAATGCCTGGAGATTTCGAAGAAGCATATACCGATGAAGAGATCACCGCCTAAAAACCAAATTCCACGAGACCGAAAAATTCTGATGAGGAAAAGAATTAATCTGCGTAATAAACTAAGGCGTGGCAAAGACTTTCGAGCTAGATAATGTATTCAAAATAAAATATTGATGATTGAGGACGAGCTCAAAACATCAGTGGAAATTGAGCTCAATCGGAAAGAAAAATCTGCTATCTCCTGTATCAAAACCAACCTGAAATACTTCGACAAGTATAAGACAAACAAATTAGTGATGAGGACAGGTATTAGACCACTAATGGATTCAAACGGTGGAGTCAGCGACGAGCCAGGAAGTGTCGTTGAAACACTACGATTTCAGTATTAAACAGTTTTCAGCTCACCAAGTAGACAACATTGTGCTAAATCCCGTGGAGTTTTTCGGTGATGAGGACGGGAACACTGCAAAACTAAATAGCATTAATTAATGTATCCGCTGATCAGATACAAAAAACAATTAAAGGATCGAGTGTGAACTCAGCTGTTGGCCCCGACCAATTTCCGGCATTATCGTTGAAGAACAGAGCAGAGGAGTTGAGTGTTCCTCTGTCAATTCTTTACAAGAGCTCTCTAGAAACGGGGAGAATTTCGGAAAAGCAGTAAAATGCCAAAGTTACTGCATGTTCTCGTTGACTGACCACTACCACAGAGGAGGGGTTAATGAACAGTCGAGATGTAGATTATGTAGATTCTATTGTTGATAAAGTAGATTACAGAGTGACAATAGATAAGGGGGCACCGAGTACGGTTACACAGGTAAGTGGACTAGCTGCACTGGTTCTTGCCGCAATGCATTGTGGGAAGCGTTGCCTGGCAACGTACAGTGTTGTCATGTCGTGATGCAACGCTGCCATGTCTCTAGTGTTCTATCTACCTTGGGTGTGAATAGGACGTAATATATGGTACACATACTATTACACAATCCTACAGTTATGCCGATTTATAAGGGTGGATCTAGAAATGAGGCTGTGGTGCACACACACATACTCACACACACACAAAGGAGTGGCAGTTAGTCACACACGCGGGTCAGGTCAGGTCACAGGTAGAAAGGGTTTGCCCCAGGGTACAGATTATCACTCATCTCAGGTCAGATCAGGTGTACACACAGATACACAGGAAGCTGCACCCACAAAGAACATTCTAGACATACCTGGGTAAGCCACGCCTCCCAACTCATACCATTGGCTAGGCCTAGATTTAATTACTTTGATTACTAGCTCCGCCCACTGTCCTACGATATAAATTGGGACAGACAACAGAGGTAGGCAGAACACCTCTTGGAACAGACGAGAGAGGACTTAAGAAGACAAGCCAGCCGGCTCCCACTCACCAACACATACTCCTCCTCTACGAGTAATACCTTGTTCCAGTTACTGTATACCTATACTGTACTTGTGTGTGCTTCATCCCTCACCAATAAACACATGTTGATTTTGTGGAGTTTGGTATACCCTGCTGCATGCTAAGATATAGAACACTACAAGGCAAAATACTACAGGCCCATTGCTCTTCTTGGACCCCTTATATTTATCGCATACAACTCCGACATTGACCAAAACATTCAACACTCATTTGTGACTTCATTCACAGACGACACACGTGTGCTGCAAGAAATATCTTTGTCTGCAGACGCCGAACTATTGCAGGCGGATCTTGAGTCTTTGTACCAGTGGGCAGAAAAGAACAACATGATGTTCAGTGGTAGCAAGTTTGAACACATGAGCTACACTGTACAAGGCTGCAACAACTGTCCACCCAAATACACCGCAAATGACAGGTCACAAATTTCAGTGAAACCAGAAGTTAGAAGCCTCAGAGTCACCCTTAGCTGTGATGGAAACTTCACCAGCCATATCAACCATGTGACAAAAAGGGCCCTGAGTCAAGCTGGATAGTTCCTTCGTATGTTTCGAACTCATGAGCCGGAGCCGATGCTGACTCTGTACAAAACACTGGTGGTGCCACTACTAGAGTACTGTTGTCAGCTCTGGAGCCCGTGGTGAGTCGGAGATAAACAAAAGCTTGAGGGAGTACAAAGTACTTTCACCTCCAAAATATCAGCTGTAAGACACCTGGATTATTGGAAGAGACTTCATTCATTGAGACTTTTCTCCCTTGAACATCGCCGAGCAAGATATCTCATTTTGTATAAATACAAAATTGAGAGGGTTCAGGTAGCCAACACCATCAACATCCGCTTCCTAAATCAGCGGCGACTCGGACAGCTGTGTCATGTAAATGCAATCCATCCCAGTGCGGCCACTAGAATAAAAATGCTTAAGAGGATTTTACTTTCTCCGTAAAAGCATCATGGCTGTTCAACCCACTTCCCAGGTACCTACGGGATTGTAACGGTCTGGGTCTGGACAACTTCAAACGGAAGCTGGATAAGTTCCTGGGGATAACACCGGATGAACCCAAATTGCCACAGTACCACCTACGTGCGTCCAGTAATTCTATCGTTGACTAGCTGGCGCAGAGACGAGCGGACGGGATTTTCTAGTTGCGGCGCATCAGCGTGGCCACGGGCGGAACTTCTAGCCCACAATTTCACACCACAGGAACCAAAGGTATGTGATTTTTCTTCTATGTACTTGCAAGTATGTGTGTGTGTGTGTGTGCAGGATGTTTCTTCTATGTACAGCTCCGGACTGAATTTCTTGGTATAGTCAGTACTGCCAACGCCTGTTTAACTGGGGTTCAGAGTTCGAGTATGTTGACTCACTTGTCTGAAGCACACACACACACAGATTTTAGGCATTAGGGGTAGGGGGATGATGGCCATTCAGATGTGTGTAACCAACTACAGGGTAGTGGATCTCTTACAAACAACAAACTCCGGACTATTTAGCTGTCAGTGGTCACATGACTTTCTCTGAACCATCGCAAAAGATGAGGCACTCCCTACTCAGCCAGAACTGTCAAACTCGAGTTACAATCCAACATTTTCTCATTGAGTGTTCCCAGTAGAATGCTGCACGGTGGCAATCCTTCCCTTCGTATATCTCTCACGGTAGAGTCGCCTTCCTGTCATGCCCGATTCACATTAGCCCGTTTGGACGGATCCGACATCCGTTAATGACGTCACGAACCGTACGGAAGTAGGGCTACCGAGGAGATAAGCTCCGTCTGTTTTGATTTGCGTCGCAGAGTCGTTTGTTTACAACAAAAAGCAAGCATGACTTCTGTTTTTCATACGAAACTGATTTACAAAAGTGCTATTTGCTCCAAGGCTGCATATGGCTTAAATCCACCTATCATAATAGGTATCTATATATTGGATAGGAGCCGTTCATGAAGGGGCAAGTACAGTGTTGGTAAATCTAGAGCAACTGATTCTTACAAACTATAGCCTACCAAGCAACATCAGGCCAACAATATTTTTTTATCATGACCTATTTGAGGCTGTTTCCTGGTATACTTTGGAGAAATGAAGGCACTCTAATGTACTAAAAGTATAATATTATTCCTTTAAGTGAAAAAAATCGAGTGGGAAACACAAAATAAAATATAGACGTGTTTGTTTGTCTGCCATATTAGTCGTTGCCATGGTAACCGCTTCGTCATATTAGTTGTCATGGAACTCGCGTCATATCCTTCGTTGGCCTGGTAACTGCGTCGTCATATATTACTCGTTGCCATATACTTTGGGGTCGATATTTATTCCAATTCACAGATTTTTCGTTTGCCTGAGTATTTGCAAACCTCATTAGCCGTATAATTTAATAATAACCTAAAAATAACTATATATTGTATCTTGTGTTAGGTGTGTACCTCTTGTATTAGGCTAGGTTTACCTATTTGTCTCCATTTACTAATTTCTTAACCATACAATTCCCCTGAACTTCACAGCTCTTCCCACTATAAATACTGAAAAAAATCACATATTTGTATGAATAAAGGGGGAGGTGGAAGCAGATAGAGCCCTTTATTGAATTACCGAAAAAGGAGTACACAAGACTTTGTTTACAAACGAGAGTCTACTACTGTGATAATCAAAGGAGAAACTGAATATCTACTTCATATTGTTCATAATGCTTAATAGATATATAGAGTCAATTAACTACAGATAATAAACAAATTTATATGTAAACAATAATTTGCATGCTTAATTTCACTTATTTATAATATAACACAAATGGTGGCTCATTTGAACATTCTAAATGAAGATCAAAACTTGCTATTCAGTATTCATTTCTCCCAGCAGCAAGATTCAGCTGCTTGCAACTCATTTTGGATCACAAAACACAAAGCGATTAGCAAAAGCAAGTAGCATGCGGCTAGTGAGAAATGCCCATTGTGCCATTACCTTTATCTGACAGGTTTTGACCATCCACTCAAACAGCCCTTGTCTCACCTTACTACTTAATTAAACAAATCAACCCAATGTCTTTACTCTCATGTATTTACTAAGCTATCTTTAATCTCTTTTCTGTACTCAGCTCTTTTCACTCTATTTACTTTCAGCTTTGTAGGCTACTCCTCTTTCTTTACTCTTAGATTTCTTTGATCTTATTAGCAGCTGTCCCCCTTTCTTTCATTCACTAGATACTGGAGTACTTTGCCAATATTACATGGTATGTAAAACTAAGTTTAAATATTATTTCCAATATTGTGGTATCTAATTCCCAGATGGCACTTTTCTAATTGGTTGAATAGAAAAAGATCACAGTAAATAAGTTTGCTGCACTTCTGCCTCATCCCAGGCGTCCATCCCGATATGGACTTATTCATAGATGGTCATCGGATACGTTGTGTCGAGGAGACTCGAAGTTTGGGTCTTCTTTTGACAGACGTTTGACTTGGGTTCCCCATTTACGTTTACTTTAGGTCTCTTGCCTCCAGGCTCTCAACCTGTTGAGAGTCCTGGGCCATACGTCCTGGGGGCTGATAGGGCCACCCTCCTCCGCCTATACCATGCTCTTACAAGGTCAAAACTCGACTATGAGTGTGAGGCGTACTCCTCTGCCACGGATGCCCATCTCAGAGTCTTAGACCCTGTTCATCATGCTGGGGCACGTCTGGCGACCGGAGCCTTCAGTTCGTCTCCAATCCCCAGTCTCCTGGTGGACGCTGATCTCCAACGCCAGTCCTTGATGATCCGTTGGTGGCATCGATTACATCGACTTCCTGAGTCCCTTTCCTGCTTGGCGGTGTCATCTGATATCATGTCTCAGTACTACCTTTCACATCCTCGCACATCATGACCTTTTGGCCCTTTGGCATTGATGACTTCCAGATTTGTCCTGTGCGGGTCCCCAGGGTGGCTTCATGGATTCTTCCAGAAGTTGTTGTTGAAGTTCCTCAAGCTGTCTGACCGAGAAGCCCCGAGCTCTTGAGGAAGGCTATGGCTTGAACCGGGCTTTCCCACAGTGCCCTCATTGAGTGTATCGTGTGTTGTTGGCGAGTGTCATTGTGTGAGTTAAGCGGCTATCACACGGGCACTTTTTTCGACGACATCGTGTCGTACGACACGATTTTCGACGACATGTCGTGGGAAATGGGAGATTTCGGACGACGAGGTGTTGACGGAAACTATCGAAAACTGTCGGCGATTTCCTGCGACAGGGAGAAAGTCGTTGAAAGTCTATAGTGAATAATATTGTATGGAATATATTATTATGGCATATTATGATTTAAGTAGTGTTAGGTATCATTATTTGAATATAGAAATTGTATTCATAGATCTTATATATTATATACACCGAATTTAACTGTTAAATATAAGCATGGACCATTGATTTGATTTCTGGGTTTGTTTACATTTCTGCTTTCGCCTGCCGCCTGGTCCAAACCTCTTTCTTCTTTTTCCAAAGCAATTGCACATGCTCCAACAGCTAAAATGGTTAGGTTAGGTTAGGTTCGGTTCGGTTAATGACGTCCATCCTTGGTGATATGGCTTTTGTAACAGAGTGTTTTGGTTGTCCCGCCGCCCGCGTGGTGTCGTCGGTCTTCGTTGTTGTCTGAATGAGAATTTGCCGTGTGCTATTGTTTCACGCGACAGGTCGTAGAAAATGGTGTCGTACGACACGATGTCACAGGAAAAGAGCGACCGTGTGATAGCCGCTTTACAGTCTTCCATAATGTGTTTAATGGATTGGGGTGCTGTGTTGCATCCTGGACAGGTATCTGCGATGGCTCCATCTAGTTTCCTTTAATATGTCAAAAGGGCCAGATGATGGCCGCTTCGCAGCCTGGCCAGGTGGACTCTGTCCTCACGGGGAAGGGAGGATTCTGATGGATAGATGTCAGGGGGTCGTGCATGCAGCAGGGTGTTGTTCTGAAGTTTTTTGATGGATTGGTGAGTGATTTGAGTATGAATATGTTTCTGGAGACTGGTTTGGGGTGGGCAGGGTGTAAGAGAGGATATTATTTGTGTATGGTACTGTCTCATCCACTGCTGCGTTCGTTCATCACTCCAGCGATGTCAATGTGTGTAACCCACAAGGTGTGAACCTCCAGTGTCGTCGACTCTAGTATCCGAAACACACACCAATATGATTCATGTCAGTGGGTGGTTGATTGAGGGGTGGTGAGTGCTTGGGTGTGGTGTTCTATGGAGGCAATGTAGGGAACTGTAAGCTGTAATGCAGAAGTCTTGGCTAGGTGCTATTTTTATGAATGCTCAATAAAGGTCAAAGATAACAGTAAAACTTGGTGGAGTTTTTGTTTCATGTTCTACATCATAACGATAATGATAGTTACTGCTGGTAAGAATAATATCACTAGGGTGGAATTTAAGCACGTCACCGTGTTGCTATAACATTCCACACCACCATTAATCCCCACAAGACAAAATAGGCTTGTTCCTTCAAGTTAGTCATTGCATATTATTATGGTATTTATTTTGTGACGATGACGCAGATTTGTCAGTAACAACAATGTCCAACATTTGATGAACATTAAAACAGTAGTACTGGTGTACTGACAGTTGTCAGTAAAAGTTCTTACTTGACAGTTCCGACTAAAGATAATTCATTATATATTTTTCATTATATAGTGAACCATTATTGTTCACATTACTTTGTGATCATAGATGGCTTGGGTGAGGATGGAAACATAAATCACATATTTAAGGTGTTGGATGCTTCATATGTGTCGGAGTTGATGAATACAGTCGAGCTTCAAGGTGTTGGTTGATTCAGGGCATACATAAGTAAATATTCTGATATTTCACTTTGATACAGATTGACTTGCACCTTATATGTGATTTACAATACCCTATTTACACAAGACAACTTATTTCATTAATATTAATTGAGTTTAGGCCATGAGGATATGATGCAAGTAACCTCAACTGTGCACGCCAATTAATGTGTGAAGAGAGAGAGAGAGAGAGAGAGAGAGAGAGAGAGAGAGAGAGAGAGAGAGAGAGAGAGATGACTTTCAAGGTATTCGCGACTTTAACTTTAAATGTTTGAATTTTGTTGGCATCCTCGCTCAATCCGTCTATAACCGCTTAGTAATGTCAAAATTGAAGTGTGTGAAAGTTCAATATGTAATGATAATAAAATACTACCTCGGTCGGAGCAGTCAAATTTCATCGTAAAATATCAACAGTCATGACACTACTACCAATGTTCACAATGCTTGTAAATTGAAGATATTTGTTATAATTGACAGAAAATAAAGCCATCGTCATCAGAATGATTAACTTGGTGGGACCAACCTATGGAAATTTATGAGGCCTGATTTAAATATGTTATGTTCTAGGAACATTGTGACGTTTAAAACTTCACATTCAATATAATTTACTTATTATATGTAATAACTATCATTAACGTTATGATGTAGAACATGAAATATTAATTAAAACCAAGATGTGTTGCTGATAGCTGGCATATACTAAACATTCATAGAGACATCTGGCCGAGACTAGCTACTGCCTCACCAACCCAGCATTTCTTTTAACGTTTGAGAGCATAATATACTGATAACAAACAATAACTAATGACTTTACTAACCATCACAATGTTGTGGTCTACCAATGTCATTTTTGTTATGTAACGGACTTATATAGTTGACATATAATTTAGTACAGCCACCATTCCCAAGCCTACACCCCTCCATTACCATCCCCACGATTTACTCCTGGCACGTGTTTCGGATATGTGAGTCGAAACCGGAGGTTCACACTGTGTGGGGTACAAACATTGACAACGCTGGAGTGATGGACGTGGCAGTGGAGGAGACTGTACGTACTACCTTGTACCATGTAACAGAGTTGAAAAGCCGGGGTCACCAGTTGAGACAGTAAGGAAGCTCCGTATGCATCTACCTGGGTGAACAGACTCTAGAATACACGGTACAGTTTATTGGTAACATACAAGAGTGCAGTACATATGATATGGTGAAGGCTAGCCTGCCGATGTAGCATCGTGGAGAGTCGGTAGTTGCAGTGTTGCTTATGTAGTAGTGTAGAGCAAGGGTACAGCGTGTGGTCGAAGTGGGAACATGTGTACTGCAGGTGTGAGACTACGGCAGGAGTAGGGCTGGTCCTTCCACCTCGGTAACTCGCTGGATAGTCTGTACAAGCTCTGCTCCGCTCTTTTATCTACTTGCTTCAGGTTCCCGTATATAGCATCACTCACGTGATCACGCCATCACCTGACCTGCTGCACCCACCTCGGTTCATACCTGGAGGAAGCGGGAGGCTGGCGGCTGGACTCCCAAGAGTACGTTAAGCTGAATCAGGGGACGGGATTAACCAAACCGCCAGACTGTGGCTTGTCTGGGAGGGGGAGAGTACAAAGGAACTGGGAGCGGCGTACCAGCACATGGAATATATATAGAGGAATACGGAGTGGTGCGTATGGCGCCACAGCTGGTGATTTTAATGGACACGTTGGGTTCAAAGGAGAACAAAAATTGGATGTCAGCGGAAAAATTATATTGGAATGGTTGAAGAAGTACAAACTGAAAATGCTCAATGATGACCCCGATTGTAAATGGGAGTACACATGATCAAGGGAGAAACAGAAGAGTGTTAGAGTCTATGCATTGGTGACAGATAAATTTTATGATAAATATATAAGACTAGAGATAGATGAGGAGAAGGAAAAAGTAGACATTTCGGACCATAACTTAATGGAAATTATAGTAAAGACAGGGCACGGAAAGAAGAGCTATAATAGAAAAAAGTGGGTATGTAGAGAATACTACAAATTTGATGGGGACTCTTTAAGAAATTCAGAAAGAATCTAGAAGAAAATATTACTGGTGAGAAGGTGAAAAGTATAAAATATTTAGAAACAACAATAATCAATACAGCAGACAAAGTGTTAAAGAGCTTTGAGATATAGAAGAAAGGAGGTGGGAGTGTAGGAAAGAGAAGAGGGACCAGATTGGTTCACAGAAGAAATTAGAGGAGAAATAAAAAAAGAGAAGACTAAATAGGCTCTCTGCAAGTCTACCTCGTGTGTGCTCACCTTGCTACCACGTGCTCCTTCTTCCTACTGCCCTGGTCCTGGAGTGATATTACTTGTACTACCACACAATAAACTACTGTACTGTGTACCCTGTGAGTTTGAGCACCCTTTAACAAATAGTAACAGCTACTCTTGTTGCAGTATTATATTTTAATGGTGTTTTTATGGTAAGGTTTCTTCATTATCACAAAAAAAAGGTTAATTCTAGGTGGTTCACGAATAACATTGATATATTAATTGAGGTAAATAGTCAAGATGCTGGTAATTACCCATTGTTATCTATTTCTTTATTTGTTATTACTTATGGGGTAAAAAGTTCAAAATAAGAGATGTGGATAATTACCCTGTTATTTATCTCTTTATTTATTATTATTTTCTCGGTAATTATGTAGTATATTGCCGTTTTCTATTATGATGTTCTTACCTTCTTTACCCACTAAGGCCCCGTTCACACCGAGGCCAGAACCAGACATATTCTGATGTCAAAAGTCAGACGACATACAATATGCGACGCAAGGTGTCCGATGCAAATCCCACGCCGGAAAAATGGTGGCAACACTACTACAAAACGGCAGTGTACTAGATAAATACCCTTTTCTCTTTACTTATAATTATTATTATTATTATACTCCTTGTTGATAATATTGTCCCATACATACATAAACAATATTTACCAATAGAATTACAAGCATCTTACGGATATGGGTTTTGTTTGGAAGGAAGTAAACATAGGAATGATAGATGCCAACTTTTGTATGAATGGTGTAATAAAGTTGAAAGAAGTAATTAAATAGGTGTGCTTTTGAAGGTACTGTCACATATCCATACCATATACTGTTACCGTTGACATTAGAGACAATACACGTACAGATCTCCTTATCTGCTCTAGTTATCATTCAGAATTATTTTTTTATTCTCTCTGGAGCCAGGGATTTCAATTACACTTGTGGTTCTGTGGTGTCTCTGTCACCACCTGGCTGGCTCCTGTTCAACAGGTGTATGACTACAATCATACAATGACACATTCATAGCACTTCATAATATAACACACAATACCACAACCAAAAAGGTAACAGTGCAGCATACCTCTTTATCTTAATTTTAATTTTTATATTTAATTTTTATTATAATACTTTTGCAGTTTTATTGATTTATTTCCCAACCAGATATACTGTATGTAAAGTAAGTTCCATTTGTAAAAGCTGGTATTTTTGTCCCCTTACTTTACTCTTGGAGGGAAACAAAACAAAAAAACAACCAGTGTATGCTACAACTCTATCCTATAGCTGTATCAACTTGGTCTGGAAAAAAAAACAAGATACCGATGAGGAACAGGACTTGCCTTGCGAATACTAAAAATAAATCATACAAAGGACAAGTCCAGCTCCTCTCCAGTACTGGGTAATCGCTGCCACCACCAGACCAAAGTCGATCAGAGGAACCAAGTGAGCACACACCAGAAGGGTAGCGTAACGTTACTTTAAGAAGGCTCGCGAGTAAGCAACCCAGAATACAATTCTAACGGGGGTACGATCAGTGATTGGAATTAATAATCTACTACTATCTATAAAAGAACACAGTCTATTTGTTATATCGGTGACGAAAATGCTCAGACAATTAAAAACCCGTTTATTTTTATCAACCTATTATACGAATACAAAACAATACAAAGATAATTTCTGTTCCCCCCTCCCTTGCTAATATTTCCTACTCCTCGTTCTGTCAACTAGGACCGGAACCATTCCTTGTCTCGCCAGTTGACAGAGCTAACCCACATAAATCCAAAAATAAACAATTATTACTATTAAATATCCCCTCCCTTAATACAGTTCCTACTCCCTTTTCTGTCAACTAGGACCGGAACCATTCCTCGTCTCGCCAGTTGACAGAGCTAAGTACATAAAAAAAAAAAAAAAAATTACATAATAATAAATAATTCCTAATAATACATTTTTCACAACAAGGCCGAAATATAGTTAATACAATAAAAAAAAAATCATCCTAATCTCAATACTATAATAATGAAAAGATGAAATTGCCAGCAAATGTTCTGAATTTTTTGGGGTACCACGTGGGTCACTTTACACCAAGGGAGAATGCTATAATGGCTGTCACCCATGCAGACGAGATCAGAATGAACTTAAGAAAAAAAAACATACATTACTTATTATGTCTGAATGTGAACACACAATATTCTTTAGTTAGTTATATCCCATCACGGGACTAATAGATTCACCACACTATATTCACAATACACGATATATGATGAGAGCGAGTTAAGCCCCTACCTGTCACCCATGCAGACGAGATCAGAATGAGGAAGAAATACTGAAGGCTACTCCCTCCTCACTTCTCCCTTAAGCAAAGTAGTGACCACTCTCATCTCAATTTCTGGCAAATCCATCAGTTCTATCCTTACTGGTGTATATAATTACATAACATGATTTAAACATATTAGTGAGCTCAAATGCATTGCCTTCTCCCTTGTTTAAAGTTTTATATTACTGTAATTTACATATTCAAGGCATGTATTGTTCCGCCAACAAGAAAATGTACTGTCCCGACTTTAGTCCCTAACTAATCTAATTAATTTTCTAAGTAAGTTACAATTAAATTGCAGGTAACAGTATAGGAATGTTAGCTTCGTAATTATACATTATAATTATAAATGCAGGTTATTCCCTGTCTCCCATAAATTATTTTACGTTCACTTCTTAAATCACCACGTATTTCTCTATCCCTATCAATCTACCTAAGTTTCAATTATTCCTCTCTTTAACCTATTTACCTAACTATAATCATTATTTCTATTATTCATCTATAACCTCTAACTATACACATTATTTGTACTTTTTCTCATATTAACATTTTGTGTTGAAGAAGCCCACCACCGAGATTATTCGTCAGTGATAATCTCAGCCTGGCTACTCCCTACAATCTTACACTAAAAACCTATTCTAATACATATAAATATATAATACCCGTAAATATCCTAAATACCAATACATATAAAATATAGGGGTGTTACACATTTACCGGATTTCCAGTTATTAGAATGGGCTAAATAAAAATAATAAGAGTATTTTTATATGATGATCTCTCTTTGGAAATGTCACATACAATATATACCGTCAATTACACTGTATGGGCTATATAGTTATATTAAAAAAAAAAAAAAAAAAAAAAAAAAAAAAAAAAAAAATCAAAGGCTATTCCATAAAATTACCACTACAACAGTATAGTAGGGTCTAGTGACCTTAAGGAAAATATTTAGACCTACATACTACAGAGAACAAATATAAAGACACAGGTGCAGTCACGAGCACTAATAAGTATTCAGGTGTGCTTTGAATACCTAGAGACAGTAAATTAATACACAATATGATCTCCATTGGAATTAGTTCGTTGGGGAATTGGACTGTTCAAAGTTTCAACCAAAGCTGTATACTTATTGGTGCTCGTGACTGTACAACACAGTCTCATCTTTACCACATTACACACACAACACAATGAATATAAATTACCATGAACATGCCGACATTGTTAAAAACAAAATGTGAAGAATGTTTTAGGGCAATGCAGGTATGAGTCAAGTTGATATTTGTTTTGAGTCGAAGGAGGGAGAGGAGACAACCACAGAGCTACAAACATAGAGCGATCGACCCTGTGTTATTAGATAGGGGAGGAGTGTCACCACAGTCGATCGCTCTATGTGTATAGCTCTGTGCTTTGAACTCCCATACGTACTTGCATAGTATGTTTCTATCCACAGTTATTAACATTTCCCTGATTTGTAAAGCATTGTATCTTGTTATTTAATTATGCAGGTTTTGTTAAATCAATTAACAAGGCTAAGATAATGTCCATATGGAAAATTATGCAAAGAAATTAAACTTAAACTGGTTTATTAAACAAGACAAATATATATAACTGTAATGTGTCTCCCTCTCCCTCCACTTACCTTACATACATACATACATATTACTCTAGTGTGACATTCATACATACATACATATTACTCTAGTGTGACATTCATACATACATACATATTACTTTAGTGTGACATACATACATACACACATTCTAGTGTGACATGCATATATACACACACATTACTCTAGTGTGACATACATACATTCAAACTGAACAATGTGAACATAAAATACTTATCAGAATAGAGATTAAGTACGTTGTATATGTTACGGGAGCAGTTCAGCTAGTCAAAGTCTAGGGGAATATTTTACGAGAATCCAGAAACTACTACCGCACATGAATGTAAAGGAGATTGTAAAGTCAGTAATGGGTTTTTAATATGGTATATTAATTGACATGAAGGAATAAGCTACACCAGTTAAACAAAATGGCCCAGGATCCCAACTACGTAACCTTATAATAATAATAACAATAATAATAATAATAATAATAATATCCTAACAATAACAATAATACAAGGTAACAATATCCAGACACTAACCACAATAAGTTAAAATAATGTAAATGTTGGAGCAACCTAAATTATGGAACACATGAGGAAAATTATACAATACCAAACTTGGAGGAACAGGAGAAGATCCAGGAACCACACTGTTCACAGATTGACTGACTTCTCCCAAGAAACCCTGGCTTTTATAGAAAATCTGCCATGTTCGAAGTCAGTTTTCGGAACCAGTAGTGACTATGAATCTGCTCCAATTCCATCCCGTTTAACCTTATATAGAAATACCCTAACCAGGAGCCGGCGAACAATTATTACAATTATTAGCTCCTGCTTAGGATACTTTCACGATACTAGTTTCCGTAACACTCCCCTCCTTAAAATAAAGCATATGGGAATGTATATAAAGATAGTAAATTATTTTACTGACGAGATAATGCATCTGCTATTAAGTTATCTTTTCCTTTAATATGCTTTATTTCAATGTTGTAGGGTTGCAACGAAAGTGCCCAGTGCATCAGTCCTTGATTTTTGTTTTTCATTTTGTTCACAAACTGTAAGGGATTATGGTCACTGTATACAGTAACAGTAAATCTAGCATTGGATACATACACGTTAAATTTCTCTATGGCCATCAACAAGCCAAGTGCTTCCTTTTCAATGGTAGCATAATGTTTCTGATGAGGTTTAAACTTAGCAGACATATAACATATAGGATGTAGAACACCAGTAGTACCCTCCTGGAGTAATACTGCACCTGCTGCATGTTCACTGGCATCAACTTGAATACTAAACGGAGCGTTGAAGTCCGGTGCTCGTAGTACTGGAGGAGTCATCAACACACTGCGAATAGCGTCGAAGGCGGCTTGGCACTCTGGAGACCAAACGAACTTCCTCTTAGGGCTGACCAACGTGGTGAGTGGGGCACACACCTCTGAGAAGTTGGGGCAGAACCGTCTGTAGAACCCCACAGTCCCGAGAAATCTCCGGAGCGATCTTCTGGTAGTCGGAACAGAGTAGTTTCGAAGGGCCGCCACTCGAGCTGCGATAGGAATAACGTGACCTTGGCCCACCACATGACCCAGATAAGTTACTCGAGCATGACCAAACTCACTCTTCTGAAGGTTGATTGTCAGTCCAGCATCCGCCAGGCGGTGGAAGAGAGACTGGAGATTTTCAAGGTGGTCTTCCCAGGTCTCATCATACAGCACCAGATCGTCTAGGTAGGCTCCGACTCTTTCCAATCCGGCTGTCACCTTTGTCATGAGGCGCTGGAAGGTAGCAGGGGCGTTCCTTAAGCCAAATGGCATCACTCGATAAGCAAACAGACCATCTGGAGTTACAAATGCAGAAATACATTTAGCAGAGTTAGACAGGGGTATCTGATAGTAACCTCTTAATAAATCGATCTTACTTACAAACTTAGCTGATCCAATACCGTCTATAATATCATCGATCCGGGGCAATGGAAAAGAATCTGGACAAGTGAGAGAGTTTACCTTTCTGTAGTCTGTACACATACGGTAATTACCATCAGACTTTGGGACCAGAACACACGGTGAAGCCCATTTACTGTCACTAGGTTCTACTAAATTATTTTCCAGCAAAAACTTAACCTCAGTTTTCATCCACTCCCTTTTACTAGGACTAATTCTGTAAGGACTCTGATTAATTGGGCAAGCATTAGCCACAAGATTGATATCATGAGTCACTAGGGAACACGGCTTTGGTACATCATTAAATAATTGGGTAAATGATTGAATTAAACAACACATCTGACTTAATTGTCCTTCTGGAAGGTGGGACAATTTATCATCCAGATTTGACAATATCACAGAATTAGTCACCTTTACCTCTGTGTTTAATGAACCCTCTGAACTCTCAGATTCAAGCTTGCTTTCACAATCCTCCTTACTCTCAGTCTCTGTACCTTTAGACAAACATAATTCAGGATAATTCCTAGCATAGTATGGTTTAATCAGGTTAATATGAACTAATCTTTCTTTCTTTCTTCTATTTGGGGTTTCTATCACATAATGTAAATCCCTGGCTTTTCTCTTAATCTTAAAGGGACCACAGAATTTAGACTGCAAGGGAGCCTTGTGAATAGGTAAAAACACTAACACAATGTCACCCGGTGAAAACTCTCTATCTTCAGTTTTCAAGTCATAACCTTCCTTCATCCTACCCTGTTCTTTCGCCAAGTTACACCGTGCTATCCTACACACTTCCTGTAAACTATTCTTAAAATTCAATACATACCGAGATAGTGACTCTTCCTGTTCATCACTAATCCAACACTCCTTCATTACCTTCAGTGGTCCTCTCACTTCATGACCATAGATTAGTTCAAATGGAGTGAATCCCAAAGATTCCTGGTAACTGCTCCGAACTGCATAAAGTAAAAGATGAACACCTTCATCCCATTCAGATTCCTGTTCCAAACAATATTTAGTCAACATACTTTTCAAAGTCTGGTGGAACCTCTCTAAACTGCCTTGAGATTCGGGATGGTATGCAGTTGCAAAATAATGCTGTATGCCAAGCTCTGTCATAAAATGTTGGAATATTGCAGAAGTAAAATTACTACCTTGATCTGATTGTACTATCCGTGGTATGCCATACTGAGTAAAAAACTTTGTCAAAGCAGAAACTATAATTTTAGAGGTAATTCTCCATAACGGTATGGCTTCTGGGTACCTGGGTACCACACATGATGGTTAAAAGATATTGATTACCTCTTTTTGTCTTTGGCAAGGGACCTACACAATCAATTATTATCTTTCAAAAGGCTCATGAACTGCAGGGATGGGTTTTAAAGGGGCTGGTTTAATTATTTGATTCGGTTTCCCCGACATCTGGCATATATGACATGTCCTACAAAACTCCGAAACATCCTTTCTCAAACCTGGCCAAAAGAAATGCTGAAGAATCTTATGATAAGTCTTACGAACACCCATATGTCCTCCTATGAAATCATGGGCCAAGCTCAAAACATTTCTTCTATAACAGGATGGTACAACAATTTGATGCTTAACATTCCACTCTTCATTTGCAGGGGCATGAACAGGCCTAAACCTGCGCATTAGAACACTAGACTTAAGGTAAAAGCAGGTTGGAGTGTCTAAGGCTTCGTGTTCGTCAACAGCTTTAGCAAATATAGATGACAAAGTGGAATCTAATTCCTGGGCTTTGATAAGCTCATCACGACTTACAGGTACTTTGCAGAGTATATCCTCTATCTGCTTACCAGACTTACTTCCACAAGGACCCAAATTTCTTTCAGGGCTAAATAACCCATTAATTCCAAAGTCCTGTAATTCTTCAGAAACAGAGGTAGAGTTAGAGGTAGTTGTGTCATTAGTGTCCCTGTTGGCCTTCACCATACTACGTGTAACTACACAGGAGGGAAACAACTCAGGATATTCCTTCTCTATCTCAGTAGTGTTATTATCTTTGGTAGGAATAGGACACACAACGGGATTTGGCACTATCTTTTCTCCAGCAATATCGTTACCAAGTATGAAGGTTACATCAGAAATTGGTAGAGAATCCTTAACTCCAACTGTAACAAAATTAGAAACTATTCCTGCTTCTAACCATAACTTGCAAAGAGGTACCGAGACAGTTCCACCAAAACCCTCAAGAAGGACACTTTCACCAGTGTATAAACCATCAATACGAATAGGGTAGGTTTCTCCACTGTCACTAATGGATACATATCCATCAAATATAAAAGGCTTAAATGACCTAGCAATATCACATTGTATTGTTTCAGGAATAGTATGGTCAGGAGGCCCTGTCGAACTAAAGGAAAGAGTAGTGTGCTTTGGAATCTGTTCCTTCTTTAGCAATTTTGGACACCTTCAATTACGTGTCCTGGCTTCTTACAGTAAAAACAAGTCACACTGCTCTTGCCTTGATCAAATTCTAAATGACGTAAATCATTAATGGGTTTGAATCTCTGAGTAATATTGTTCGAGCATGTACTCTGACAATTACTTCTCCCAACCACAGCACCTGTATTCTGAGCCACAAAATCAATATTAGTTTTAAACGAATGGCTTGAATTAGGCCTGTGAACAAAGCCAGAATGAGTCAGTGAGAAATTCTCAGCCAGTGTGGCTGCCTGGGTCAAACTTCTTACCTCCCTTTCCTCCAAGTAACCACTAACCTCACGGGGTATTGCCCTTTTAAATTGCTCCAACATTAAAATTTCCCTAAGATCCTCATAACTAGTTGCATTTTCTGACTGAAGCCACCTTTCTCCTACTTTAAGTACAGAATGAGCTAACTCTATATAAGACTGGTTATTACTCCACTTTATAGACCTAAACTTCTGTCTATAATACTCAGGTGTTACTTGATAAGGCTTCATAATTTCATCTTTAACAATGTAATAATCTTTAACTTGGTCACCCGTCAATGCAACATACACAGATCTAGCCTTTCCAGTCAGTGTTGTCTGAACCAGTACATACCAGCTCTTTTGGCCACTTTAAAGACTCTGCTATTTTCTCAAATTGCAAGAAAAACTCATGGGGATCTTTTTCATTAAATTTTTGGACTAAATGAACTTGTCTGGTGACATCAAAATTATTAGAGTTTGTTTGCACACCGTTATCAAATTGTAACTGTAATAGTTGTAATTGAAACTGTCTCTCCTTTTCTCTCTCTTCCATTTGTCTTTCAAACATTGCTATTTCATGTTCCCTTCCTTTATCTATGTAACACCCCTATTTTATATGTATTGTTATTTAGGATATTTACGGGTATTAAATATTTATATGTACTAGAATAGTTTTAGTGTAAGATTGTAGGGAGTAGCCAGGCTGAGATTATCACTGACGAATAATCTCGGTGGTGGGCTTCTTCAACACGAAATAAGTGTAAAATTGTAGGGAGTAGCCAGGCGGAGATTATCACTAACGAATAATCTCGGTGGTGGGTTTCTTCAACACGAAATGTTAATATGAGGAAAATAGAATTAATGATAATAGTTAGGTAAATAGGTTAAAGAGAGGAATAATTGAAACTTAGGTAGATTGATAGGAATAGAAAAATACGTGGTAATTTAAGAAGTGAATGTAAAATAATTTATTGGAGACAGGGAATAACCTGCATTTATAATTATAATGTATAATTACGAAGCTAACATTCCTATACTGTTACCGGCATTTAATTGTAACTTTCTTAGAAAATTAATTAGATTAGTTAGGGACTAAAGTCGGGACAGTACATTTTCTTGTTAGCGGAACAATACATGCCGTGAATATGTGAATTACAGTAGTATAAAACTTTAAACAAGGGAGAAAGCAATGCATTTGAGTTCACTAATATGTATAAATAATGTTGTGTAACTATATACCCCAGTAAGGGTAGAACTGATGGATTTGCCAGAAATTGAGATGAGTTGGTCACTACTTTGCTTAAGAGAGTGAGAGTGGGGGAGATGACGAGGCAGTACCCTGCGTTGCTTCGACCTCATTCTGGTCTCGTCTCTGCTGGGTGACAGGTAGGAGCTAAACTCGCTCTCATCATAAATATTGTATTGTGGTGAATCTATTAGTCCCGTGATGGGATATAACTAACTAAAGAATATTGTGTGTTCACATTCAGACATAGTAAGTAAAGTATATTGTTTTTTCTTAAGCTCATTCTGATCTCGTCTCTGCTGGGTGACAGCCAAAAATAGCATTCTCCCTTGGTGTAAAGTGAACCACGTGGTACCAAAGAAAATTAAGAACATTTGAGGGCAATTTTATATTATTTCATTATTATAGTATTGAGATTAGGATGTAATATTTTTTTTGTTATATGTACTTAGCTCTGTCAACTGGCGAGACACGGAATTATTCCTGTCCTAGGTGACAGAACGGGGAGTAGGAAATATTAGCAAGGGAAGGGGGAACAGAAATTATTATTATTGTGATTATGTTGTACTCGTACCAAATAGGTTGATAAAATAAACGAGTTTTACATTGTCTGAGTATTTTCGTCACCGAAATAACAAATAGACTGTGTTCCTTTATATAAAATAATAGATTCCTAATTCATATAACTGATCGTACCCCGTTAAAATTGTAGTCTGGGTTGCTTACTCACGCGCCTAAATAAGCTAACGCTACGCTACCCTTCCGGTGTGTGCTCACTTGGTTCCTCGGATCAACTTCGGTCTGGTGGTGGCAGCGTATACCTCGTACTGAGAAGGGACTGGACTTGTCCTGTTCCTCATCATTCTCTTGTTCTTTTTTTTTCCAGACCGGGTTGATCCAGCTATAGGATAGAGTAGTAGCATACACTGGTGGCTTTTTGTTTTGTTGAAAGCAGTGGGTTTTTGTTTCCCTCCAAAAGTAGAGTAAAATAGTAATATCTAAGAAATAAAAGTAAGGGGACAAAAATCACGTTGTTACACTGGTGCCAGCTAAGGTGGGATAAATCAGACCCGGAAAAATTGTTTTAGCGGAGATCCGTAGAATTGGGTCGGATGTTTAGGGTAGCAATAATAGGACACAGTCAAGTTCCTCGAGAACTGACGGTTGACGGTGCTCAGGTAGTTGTTTATCGATCACCCGGTGCCCGTGCCCATTCATTTTATATTGATGAGAGATTAGAAATAAAATTATTAAAGTAAATTAATGGGGGGAAAATGACAATTAAAACTATTACAAATAAAATTTTAAAAGGTAGTGCCGTTAGAGCAGAAACCATGGCAGAATCAAAGTACAGAGCGAAGTGGTTGTTGGTGATGTAGGAGCAGTTGCAAATCCAGTAAGATTCGAAATGAGGGAATTAAAGTTACTAACGGAACAAGTGACTGGTATAGAGAAGAAAGGACACGAGTTAGATCATTTAAAAACAATGACAGGGCAAACTATGTTAAACAATGTCTTAATTACCAGCAAAATAAGTATAAGTAAACACGCCAAGCGATTTATTGCTAGGCTCACCCAGTTTGTTACAGACATTGGCAGCCCTAGGTCGTTGCTGTGTGAGGGATGGAGCTACTATTCTCCACGCCTTGTCATCCCCAGTCCAACCCTACCACCACTTCCTAACCAGCATTGCTTCCCCGTCACGAAACCTAATCATTGTTGCCCAACTTGGAACTGCACGGGTTGCGAAGATGATGCTGATGATGACAGTATATACCTAGTACTGAGGATGGTGAGTACGGGGACAACAACAAAAGTAACAACAGCAGCAGTAACAACAACAGCACTACCCACCCAACAACAACACCAGAACCACCACCAACACTACGGAAGCAATCTATATTACTAGTATCAACTATACCAGGGTCGTGGGGGTAGAATATGATGAACAATATGAGGAGGAGGATAGGAAACTTCCTCCACATCATAGACGACCTCCCGGAAGGATTCTGGAGGAAATATGGAAAAGAAAAAGAAAATTTTAACGAAAAGGGAAGTTAGAAATTAACCAAATGATAGGAAAAATTGTTATAAATGAATATATTGAAAAAAAGAAAATAAACCAAATAGGAAATAATGTTAAAAAATATATATTTTGAAAATTAGAAAAAAAATCCAAATAATGGGAAATAAATGTGATAAATTAGAATATTGAAAATTAGAAAATAAACAAAATAATGGGAAATAATTGTTATAAAGGGAAAAAAGGGCAAAAGTTGAAAAGAAAAAGTTGGAAAAATGTCATGGTTCCCTATGTCCTGAAGTCAAAAGAGGGCACCATTCATCAAAAGAGCTAGAAACCCAGCTCATAAATTTTTTTGTGTGTGTAGTTGTGGGTGTTAAGTGACACTTAGTTTTAATGGGAAGAGGATGTGATGGTGGGGAGTACATGTCTCCCCCTCCATTTCCATAGGGCTCTTCCAGTATACAGTCAGGACATTTGTCAGGGCCCCTGTATCACTTATCTACTGCATTCTGGGTTGTCATACCTTGCAGAGTCTGAGGTTTGAATGGAGGAGTGAATGATAAAAGAATGTATGAAGACTCAGATCATGCTTGGGATAATCGCGGGTGGGTTTAGTGACGGTAGAACCTTATTGAAGTTCTCCCGGGGTTATGGAACTTGACAGAGGAGTCTGACTGGGACGAGGTGTCAATAATATCTATTGTATTTTAAAATGTGAAGTAAGGTCGAGAATTCTTTCCTGCGGGAAGGAAATACAGTCTAAAGACTGAAGGAGAAAAAGTTGGCAGTGTATTAACACTGACTAACAAGTTAGGATGAATAGTGTCTGATATTGTTCAGTAAGGTGTAGTGGTAGTGATAAGAGGAATGTATGAAAAGAGTAAATGGGGGGAATTGAACTAAATTTTTGTTTAAGGGAAATAGATAAATTAATTTTCACTGTAAGTTCCAGCTAAGGAAGGTGGGACGTGTGTAACACCCCTATTTTATATGTATTGTTATTTAGGATATTTACGGGTATTAAATATTTATATGTACTAGAATAGTTTTAGTGTAAGATTGTAGGGAGTAGCCAGGATGAGATTATCACTGACGAATAATCTCGGTGGTGGGCTTCTTCAACACGAAATAAGTGTAAAATTGTAGGGAGTAGCCAGGCGGAGATTATCACTAACGAATAATCTCGGTGGTGGGTTTCTTCAACACGAAATGTTAATATGAGGAAAATAGAATTAATGATAATAGTTAGGTAAATAGGTTAAAGAGAGGAATAATTGAAACTTAGGTAGATTGATAGGAATAGAAAAATACGTGGTAATTTAAGAAGTGAATGTAAAATAATTTATTGGAGACAGGGAATAACCTGCATTTATAATTATAATGTATAATTACGAAGCTAACATTCCTATACTGTTACCGGCATTTAATTGTAACTTACTTAGAAAATTAATTAGATTAGTTAGGGACTAAAGTCGGGACAGTACATTTTCTTGTTGGCGGAACAATACATGCCGTGAATATGTGAATTACAGTAGTATAAAACTTTAAACAAGGGAGAAAGCAATGCATTTGAGTTCACTAATATGTATAAATAATGTTGTGTAACTATATACCCCAGTAAGGGTAGAACTGATGGATTTGCCAGAAATTGAGATGAGTTGGTCACTACTTTGCTTAATTAAGAGAGTGAGAGTGGGGGAGATGACGAGACAGTACCCTGTGTTGCTTCGACCTCATTCTGGTCTCGTCTCTGCTGGGTGACAGGTAGGAGCTAAACTCGCTCTCATCATAAATATTGTATTGTGGTGAATCTATTAGTCCCGTGATGGGATATAACTAACTAAAGAATATTGTGTGTTCACATTCAGACATAGTAAGTAAAGTATATTGTTTTTTCTTAAGCTCATTCTGATCTCGTCTCTGCTGGGTGACAGCCAAAAATAGCATTCTCCCTTGGTGTAAAGTGAACCACGTGGTACCAAAGAAAATTAAGAACATTTGCTGGCAATATTATATTATTTCATTATTATAGTATTGAGATTAGGATGTAATATTTTTTTTGTTATATGTACTTAGCTCTGTCAACTGGCGAGACACGGAATTATTCCTGTCCTAGGTGACAGAACGGGGAGTAGGAAATATTAGCAAGGGAAGGGGGAACAGAAATTATTATTATTGTGATTATGTTGTACTCGTACCAAATAGGTTGATAAAATAAACGAGTTTTACATTGTCTGAGTATTTTCGTCACCGAAATAACAAATAGACTGTGTTCCTTTATAGAAAATAATAGATTCCTAATTCATATAACTGATCGTACCCCGTTAAATTTGTAGTCTGGGTTGCTTACTCACGCGCCTAAATAAGCTAACGCTACGCTACCCTTCCGGTGTGTGCTCACTTGGTTCCTCGGATCAACTTTGGTCTGGTGGTGGCAGCGTATACCTCGTACTGAGAAGGGACTGGACTTGTCCTGTTCCTCATCAGTCTCTTGTTCTTTTTTTTTCCAGACCGGGTTGATCCAGCTATAGGATAGAGTAGTAGCATACACTGGTGGCTTTTTGTTTTGTTGAAGGCAGTGGGTTTTTGTTTCCCTCCAAAAGTAGAGTAAAATAGTAATATCTAAGAAATAAAGGTAAGGGGACAAAAATCACGTTGTTACATCTACATCTGCATCATTACTACACAATATTAATGCATCAACATTTACTATCTCTAGTTCTACTAACTTCCTCACCACTGTGTTTACAATTTTATCCTTCCTCCAACTTCGTCTACATGAAACACTGTAATTATCTGCTATTGCTATCCAATCATCTTTTTTGATAGTTTTCCCACGAAGAAGAGCAGTAGATGGGTTATCTAAAAATTCTTTAACATCGAACTCTTCCATGACTGCAAGATATAATTATTGAATACAATATACCTACAATCATGAAACAACATAAATAAGGATACAAGTAGATAGGATCTCGGACAGGCGCCCAAATTATGTTACAGGAGCAGTTCAGCTAGTCAAAGTCTAGGGGAATATTTTACGAGAATCTAGAAACTACTACCGCACATGAATGAAAAGGAGATTGTAAAGTCAGTAATGGGTTTTTAATATGGTATATTAATTGACATGAAGGAATAAGCTACACCAGTTAAACAAAATGGCCCAGGATCCCAACTACGTAACCTTATAATAATAATAACAATAATAATAATAATAATAATATTCTAACAATAACAATAATACAAGGTAACAATATCCAGACACTAACCACAATAAGTTAAAATAATGTAAATGTTGGAGCAACCTAAATTATGGAACACATGAGGAAAATTATACAATACCAAACTTGGAGGAACAGGAGAAGATCCAGGAACCACACTGTTCACAGATTGACTGACTTCTCCCAAGAAACCCTGGCTTTTATAGAAAATCTGCCATGTTCGAAGTCAGTTTTCGGAACCAGTAGTGACTATGAATCTGCTCCAATTCCATCCCGTTTAACCTTATATAGAAATACCCTAACCAGGAGCCGGCGAACAATTATTACAATTATTAGCTCCTGCTTAGGATACTTTCACGATACTAGTTTTCGTATATATATTATAAGAAGGTGACTGTGGATGAGAGCCAACGATAGTTTTGTTTATCTAACTCATTTCACCTTTTAACCGAAATGTATTTATATTTAATCAGCCATTCACTGATATGTCGGTTAAAGAAATACTTATTCATATATTGTGAGTCACTATAATGTAGTTAATATACCATATCATCAATGAAAGACCGAATAAATGAAATAATATCTTACCCTGGCATAAGCTACCAGGGCTGGCGGGTTGAGGGGAAGGGCACGTATCATGGCCACCAACCCACTTCCGGTGGTGACACGCCAGGGGGGGGGGGGGGGTTAGGCGCTCTATGTTTGTAGCTCTGTGGAGACAACAGACCAATAATGTGTTGGCTTAACTTGTGTAATGTCATGACACCTCCTCTTTATTATACCTCCATGATCAGTACTACTACTGTTACCTGCAATAGTCAAAGGAGGGAGGGGAGACAACAGACCAATAGTATGTTGGCTTAACTTGTGTAATGTCATGACACCTCCTCTTTATTATACCTCCATGATCAGTACTACTACTGTTACCTGCAATAGTCTAAAGAGGGAGGGGAGACAACAGACCAATAATGTGTTGGCTTAACTTGTACAATGTCATGACACCTCCTCTTTATTATACCTCCATGATCAGTACTACTACTGTTACCTGCTATAGTACCAATACCACACTTTAATCCATTTGATAATGAAATGTTAACCTGACAAACATTATAATATAAATTATATAATACCAATATGTACCTGCTTAGTACCAATACCACTACCTGCTATAGTATCAATACCACACTTCAATCCATTTGATGATGAAATGTCAACCTGACACACAACATCACACTCAGGTTTTTGTCTTGTGGTTCAAAATGTGTCTTTTGGGGGAGGTGGTGGCAGAGTGGATACAGTGATTGGATTTCTGATGTCAAGGACACAGGTTCGAGTCCATGAGAAATTCCTGGGGGTTTTCTGAGGTGATCTGATGGTTCTGCTGTTCTTCTAGTATCCTGGCTATGCTGACACCCCTTACCCACTATATTGTCATCATCACACAGTATAGAAGATATTTCAAGATGATGTGAGTGACGGTATATCTATTCTCTCCTGATAGTGACATGAATTAATAAGGTGTCATAATCTGATGGAACAAAAGAGAAGCTATAGTCTATTCCACATAAACTAGTGAAGAAAGCTTCCATTTCCTGTCTCAAGCCTTGGTCACAGGTAGAACGCAAGTGACATTAGAATGATTATCCTCCTCCCTAAATCCCTCCAGAGAGAGAGAGAGAGAGAGAGAGAGAGAGAGAGAGAGAGAGAGAGAGAGAGAGAGAGAGAGAGAGAGAGAGAGAGAGAGAGAGAGAGAGAATAAACTGTATCACACACACACACATAAAATAATATAATATATATATATATATATATATCTTCATGTGATATTTCAATAAAAAATATACCGCATACCTTATATATAAATATTTTTCATTGGAATATCGCATAAAGATATGTGTAACATGGTTTGACTCTTGTATAAGTAGAGCTTTATATGATTGATAACAAAGGGAAGGTGGAAATATATATATAAAATAGAGAGGTTTGCATTATGGGGAGGGAGAGCAAACACACACACACACACCAGGAAGAAAGTCTGGTCGATCACAATTTCTATATTAACTTTAATAAGTCATGATAGAAGTTATTTTTAGTGTCATATGACAGATGTATTTAGTAGTAGAAAGTTTTACCATTTTCCGGTGGATTGTTGATATGCTGGGGTTTACCAATCGGCGTAATTACAACTCATTACAACATCTTCAAAATAAATCATATATGTACTGTATATGTGAATAATTAATACTGCGCCAGAAAGTATATCATTGATATATTTCAATATTAGATGACAGTCTCTCTCTCTCTCCCAGGCGAGGTAGAAGGGAGTGGCTGGAGAAGGATCGGGTCAGGTCACATTAATACCATGGTACTGTACGATCCCCTGCATTCGGCTTGGACTTGGGTCTAGCTTTTTTCGCCACTTTATTTGGAACAGACTATAACAACATCATCATGAAGCTCCACCGTCTTACCTAGAGTAACACTCATTAATCTCAGGGCCTCGCAAGAGTCACGGACTACTTACACAATACAATCCCAAGGTGGTGGTAAAAAAATAAAAAATAAAATAAAATACTAATACTAATAATAAAAGACTTTTACTTATTAATTTTCTTCCACTTTTCCTATATTCAAATGTCTTTTTCCTGTGTGAACAGGTTTGTATTTATTGAGATGGGATTTGAAAGAAAACTTTTCACCAAATTTCTCACATTCAAAGTTCTTTACTCTTGCATGCATGAGTATGTGTGTCTTTAGATTACCTTTGGTCACAGACTTTTCACCAAATTTCTCACATTCAAAGTTCTTTACCTTGCGTGGATAAGTATGTGTCTCCTTACTTTACTCTTTGTCAAAAACTTTTTACCACATTCATCACATTCAAAGTTCTTCACTCTCTTGTTTTATTCTTCTTAGCAGAATTTTCAGCGGGGTAGCAATGGGCCTCTCCCTGAGGCCTATAGTTGCACCCTAAGCGTTGAATTCCTTGTATCCAAGGGCCCTCTTCAGAATGGTGACAGTTCCCTTGATGGCAGCAATCTGCACCTCACAGGCGCTTGGTCGTCCGGGTATAGCCTCAAGGTAATCTTTTAGGTTCTTCTTCATAATACCCATCGCGCCTACCACTACCGGTAAAATATCTATTTCTTTTAATGACCATGTTGTTCTGAGGTCATTTTTTAGGTCTTGGTACTTGGTGATTTTTTCCCTTTCAGCTCTATTTAGCCCGTAGTCATTGGGGACTGTTACATCTATGATCTTGGCTGTTTTCTTTCCTCTATCCCATATGACGATGTCGGGCTTAATTGCTCCTCCCTCAATGTATCTGCCAGCAGGGATAATTTTGTCATAGAATATGGTGATATTTCCATTTGAAGCGATCGGTGGCAGTTCGTGCTCCCAGACTTTTTCCGCGGCTTCCACTTGCATTTCTTTGCAAATTTTCCAGTGCAGATATTTACAAACCTTATTGTGCCGCGTGGTGTAATGTCCTTCCGCCATCAAGGTTTGGCATCCAGATATTAGGTGGCTCGTGCTCTCAACAGCTGCGTGGCAGAATCTGCATTGGTCATTTGGAGATATTCCTGCCATTTTCTTGAAACCATTTGTAAAAGTAGTCCCTGATCTTGAGCCCCGGCTATGACTCTTTCCCCGTCGAATCCCAGTACCCCATTCTTGAGCCACTGTAATAATCCTTCTTTGTCTATGTAGTTTTTTTCAAGTTCTTCTCGCAGGCGGCCAGCTCTACGATGTTGTCTCCAGTTATCAAGTCTCTGGTTCAATTCCCTCTTGCGGTATTTTTCCCTGCTTCTCCTTGCTATTTTTGTAGCTGGTGTTAGTTCAGTCGCTTCTGTGTCCTCAATGATGTTCTGCCCGAAGTTATGTGCCAGTTTAACTACAGATGTTTGCTGAGGTAGTATCTCTGAGTGGAATTGTGATACCATTTTTATGATCTTATCTTGGGAACCATGGATGCCCTGTACGCATGGTTTATTTCGGTTAACCCCAAACCGCCTTCCTTCCTGGAGATGTACATTTTGTCAAGGCATTGGTTTCTGTATGTCACTTTATGTAGGGTGAGCGTTTTCCTGGTCTTAACATCCAACTTATCGATCTCACCTTGAGGCCATTCGACTATACCAAAGCTATAGGTCACGACCGGTATAGCCAGCTGGTTTATGGCAGTAATTTTGTTCTTGGGTGACAGCTCTGATTTGCATATTTTCTTCAAGCGTTTGGTGTACTCCTTCTGGATGGTTTCTCTGACTTTTTTATGTTCTATGGTGGCATTTTCCTCTATTCCCAAGTATTTATATTTGGCACCTTCTCCGAGATCTTCTATGTAGCTTTCTCCTTCTATGTGGATATTTTCTGCTGCCACTTTTTTTCCTTGTTTGATTGTACACATAGCACATTTATCTAATCCAAATTCCATATGGATGTCCTTGGAAATTTTCTTGACTGTTTCAATTAGGGTGTTCAGTTTCTGGTCTGACTCGGCATATAACTTCAGGTCGTCCATAAACAGTAGGTGGTTAACTGTTTTTTCGGTATTTCTGACCCTGCCACTGCTTAGATCATATCCTATGTTATGGATCTTGAACACTTTACTAAGCAGGTCTAGAGTGAGACAAAAAAGCAACGGTGACAAGCTATCACCTTGGAAAATCCCTCTTTGTATGTGGACATTAGGAATTACAATTTGTCCTTTGGTATGGTTAAGGGTCAGGGTGGTCTTCCATTTAGCCATCTGGGAACTCAGGAAGGATCTTGTTTCCTCATTGATCTTATATAGTTCCAAGCATCTCATTATCCTGGAGTGGGATACGCTGTCAAATGCCTTCTTGTAGTCGATCCAGGCCATGCTTAGGTTTTTATTTCTTCGTTTGCAGTTTTGTAGTATTGTTTTATTTATGATTAGCTGGTCCTTATTGCCGAGTCCTTTTCTGATGCAACCTTTCTGTTCATTTTCCAGATAGTCACCATTGTCCAGATGTTCATATACTGCATCGGTTATGACTCCTGTCAGCCATTTGTATGTTGTTGGTAGGCAACAAATGGGCCTGTACTTGCGCGGTAGCTGCGTTTCTTCACTTTTGGGTATAAGGGTCGTATTACCAGTTGTCAGCCAGTCAGGTGTTTCCTCTTCTCTGCGCAATATTCTTTGAAACGCTAGCGTATAATGATGGTGAAGTGCACTAAGTTTCTTCAACCAGTAGTTCGGGATCTTGTCTACTCCTGGTGATTTGAAGTTGCTAAATTTGTTGATTTTTCCCCTTAGTTTCTCTTCAGTTATTGAAATCGCTGGCATAGGTTCCTTATTTCTGTTCTTTTCAATGATAAATTCAATCCACTCGTTCTCTTGGTGTTCTTTAGGGTCTTCGTACAAAGGTCTCCAGAATCCTTCGACTTCTTCTTCGTTTGGTGGTTCCTTTACCTCTATGATGTCCTCCATTATTTGCCTATATACAAGTCTTTGATTTTCTGCAAACTGTTTGTTTATTTGCTTGGTTTTTATTTTCTTCTCTTTATTCCTGATCTGTGATGCTAATGCAATGACTTCAGCTTGGTGTTCTGCTATTTTCCCTCTAAATTGTTCGAGCTTTATGTTGTATTTCCTCTTGATCTCATTAATCTTTCTTAGTATATTGCCAGTAAGAGTTGGGTCCCACAGAAAGATAGTCATCTGCGATATTTCAGCCCTTAGCGTAGTAATTTTCTCTCTTAGTTTCTTTTTCCAGAAAGGTTCTCTTTTTCGTGTTGTTTTGTTTCCTTTTCTGTCTTGGTGTTCCGGGGCCATTTTTTTCTGGATAAACCACGCTGCACCAAAGGTAGCATGGTTTAATTCTGAGAGGGTAGCATCTTCTGGTACTAGTGATGTGAGCCCAGTGTTGACCTGCTTAACCAGCCTTCTCAACTTGTTGTTCTCTTGTAGTTTTATAAATTTAGGCCGAACTTTCCATTGGCATTCTTTGAGTCTCTTCGATTGTGTTCATTAGCACCTCTTCTAAGTCCCGTTGTTGAGGGTCTATATCGGTCCATCTACGGTTTGGTAGTCGAGGTGGAGTTGGGCTTGTTTCCGATCTCATGGGTCTTCTGGGAGGTTCTGAGTCGGAGTCAGAGTCAGAGCTCGATGAGGGAGGTGAGCCTGGAGGGGTTCTTATATTCTCTGTGAGCCGGATGGGATTAACCAGTGGGCATGAGTTGTTCCGTATCATGTTGTTAATTTTCCTTTTCATTTCTGCAATTTCCTCTTCAGTGAAGGTTTTTGTGGTGAGGAAGTTGTGCTTTTGAGTGGTGAGCCTGCTCCGTGAAACGTTAATCTTACTTGGACAGTGGTAGTTGAAAATTCTCACCCACTCTTTAGAGCTTTCCTTTAATTTTGCAAACTTTACCTTAGCATATTCTATTGCCCTTACCAGAGTCCATTTTTCCTGTTTGCTCCACTGGCCTGGTTTAGTTTCGTCTAGTCATATTTCTCCTCCTTCTGAACGGAAGTCGACCTCTGCTTCCTCCAGGGCTTTCTTTGTGATTTCTTGAATTTCTCCTGGTGTTAAATATTTATGCATCTGCGAGGCAATTGAGTTTAACTTTTTTACAGTGGTGGCTTCTTTTTTTGCCGATGGTAAGGCAGAGTCTGAAATCCTTTCTTGGAACACAAGGTTCTTTTTTCTGCCCCATTTCTCGAACGTCGAGTAAGTGAAGCAGTGCAGTATCGTTTTCTTCTCCTCAGTTGACCACTTTACTATTTCGTAGTTCCGCTGATTGTGTTTCCTTTTAGTGGTCAACTGATGATCTGGTTGAGGCTCAGGGTCAGGGCACTGCCGACCTGGTGAGACACTCAACTGAGGACTTATAGTGGATGGGCCACTAGCTGTCCCCGGAGAAGATGCGCCATCGCCATCCTTACGCGGCCTGGCGCCTTGCCGCGTAGAGGGGACCTTTTTATGCTGGGGGACGTCCTGCTAGTCTAGATATTTAATGCTTGAATTCATCTTAGTTATAAATTTCCTGGGACGAGGGATTATCCTTTTACCACCCAGGGAAATTTTGCGTCAGAATTAGTTTCCTTTCAGAGTAGCAGGGTTACGGCGTGCACGTTTCTGACATTAACCCTGTGTGTATAAGTATGTGCTGCTTTAGATCATCCTTTGACACAAACCTTTTACCACATACTTCACATTCAAAGTTCCTCTCTCTCTTTTTTTTTTTTTTTCAATTGTCTTATTCTCAGGTTATCTTGGAGCAATGGACCCCAAACCAGGGGTCTATAGTTGCATCCTAACCGTTGATAGCAGAGTATCCAAGGGCTCTCTTTTTTTTTTTTTAATTGTCTTATTCTCAGGTTATCTTGGAGCAATGGACCCCAGCCATGGGTCTGTAGTTGCATCCTAACCGTTGATCGCAGAGTATCCAAGGGCTCTCTAATTAAGACAAAGGATGTGGTGTGTAGCGTGTTTGTATATATTGTGTAAATAGAGAGAGAGTGATGTCTTTGGGAGTATGTTGAACTACTCTCAGTGTATGTGAGACACGAAAAAAAAGATCAGCAAAGGTGGACAGACAGGTGAAACGGGAGTTCCAACCCTCCCTATCACCAGTCCAGCGTCTACCCTAGGAGTACTGCCCTGTTTGGCTGGTGTCTTCAGCCTCCTCCTTCATATGTGTGTATAAGTATGTGTCTCTTAAGGTGAGATTTCCAACTAAACTCTTTACCACACTCATCACACATAAACATTTTCTTTCCAGTCAACAAATGGTGAGTGAGATCGCATTACCTACTAAACTTTTGACCACATTGTTGACAGACCAACTTGTTACACTTCTCTTCTCTGACAACATTGATGGTGTCACCTCCTTCCACCTCCTCCAAAGTGTCACCATCGGTCGTCCCTCACGTGAGAGAAATGTGGGAAAAGGGGGTAGTGGAATGGGTGACAGGGAGGGTCTTTTTGTCACGCCTTTTCACGGTTCCCAAGAAGGACCCGGGAAAAACGAGATTGGTGATGGACCTGAGCAAACTAAACAAATTCTTGAAGCCCCTACACTTAAGATGGTTTCGGTTGCTCATGTCCGCACAGTTCTCCGGAAGGGGGACTGGTTAGCTTCCCTGGACCTCCAGGATGCGTACTGGCATGTCCCAATCCACCCTCGGTTTCGCCGATTTTTGGTATTCCAGGTGGGGACCGAGACGTTTCAGGTTACCAGGCTCCCTTTCGGTCTCTCGCTTGCTCCTCTGGTCTTCACCAAGCTCGTGAGGGTGGTGGCATCCCGCCTGGCGGAGGCGGGTGTCCCCACTCTCATGTACCTGGATGATTGGTTGCTACATGCCCCTTCCAGGGAGCAGGTAGCAAACAACGTCAAGGTAGCAAGGGGGGTGCTAGAGGAAATGGGGTTCCTGCTAAACATCCCCAAGTCCTCTCTCACCCCTACACACAAGCTATCGTGGCTAGAAATAGAGTGGGACTCAGTTTCGGCCACCCTCTCGCTCGCTCCGGACAACGCCCGCCGGACCCTCCGTCACGTCTGCCAGGCTTACTTTTCCCGTACTTTCTCTTGCCACCAGTGGGAATCATTGCTTGGGTGGCTAAATTTTGCAGCCTCCGCAATGCCCCTGGGACGACTGAAGCACAGGAGGCTCACACGGGAGGTAAACCTGCACCTGTCCCACGCATACAGGGACCTTCCCAGGCCAGTTACCCCGACACTACACCATCTCCTTCGCCCCTGGTTACGTCCCAGTGCCCTGCATCAGCGCGTTCCCTCGGTTCTTCCTCCCCCGGGGATCATGGTGGCGACAGATGCATCGGACGTAGGCTGGGGGTACCAATCAAGCCTGGGACATCAGCTATGCGTGGGATGGAAGGAAGAGGAGAGGCTACTACACATCAACGCTCGGGAGTTGATGGTAGCGAGGGAGTGGCTCGACAAACACCCTCAGTTCTCCAGGATAGGCGTCCGCTTCGATATGGACAATGTAGCGGCCATGCAGTGCCTCCAGAGACAGGGCACTTCATGGTCGGAGGTTCTCCTGTCCCTGTCAGAACAGATATTCTCGGTAGCGGCCAAGAGGGCGATTCACCTCTCGGCCCGCTACGTGTCAGGGTGGGAGAACGATTGGGCGGACGCACTATCCAGATTCAGAGGGACGTCAGTCGAGTGGCAACTGTGTCCCCCTGTGTTCGAGTCACTCTGCCTTCGCTATGGGACACCGGAGGCCCAACTTCCCCTGTTCCTGTCGTTCTCTATCAGGACAGAGGCAGGGGGCCCGGATGCCTTCACTGAGGATTGGAACAGGTGGGAGTACCTTTATCTCTTTCCCCCACTAGCAACATCAGTCCTCCTCCAGGCGATTCTCAGGCTGCGTTCTTTCAGGGGAAGGGTACTACTCATAGCCCCGCTCTGGCCAGCGCAGCCGTGATTCAGAGAACTGTCCTAGTGGTGCCCTCATCCTCTTCAGCTGGGATCGGCGTGCCTCTTCAGCACTCTGTCCGCACCACTCCAAGCGTCACTGAAACTACACGCTTGGAGTTTCTACAGGGGGTCCTCAGCAAACGCTTCACTCAGGAGACAGTGGGCAAGATGCTGAGGGCTCATCGCCATTCCTCGGTGCGGCAGTACGAATCATGCTGGAAGATATTCCAGGACTTCTTGCGACGACACCTCTCCATGGTTATCTCGGAGGACACAGTCTTGGAATTCCTCACTTGGCTCGCTGATTCCACCAACAGGGCCCCGAGGACGGTGCTTGCGCATCACGCAGCCCTATCTGATCCCCTCCTCCTTGGTTTTAACATTAAGGTTCCCGAGAGACCTCTCTCTCTCTCTCTCCTGAGGATGGGGATTCGGGTGGGGACAGCACCTCACTGGGCCCAGACTCCTTCCAGGTCCCTTCACCGTGTTCTCACCTACCTGACCTTCGAGGGGGTCCCTCTGGAAGTGTGCCACCTCCTCCAGAAGTCTCTCTTCCTGCTCGCCTTAGCTACAGGGTACAGGGCCTCTCAACTGGCAGCCCTTACCCGTCATCCAGCCTTCTCCTCTGTAAGTCCTAACCATACCTCTTTGACTGTCTCCCCCTCTCCTACTTTCTTAGCTAAAAACGAGCAGGCTGACGACAGGATTGGCCCCCTCGCAGTACCCTCCTTCCTGAGGGATGGAAGTTTCCACCCGCTCTGTCCATTCCACGGATTCAAAGCCTACGTGGAGGCTACGAGAGAGGCTTCACCGGACCACCTGTTCTACAATTCCAGGTCTGGTAAACCTCTCTTTCCCAGGTCCATCGCTCGCCTGCTCTGCCGAATGATCGAGAACGGGGATCCCGGACACGCTCCCAAGGCCCACAGTGTTCAGGGCGTGGCCGCCTCCCTAGCCTTTCTCAGGACACACTCGGTGGAGCAGGTACGGGACCTGGGGGGCTGGGCATCCGCCTCCTCCTTCAGGATGAGGTATCTGTTCCACTCGCTCTCCCCCACCCCCTGTGTGGCGATGGGGACTCCTCCCATCCTCCCACTCCCAGGGCAAACACCTGGCAGAGGTCCCCGCGGGAGACAAAGCAGGGGGAGGGGACGCCCGAGGGGCAAAGGTCGGGCTAGGTAATCCCCTTATCACCTTACCCTCATTATTAACCTATACGTCATTCCCATTCTGTATATTCTCACGCTCATCCCATGTCATTCATGTTGTATAGTCGGCAGCAAAAGTTCGCTTCATTTCCACCGGCGTATGTATTAGCTATAGTGATGTAATACAATTTTAATACAGTGATGACATATATAGTTCTCATATGGTAAATTACGTATGTTGGTAGAATAGAAACTGGTTCAGAATGCAACTATCTGGTCATATTAGCAATATTAAGTACATGAGATGGACGCGAATTTATGCTGCCGACTGTACATATGGTGCCGGATATAATAAAACTACATTGTTACGGAGCTATGAGTGTTTATTTTCCTATGGTTGAGATGATGGTGACTGATTTCCCTATGTCCATGTACGGCAGGGTTACAATAAAAACACATGGTTATGACATGTTAGTTGTTTTTGTTCCTCCTTCTGGTGGACTTATTACCTAATACTCAGGCCATAGCCTGAAGTTAGGGGATATAAAAAGGGGGGGGGGGGTGCCTCGACCGTCCTACCCTGCCTCTCGAGTCTGAATATAAAGACAACCATATATATAAAAAACAAACAAAAAACTTTTATATATTAAAAAAAAAAAAAAGTATATATATATATATTTACTTCGATACATTAATACTAATTATAAATTCCCCTCTCTGGTCCAGGGGCGGGTCCGCTCTTCATTCTGGGGATGAATGCCTCCGCCTCACCTCCCACCTACCTCATCGCATGCATAGCAATCCAGCTGTGCTGGTCCCACTTTACCAATAATAGTGCATTTGTCGTGGCTTCCAGCCGCTTAAATTGTATTTATTGGTTTGTGGAACCAGCATAGCTTTTACTGTCCCACCCGCCTCCCGATGTGGCAGACATTCCTCTTCAGTTCTCATTTGAGTGACCGAACGTCTGCCCCCGCTAACCCAAGCGGGTTACTACCTCTACAGGCCACCACCAGGTGGCTCCCATATCAGTACAGAGCCAGATTTGAATTTTTATATTTACTTATGATGATCTTCACGGAATAGACCCTTCTAGCCAAGAAATAAGCCTATACGGGGCATGGGCTGGAGAAGGGTGATGTTCTATAGTAATCCAGCTGTGCTGGTTCCACAAACCAATAAATACAATTTAAGCGGCTGGAAGCCGCGACAAATGCACTAATTTAGTTTAATCTCATGATGATCAAGTACATTATATCCAAACATTGATGGACCATTTTAAATAACTGTTTGAGAATATCTTATTTCATTCCCATTAAGGGGGTGCGGGAGTAGGGGACAGGCTTGGGGGGTGTGGGAATAGGGGGACAGGCTTAGGGGGGGGGGTAGCAAGCCTGTCCCCTATTCCCGCACCCCCTAACCCCCCCAAGCCTGTCGCCCTACTCCTACACCCCCCTAACCCCCCCTCCCAAGTCTGTTCCCCTATTCCCGCACCCCCTTAACAGCTCCTGTGATTGTTATGAGACCTGGTGAATACTGATTCCTCCAGACTATGCCACAAAACAAACTCCTTCAATATTGTTGGTGTTTCATGGTAATGTTGGAAGGATTCACTAACCTCCTCCAATTTGGGGTAAATATTGAAAGAATTGCCATTATCGTGTACGGTTTTTCTACCTTCATTACCCACTTATTTACACCATTCTAAGACTATTTTCCTCCAAGAAATGGGGTACTTTGAAATTAGCCTGACCTAACCTAACCTAATCTAGACCACATCAGACTACCAGGACCTAACCTGGTTAAACTACCGGGACCTAACCTGGCCAAACTACCGGGACCTAACCTGGTCAAACTACCGGGACCTAACCTGGGCAAACTACCGGGACCTAACCTGGGCAGACTACCGGGACCTAACCTGGGCAAACTACCAGGACCTAACCTGAGCAAACTACCAGGACCTAACCTGGCCAAACTACCGGGACCTAACCTGGGCAAACTACCGGGACCTAACCTGGACAAACTACCGGGACCTAACCTGGGCAAAATGCCGGGACCTAACCTGGCCAAACTACCGGGAAATAACCGTGGTATAGTACAGGAAATGACTGGGGCAAAATACTGGGACCCAGCCAGATCTAGCAACACTGCTACAAAACGGTAATTCTTTCAATAAATACCAAAATACCGTACGCAATAACGGTAATTCTTTCCATATTTACCCAAAATAGTTGGTAAAGATACTAAAATATACAATATAGTTAACTCAGTCAGTACTTATGAAATTTTACCAAAACAATTCATAATTCAACTCAAAATAACCAATAACTCAACTAGAAATAAGTCGAAATTAAACTCGGGGTAATTCTGTATAAGAGTTCCACGTGTGTTTTTTTTTTTCCTGCTTACTTTTACTTGTTCTATTCATTAGTGACCATAATATTGATCGGAAACCACTTGGTTTATACATATTCCGTAACCCCTTCAATCTTGGGGGAGAGCACTGGGAATCGGGGGGTTTTGGATGGGGGGAAAACACGTAAATGAGCTTATTTTGCCTTGATACTGGTTTGTTGACCTGCATAAATGTCGAAAAATTGAAAATCCGAGCCAAGTTTCAGCTAAAGTTGGCTCGGGTTTTGCAATTTTCATGAGGGATAAATGTCAAGATTTTGGAAATCCGAGCCAAGTTTCGGCAAAAGTTGGCTCGGGTTTTGCAATTTTCCTGAGGGAAAAATATCAAGATTTGGGAAATCCGAGGCAAGTTTAGATAATCAACCAAACATAACCTGACCTAACCTAACCTAACCTGGGCAGACTACCGGGACCTAACCGGGGCAGACTACCGGGACCTAACCAGGACAGACTACGGGGACCTTACCGGAACCTAACCAGGGCAGATTACCGGGACCTAACCAGGGCAGACTACCGGGACATAACCGGGGCAGACTACCGGGCCATAACCAGGGCAGACTACCGGGACCTAACCTTGGCAGACTACCGGGACATAACTGGGGCAGACTACCGGGACCCAACCGGGGCAGACTACCGGGACCTAACCGGGGCAGACCACGGCACAATATACAGTAGAAACTAGTCAGACTTCACCTGACCTGACCTAACCTAATCTGGACTGGGACACACTACCGGGACCTAACCGGGGCAGACTACCGGGACATAACCGGGGCGGACTACCGGGACATAACTGGGGCAGACTACCGTGACCTAACCGAGGCAGACTACCGGGACTAACCGGGGCAGACCATGACACAATATACAGTAGAAACTAGTCAGACCTCACCTCACCTGACCTAACCTAATCTGGACTGGGACACACTACCGGGACATAACGGGGGCGGACTACCGGGACATAACTGGGACACACTACCGGGACATAACCTCACTTGACCTAACTGCCCCCCTTTATTATCCTTAGCAGACTACCGGACTGGCCATTATAATTGTTGTACATAATTATTATTGCTATTTGTTAATAAAATATATTACAAAAAGGTTTTAACTCTTATCAGACTTGCAAGAAAATTGTGCAGATGATTAAATTTTCGAAGAAACCTGGGCCGTGATTTTGTATTCTGGCTGACATATTTGTTACATCGCCGTAATTTGTTATTATAATCCATAGTAGCCTCCTGTCCACACTGCTCACTTATTTTATGTTTCAAAATTAGCCTATGATCCACACATAAATTAAAAAGTTCTTGTGGCTTAGCAAATTGCGTAAAAAAAAAACCATACCGCTGGAGGCCATTTTGGTAGTGTCAGCTTGTCATGTACTATAATACTGACACGTAGCAGGGAAAATGGGATGATGGAAAATTGCGGATGAATACAGAAGGTTGATAGATTGCATTAATAATAATTATTATAATAATATGAGATGAGAAAATAATTTATGAAATTAAGTGAGTAAATAATGAAATTATCTATATATAAATGGTGATGGAATTAATAGAATATTGAAGACGTCATTTAATTTTAAAAAAATACATGATTTACGAGATGGCAACTTGAAGTAGCACATGAGCATCTCATCATGATGTGGACTACTTTGTACAGTGTTCAGTGGCTTATTTTAAAGAAGGACCTGGCAGAGAAAGACACCGTGAGTGCTGGAGTCTGAACTTAGGGTATAGACACCGTAGACTTACTCCTACGCTGGACTTTGTCTCGGAAGCGCTACGCTTGACTTAGTCTCAAAAGCGGTCGCGATTTTTCGAAAGCCTATTCTGCCGAAAGTAAAGTGCAATCGCCTATTACATTCATTTCACACGAACACACTACATTGTCCCCTACTTAAATATACATAATTTGTAAATATTTGCCACGTGGAACTCATATACAGATTTTCCAAACTCGGAAATACAATAAATAACAAATAAACAAATACAAAGGCACACAAACACTCGTGCTTATTTACAACTCAAAACAAGTCATAATTCAACTCAAAACAAGTCATAATTCAACTCAAAACAAGTCATAATTCAACTCAAAATAACCAATAATTCAACTCAAAACAAGTCATAATTCAACACAAAAATAAGTCATAATTCAACTTAAAATAACCAATAATTCAACTCAAAACAAGTCATAATTCAACTCAAAACAAGTCTTAATTCAACTCAAAACAAGTCATAATTCAACTCAAAAGAAGTCATAATTCAACTCAAAACAAGTCATAATTAATCTCAAAATAACCAATAATTCAACTCAAAACAAGTCATAATTCAACTCAAAACAAGTCATAATTCAACTCAATATAACCAATAATTCAACTCAAAACAAGTCATAATTCAACACAAAAACAAGTCATAATTCAGCTTAAAAACAAGTACAAGCCAAAATTGTCATAATATTCACAGCAATAATCATGCCAGTTGATAAATAATTAATAAATACAAGAATAAACCAACCCCGAACACAAAAGCCCGTTAAAGCCCTGTCCCTCAGTGTTGCCAGATTGACATTTTCCCTCTTGCAGTGTTGCCAGACAAAATGAATCTGTAGAAATCTGCTGTCGCCTATATACAAGTATTAAGTTTAAAGAAAACTCGCAGGTCAACTGCTACTCACACACACGTCACGACTTCCGAACTGGTACCCAACCACAGATGGAGGGAAGTGAGGGTAATTCCCAAATACTGCAGCTGTTATGGTACCAGCGAGGGTGTTTTACGACGTTCGGTGGCCTTATAGTTAGTGCCTCAAACTCAAATTGGAAGAGTAAATATTCTCAGGCCCTCACCTGAGAGGATCGATCTCCCGACCTCTAGATTATGTGCTCTAGATCTCGAGCTTCGACTCATGTGGGATGGAGATTGTGGATTGCGAGTGTACGTTGTTACAGAACGGATATAATATAAATGTGAAAACGGGTAGTCACGATGTTAGTGAAGATGTTATCTTCATTTGGGGTTAATGGCAAGTCAGTTTGTTGGTCTAGTTCTTTTATTAATGTCTCTCCTTTATTTCTTCAGGTTACATTGCATATAAATAATAAACAATATATAATTTCTTCAGGTTCTACATTGCATATAAGGTTTTATAGGTAACTTGGAAGGCAATGCTCTGGAATATGATCATGTTAACTGTTGTTTCCAGGAGCTTCTACACAATTCCAATCACATTACAACGTGTAATAACATAATTTTGTTTATTTGAGGCTGACGTTCTTCTATAAGCCCACCTCTGTTCACCCATATAATACATGGGGTTTTATGTTTGGGAGGGTTACTTGAATTGTTATTAAATCATCCCACAGCTGGACACCAGTATAAAAACCAGGTTTTGACTCGGGGTTCTGCCCGAGAATTTCACTCTTCCCTCTCAACAGTGTGACCCAGAAAAAAAAAATAGAAATTAAATGTCAATTACCCAGGGACAAGGACTCATCCCTCTGATACCAAAAAAAAATTCACTCACGAAGAGGAATCCCGTCCATTTTACCAAAGAGCGATAGATTTGCTGCCACCACTCGGTCACCTTGACGAGAGGATAATTATAAACAGATGCCTATTTTTATAAGTATGGTGAACGAAAGCAGAAGGAAATAACAAATTGAGGTGTATATTTCATAAAACATCTGGGTCACCCTGGTTGGTTGGACTAGCTCCTCCAAACCACCAAGTCAGCAGGAACGAAACTAACTTATAATTAATTCACCTAAAGGAAATTGTAAGATACTGTTACATACTGAGAAAATTCAGTATGGATTTGGCCTATGTGACTCATCGCTGTTACTAAGGGTTTGGTAACGTGTCTAGACATACATCTGTTGCCTGGTATGTCTGTAGACACCTGTTTCCTTCCCCGCCTCCCTTCATATCACCACTCCCAATGTGACGTCACCCTAGAGAAGTATCATAATTCGCTGCACATCCGTAGAAACTTGTATGATTGTTTAATGATTAGTGTTGAGCTTCCTAATTGGTGGAAGACTGTTTTAAGCTCTGTGACTGGTTAGAGGTTGATATACTTAGGGGTGGAAGTTGTGTAAGCCTATCAGAACTGGATGATCTGACAGAAAGGAAGAGGTAACAGCAAAACTCAGCCACTGTGATGGGAAATTATCTAACCTTTATTATTTCACTCTCTTTTGCAAACTCAGCAGTTGTGAAGTCCTATTGACGTGGTGCAATCTGTCTTAACATATTATAATATATTGTATGTGTTCTCTCTTAACATATTGCGATCTCTCTTAACATCCTATAATAATTATACTGTATGTGATCTCTCTTAATTAATTAACATTTTATAATATATTGTATATGATCTCTCTTAACATATTGTAATCTCTCTTAACAAATCATAATATGTTTGTATGTTTGTATTCATATTGTTATATCTTTCGTGTCAAGCGTAACATATATGGTGCATTCTATCTATTCAAGTTATATCGCATGTGTTAATTGTTTGGAGTGTGATATCGAGTGTGTTAATTGTTACATTTGCGTTCTACTTATCAATATTGTGATTTGTGTAATTTTACTTTATTGTGTTACTGGTTAATTTGTGTTTGTGTTCAATGTGTTCTGTGGGCATCTCCCTGTATCTTTTGTGTTCATTGTGTTTCACCTTACGTTTGAAAATGACATACGTGTCTTTTACACTGTGCTAGATATTCTAAAGTTCTTTGTGCTGAGAATGTGATATATTGTGAAACGGTAATTAGTGAAAAAACAATATCTGGCAATCCTGATAACGTAATCTGGAATAATTGAATTGTTACTTTTGTTTGTTTTCTTCTTATGAATGTTGTAAATATACTGTAGTTGTCTGTTAACGAGACTTTACGACTTACTGTTCTTGTTCAAGTTTAAAGTACCGGTACAGCCTCAATCAAATATCCACCGACACTTTCCTTCCATCGTGCCAACACCTTACGTCAACCCGACCCCCTCAATTATTATTATGAGGTGCTGCAAATCATACACGTGTTGTTCATTATTCCCAAGATATTTACTATGATGGAAGGAAAGTGTGGGTGGATATTTGATTATGGCTGTACATTTGTCTGCTACAGTACTACCCTGGTATCACGAGGATTAACTATAACCGCCATCACCCGTCTACGTAATAATACTTACACCTAAATACAGACCTCTATTTAATCTACAATTATCTTTACAGTCAATATTTCCACACTCAGTCTTCAATACCCTTACCAGTTTAGTGGTTTTCAACCAACTCATAATCCTCTTGGAGTATCAAAACTAATTTGGGCTAACGAGACTAGAGTCATCGTCAATCTCTAATTAATGCAAAAAAAAAAAAAAAAAAAAATACAGTTGACAAGCCTGTGGGTGCCAGACGCAATCTCCCTGGCCTCTGCTCACATGTATTATCTGCCAAAATAAAAAAAAATTGCTACCTAGAAACAGATGAAATACTGAGGGATTTATAGTAAATTATGAAACAGCACGTGTTCACTATATTCAATACAACAGGCTATTATTAAAAGTATTCAGAATATTACAAGGTTGCTATCACGTGAGGGATAATGAGAGCCTTGATATTTGACACGATTATAAACTGTTAGGTAGATACGTGGGAAATGGATGTGTGGGTTAGTGGTATCAACACTTGACACATGTAATATAAAGGTATTCACATTTGCTTCATTTAATAAAGAGCATTCTGGTTCATGATTCTTATTCAGTTATTGTGTAAGTATTTTTCAGCGTTTAGTGCATGATAATAACCTTTGAATATTATACGAAAAAATACCGTATACAATAATATTACCTCAGTTGTTTTTGTGTTACATCATAATATTAAAAACTTAATCTTACCTTTAATGATGTTAATAATTGACACGAATATCGGTATATAAATAATTGATAACCGGGTGTATTTTCATACTTTTATTAAAGCTTCCACTCATTTTTCACCTCCCCAAGAATAATTTCTCACCTCTCTTGTATAGACACCCCCCTACCCTCCTCAAATCCCTCCTTACTTCTCCCTCCCACCAGTGAATGGTTCGAGCGAGCAGAGCTCACAACTAGTGTTTCGGGGTTATCTCGGCCAACATTGACAACGCTGAGTGGGCCTCACGGGAGTGTGAACGTCAGAGGTGGTGTGGTGTGGGTTGTGTTTGGAGGAAGGTTGGTTTGCTCGAATCATTATCCCAACTCATGCTTCGTCTCATCTACCATTAGTTACAAATGTGTCGAGCAAATCAACTTCATCTCTCAAGCGCCATCACTGACGTCACGTACACTGTTGCCAGAACCGATATCACAAGTATAAGAAGATGACTGGCCTGTGGGGGTCTTAATTTTTATGAGTGACTGTACGTTCAGTGGAAAACTAGGGGTATTACATATGTATAGCACTAGCTTCCTCAAGTGAGGGGAGGAACTCTTGAAGGTAAATTGGAGTGCAATTGATTCCTCCAAACATTACCACAAAACAAATTTTCAAGCAGCCCACCAATTTATACCATCAAGAGTTCCTCCTCTTAATTAACTAATTTTAACAAATACATACGTAGCCTGAGGCCTTGCTGTCAAAATGTTTTATATTTGCTTCAAATGTCTGAAATAAACAACAGCTTTTCATGTCAGAGGGCCCGGGCACTTCAGACCTGCTGATTACCCATTGTCAATAAATATATTTTTTAGTTCTTTATTTACCTTAGTACAATCATCAACACTGGGAAATGTTGCCGCTAAAGGCCATGAAGTTATTTGGTACAGCCGACAGCATAAATTCGCGTCCATCTTATGCACTTGGTAATGCAAATATGACCAGATAGTTGCATTCTGAACCAGTTTCTATCCTAAAAACATGTGTCATTTACCACGTGTGAAGTATATCTGTCATCTCTGCATTCAAATTGTGTTACAACATCAATATAGCTCATAGATACATAGGTAGAAATGAAGCGAACTTATGCTGCCGACTGTACATGGTGGGAAATTAATTAGAGTAAGTACAGGTAAACAATTGCAGTAATATCATGAAAGAGAACAATAATAATAATAATAATATCTTTGTCAAAATGTATTGTGTTTGAGTTAGTTACACTATACACTTGGGAATATGGTGGTCCATTTTGTTGTTCAGTAGTGGGCACACTCAATGACTAGTGTAGGTGAGAAACATCTTTCAGACTTATGCAATGTAATTCTATGTTGTCGAGTTATAATATTTAGTCAGAATGATAGGTAAAGGCATCCACATAGTGAGATAGTGCCTATATATGAAGGAACTAAAGAGACTTGCAGCTGGCGTACCAGAAAAAAATTATTACTGTCCGTTGACCTCTTTCTTTCGTTCTGGGTGAGATGGGTGCCAGACTTGAGCCAACACCTGAAGGGTATTCCATCTGAAACAACACACACGACCAGATAAGATTTACATGTGAAGTATATAGTCACGAACACTATTAAGTATTCAGGTGTTCTTCGAATATCTAGATACAGTAAATAATTGCACAATAAGATTTCCATTGGAATTACTTCGTTGATGAATTGAACTACTGTTCAAAGCTTCAACCAAAGCTGTATACTTATTAGTGCTCGTGACTGTAAATTTTGTGTCAATAATTGTGTCTTGGGCCGGTATTCAAATAAGTAATGTTTCATCTTAGTTAGAATTTTGTTTATAATCGTTTTTTCATGGCAAGGACCCGGCACTGCTTCGAAATCACATTATAAATTCATACTAACAGAATAGCAAAACCATACACTGCTTCGAATTGAGCCTGAAACACTATGGTGAGGTGAGTATTGCAAACATAAGAACAATTCTAAACTCTTAAGATCTGTTTTGTATACCGGCCCTGATCCCAGACACAATATAAATATCTACCAACCTCTCAGGGTATTTACTGAAAGAATTGCCGTTTTGTAGCAGTGTTGCCAGATCCGGCTACGTCCAGTATTTTGCCCCGGTCATTTCCTGTACTTTACCCAGGTTATTTCCCGATAGTTTGCCCAGGTTAGGTCCCGGTAGTCTGCTGTGGTCTAGTTTGGTTAAGTAAGGTCAGGCTAATTTGAAAATGGGGCATTTGCGGGGGAAATGCCATAGAAGAAAATACATTTAGAATGGTCTAAATAAGTGGGTAATGAAGGTAGAAAAACCGTACGCAATAACGGTAATTCTTTCAATATTTACCCCTCTCAGTCTCCCACTCCTCGGGAATAATTTCAGTTGGTAGGGATTTATATTGTGCCTCGGATCCCAGTGTACAGTTGCGGATACATGAAACAGACACACCTGAAACGCAGCCCCTCATAGAGCATAAGGAAGCCACAACCAAATAACCAGCCACAATCAAATAACCACCGACACTTTCCTTCCATCATAGTAAATATCTTGGTAATAAAGAACAACACGTGCATTGTTTTACAGCACCTCATGATAATAATTGAAGGGTTTGAGTCGACGTAAGGTGTTGTATGATTATATATTGATATGATAGTGATTGTAGTAAATATGTTGGTAATAAAAAACAACACGTGTATTGTTTTGCAGCACCTCATCATAATAATTGAAGGGGTTGAGTTGACGTAATGTGTTGTATGATTATATATTGATATGATACTGATTTATTTACACGATGGAAGGAAAGTGTTGGTGGTTATTTGATTGTGGCTGTTACTCGCTTCTACAAACCATGTCCTGTCATTGCTTTAATATGTACAGTTGGCCACACATGAAGCAGTTATGACTCGACGTTACTTGTGAGGTGGCTACAATGAAAGGAAAGTGAAAAAAGATGTAGTTCCTTGAGAGGCAGACAGTAAAATATTATTACTATCTGCTTGTCAACAAACTATAACTTTTGCTCACTTTCCTTCCTGTTGCAGGTATCTAGCAAGTAACGAGGCGTACCAGCTTCATGTGTGGGCAACTGTACGAAAAGTGGCCCTGTCTCCGCTGGGCCTGTTACATGGTTTAACAACTGTACCTATACGAAAGGAACACCTGAGAGGGACCTTAAGGGGGTAATTCTTTTTTGTTACATTGGAATGCTTTGATTCCTCCAAAGTATGCCAGGAAACAGGACCAGAAGAGCAAAACTAATGGTGTTCTGTTGCTAGGAATTGTTTGGAGGATTCAGTTGCTCCAGATTTACCAACACAAAATTTCCCCCTTAATGTTGACAACTATTCAATCACACAGTTTCTATTGACCTGCAGAAGGTGTTGTGGAAGAGAACCGTAATCAAGAATGGCCTCCTTCCATCCATCCTCCTCGTGTGGCGTTACCATATACGACACACAGTGAGGGTTATTCATTCAACGTTAAGACATGAATGAAAGTAGAATTATATATATATATATATATATATATATATATATATATATATATATATATATATATATATATATATATATATATATATATATATATATATATATATATATATATATATATATATATTGTTACGACCATTGTTTTTAGTATAAACTATTGTTAATAATGTTAAGAGTCAGTGAAGCTGGGGTTGGGGTAGTTGTGTGTGTGACCTGGTGTTTCATATCTCAGAGCTCGTGGAGCTCTGAGTTTACCAGGTAGGCATAGTGTTGGTGTTAGGCAGTAGGCCTCCTCCCTCCAACAGTGTAACATCTCTCTCCTGGAGCTCCACAACTGGTGAGACTGACGTATTGTAAACTCAGGATTGTCCACAGCATTATAGGTTTAAGTTTGTAGGTTTAAGTTTATAGGTTTAGGTTTATAGGTTTAAGTAGTTAAGATATTATGTGTTTGAGTAACGATTCACTGGTGAGTGAAATTCTATTTAATTATTTGTTTCCGTTGTGCATATTTGTGGTTATATTACAATATATTTATAAATTTACTAAAGTATTTTGTGTATATCCCATAACGTCTAGTCACGCCGACTGAACCTGGAGACACGTAGTGTTGCGTTAGAGTCGGTCGTAACAGGCGGTTTGGCGACCTCGCCAGGATTTCGCTCGCAAGTTTGTTTGTTTGTTTGACAATGGTAATAATAAATCATGATGATGTATGTAGGTTCATCCAGCAGGGTCCATCAATTGAGGATGTTGCTGGCTTGTCTGTAGCTGAATTAAGAGTTGTGTGCGAATACTTGGGTGTTACATCAGTTAACAATATGAATAAGACTGACTTGGTAAACACTATCATAAACAGTGTGTGTCCTGAACATTCCTTAAGTGAGCGGGAACAATTGGAAGCCGGTTCAATATTGACTGACCCTATAATGGAACAATCTCTAGTAAATGGTACTATAAGGACTGATAAGGATAAAGATAAGGATCCGGAGTTACTCCGGCTTGAGATGCAAGTGTGTTTACAACAAGCTGAAACCGAAAAGCTCCGTTTGCAACTTGAGTTAAATAAACTTAACATTTCTAGTTCAGATACCATCTCTCACTTTGACTTAGTACGTGCATCTAAAATTATGCCCACCTTCTCAGAGGATACTGTTGATGAATTTTTTTGTGCTTTCGAAATGTTAGCAGAAACTTTAAAATGGCCTAGAGGTGCTTGGCTTATTCTCTTGCAACGGTCTTTTACGGGGAAAGCGCTTCGTACTTATACTTCCCTCCCAGCTCGGGACATATCCTATGAGACTGTGAAGGAAGAGGTATTAAAAGCTTACGCCCTTGTTCCTGAGGCTTATCGACAGCGTTTTCGTGGCATTGCTAGAAAGTATGATGAGACTCACCTTGAGTTTGCAAGAAATAAGAGGGACACTTTCACTAGATGGTTAAGGTCTAAAGGGGTTAATAGTTATGAAACATTGTTTGAATTAATTCTAATGGAAGACTTTTTAAGTTCAGTAACAAGGGATGTAAGTTTGTATTTATTAGATAGGGATTTCGAGACTGTAGAAAAAGCTGCTGGACAAGCTGATGTTTATGTATTGCGTCATGTCAAAACCCAATGTAATGGAGTCTCACAGGTGTCTAAAACTAGTAGTTCCCCTTTTCAGCAAAAGAAAGTATTAAAAACTGATGATCAAACAACTGTGGTTAAGACTGCTTCCCCACCTACTGGTGTATTTGTAAAGTCAGAGTATTTATGTACATTTTGTGGGAAGTCCGGCCATAAAGCTGAATTCTGTTGGAGGAAAAGGAAGCCTACTCTAATCGCATTTAAGAATGCTAAGACTAAGTCACCTCAGAAGGAAAAACCAGTTGCTTTGGTTTCTCCTCCTAGTGAACGAGAAACTTCCCTTCAGGAAGATTTGCTAGATGTTTCAGCTGAAGGTTCCCATATTGGAGCTTATAGCCCATTTCTCTCAAGAGGCTTTGTGTTAGAGAATAATGATAACATTCCAATCACTATTTTACGGGATTCAGGATCTTTGCAAACACTGATCCGTTCTGGGATAACAACTGGTGAGGAGACGGGTAAATTTGTGGTTTTGGGTTCTTTATGGGGCCAGGGCTCAGCCCCTTTAATCAAAATTCACCTTAACTCCGATTGTTTCTGTGGTTTAGCAACTGTTGCAGTTTTACCTGAACTTCCTGTTCGGGGTGTTGACCTAATATTGGGAAACGATTTGGCTGGTGGCAACATGGGACAACCTTTTTCACCACCAGTTTTGAGTGAGAGGCCACAAACCTCTACTGAGTTGCAGCAGCTGGAAACCCAGGAGCCACACCTTTTTCCTCTTTGTGCTGTAACGCGTTCTATGGCAAAATCCCGTCAAGCCCTCGAGAGTAACCAGGCTGGGAGCTCTGGTGGTGAAAGTTTGGCTGAAGAACAGGTGTGTTTAGATATTTCTGGGTTGTTCGCTGATCAAGCTTCAGTTTCTACTAATTGTAAATCTCCCGCAGTTAAACCTATGGTTGGAAGGGCAGCACTTATTGCTGCGCAGCAAGGAGATGAGACTTTGCAGCCTTGGATAGAGCAAGCATATGGTCCACCTGAAGAGTCTAGCCCTACTACTAATTATTTTGTCCAAGATGGCGTTCTGTACCGTCGGTGGTTGCCACCACTTTTTCCTCAGGAGGATGCACCTTGGGCTTCAGTTACACAGCTAGTGGTCCCCAATAGTCATAGGCAAGGTCTTCTTGAGCTGGCACATGACGGACGTTTTTCAGGACACTTAGGTGTTCGAAAAACATTTAACAGGCTCGCTAAGAAGTTTTACTGGCCAGGTATGAGGAGAGATGTTTCTAGACATTGTAAAACTTGTAAATTCTGTCAACAGGTTGGAAAGCCAAACAAAAAAATACCATTAGCTCCTCTTGTTAAAATACCACAGGTGCCTGAGCCATTTGTAACGGTCCAGTGTGATGTAGTGGGACCCTTACCAAAGACTGCTAGAGGTCATGAATATATATTTACAATTATTGATGTATCGACTAGGTATTTACATGCTGTAGCTTTAAGGAAAATCTCTGCTAGAACCATCTGTAATACTCTTTTGGATTTCTTTTCTCATTTTGGGTTACCGTACCGGGTACAAACAGATGGGGCATCATATTTTGTGGGGAAAGTGTTCAAGGAAGCCATGGCGGGATTGGGCATAGAACATTCTGTTTCATCCCCTTACCATCCACAGACTCAAGGTGCCGTAGAAAGGTCCCATCAGACCTTGAAGGGAATCTTGCGTAAGTATGCTCTTCAATTTCAATCTAATTGGGATGAAGACCTGCCCTATCTTTTGTTTGTGCTTAGAGATTCTCCAAATGAATCGACAGGTTTTTCTCCTTATGAATTGGTATTTGCCCATCAAGTCAGAGGACCTTTACATATAGTTAGGGAGAGGTTATTAGATATTCCAGAAGAGAGTATCAGTATATTAGATATGGTGGGTGACATCAGGCAAAGATTGTTGCGTTGTTGGGAAGTTGCTGCCCGTAACTCTGAGCAGGCACGTGATAAAGCAAAAACTTGGTATGACAAGCGTGCCAGGCATAGAGAGTTCCACCCCGGTGATGAGGTACTTCTTCTTCTGCCAATACAGGGTCAACCTTTACACGCAAAATTTAGTGGCCCTTACAAAGTGATTAAGAAGATAAGCTCAACTAATTATATAATATCTACTCCTGACAGACGTCGTTCCCAACGCTTATGCCATATCAACACTCTCAAGCAGTATCACTCACGAGAACCCCCTGATACGCCTCCTGACTCCTCGGTTCCTGTGTGCGCCGCTGACGTTTGCCTTGTTGATAGCCAGCATGAAGAGGAAGAAGACGTCAGTCCAATCACACTGTCATCTGTCAAGACTTGGCAGTCCAACTCAGCCACTATGCAAGAAAAGTTGGAACACCTACAACAACCACAGAAAACTGAAGTTTTAGATCTCCTATACAAGTACCCTTCTGTATTCAAGAATGAACCTGGTCGTACCACTGCTGTAGCTCATGACATCGACGTCGGTTCAGCTTCCCCCATCAAGCAGGCTCCCTACCGTGTTCTTCCCAGCCGAGTGAACCAGATGATGTCAGAATTGGCAGATATGGAATCTTTAGGTGTGATCGAACCTTCGCAAGGTGAGTGGTGCTCACCTGTAACTCTTGTCCCCAAGAAGGATGGCAGTCTCCGATTTTGCATTGATTTCCGCAAAGTGAACACTGTCACAAAGAAAGACTCTTTTCCAATCCCGAGGATCGACGACTGTGTAGAAGCCATAGGAAACTCAAAGTACCTGACGAAGATCGACTGTCTACGCGGCTTTTGGCAAGTACCCCTGACCAAGCGGGCGCAGGAAATATCATGTTTTGCAACCCTGGGTAAAATGTATAAGTTTACTGTAATGCCTTTTGGGTTGACCAATGCCCCTGCAACTTTCCAACGCTTGATGAATAAGGTAACTGCTGATGTCCCCAACTGTGTTGTATACCTAGATGATATTGTAGTATTTTCAGACACATGGGATGATCATTTGCTGCAGTTAGATGCTCTCTTCTCAGCTCTAGATAGCGCTGGGTTAGTGGTTAATCTTAAGAAATCTGAATTTGTATGTGCCCAGTTGCTATATTTAGGACATGTTATTGGTTTAGGAACACTTGCTCCACCTACTGCAAAATGTGAAGGAATTTTTAAAATGCCTGTTCCAAGTAACAAACAGCAAGTGCGTCGTTTTCTAGGAGCTGTAGGATATTATAGGAGATATGTGTGTAACTTTGCAGACTTAGCTTTACCACTTACCAATTTATTGAAGAATGGCAGTAACTTTATTTGGACACGAGCATGCCAAGATTCTTTTCAAGGTCTGAAAGATGTTCTGTGCTCATACCCTGTTTTAATGGCTCCTAATTTCTACAGACCATTTAAAATCGCTTGTGACGCCAGTGACCTTGCAGCAGGATCTGCATTGCTGCAGGAAGATGTTGATGGTGTGGATCATCCTGTGGCATACTACAGTAAGAAATTCACTCCCGCTCAAACCCGCTATGCTACAGTAGAGAAAGAACTGCTATCAATAATACTGGCGTTGCAACACTTCAGTTACTACCTGACACCATGTAAAACCATAACCGTGTACACTGATCACAAACCTTTAAAATATTTAAAGTCTTTTGGTGATAAAAACCAGCGTCTAGCTCGGTGGAGTTTGTATCTCCAAAATTATAATTTATCAGTTTATCATATAAAAGGTACTGCTAATGTTTTGGCAGACTATTTGTCCCGACCAATGTAAATTTTACAAAAAAATTTGTACCCCAAATTTTGTCTTATGGGGGGAAGGCTGTTACGACCATTGTTTTTAGTATAAACTATTGTTAATAATGTTAAGAGTCAGTGAAGCTGGGGTTGGGGTAGTTGTGTGTGTGACCTGGTGTTTCATATCTCAGAGCTCGTGGAGCTCTGAGTTTACCAGGTAGGCATAGTGTTGGTGTTAGGCAGTAGGCCTCTTCCCTCCAACAGTGTAACATCTCTCTCCTGGAGCTCCACAACTGGTGAGACTGACGTATTGTAAACTCAGGATTGTCCACAGCATTATAGGTTTAAGTTTGTAGGTTTAAGTTTATAGGTTTAGGTTTATAGGTTTAAGTAGTTAAGATATTATGTGTTTGAGTAACGATTCCACTGGTGAGTGAAGTTCTATTTAATTATTTGTTTCCGTTGTGCATATTTGTGGTTATATTACAATATATTTATAAATTTACTAAAGTATTTTGTGTATATCCCATAACGTCTAGTCACGCCGACTGAACCTGGAGACACGTAGTGTTGCGTTAGAGTCGGTCGTAACAATATATATATATATAAAATCCTCCTCCATCAGCCGTATCCCCTGCAGACCAACAATGATCATACGGTCTGACAAATACCATGTCTGTATAATAATTGCAAAGAATATCGTTTGGAAAATATCATGTACAGCCATAATCAAATATCCACCGACACTTTCCTTCCATCGTGCAAATAAATCAGTATCATATCAAAATATAATCATACAACACCTTATGTCAACTCAACCCCCTCAATTATTATTATTATGAGGTGCAGCAAAACCATA
>JAWQEG010002840.1:0-43559 GCA_033782935.1 Petrolisthes cinctipes | reverse complement strand
CCCACCCACCCCACCATCCAACCCACCCAACCAACCAACCAACCACAACCAACCAACCAACCAACCAACCAACCCGTTACCCACAAACCAACCCGTTACCCACAAACCAACCAACCAACCGCACAACCAACCAACCACACAACCAACCAACCACACAACCAGCCAACCAACCAACCAACCAACCAACCAACCACACAACCAACCCCAATCCACCAACCAAAACAAGACTCAGTAAACGCCTTATCGAAACTCTCACCAGCTTAATTAACAGTTAAGGACCCTGTGATCGTGTATGCGACTTGGTGGCTTCTGATTCCTCCTGACTATGCCACGAAACAAGATTCTCCAGTATAGGTGGTGTTTCGTGGCAATGTTTGAAGGACTTGCTAACCTCAAATTTTTTTACTACATCACGGGGTCCTTTAAGAAAGATATGAAAGAATGAAAATAAAAATAAAAAAATATCCAGAAACAGACATTGTGGATACAGATGAATGATGATTATGAAGGAATCAGAGGCCTCCAATTTTCGCACACAGTCACAGAGTCCATAAAATAATATCACGTTTCTAATTTGAGTCAAAAATATTATTCATAACTCGGCAGACTGAAGGAAGGATATTTTTTTTAAGGGTATAATATATTCTCATGTGGGTGAACTGGAGGTGAACCGATTCCTCCAAAATATACCAAGCAACAGACAACACCCCTTCTGTGTAACATTGAGGTAGTGTGTGTATGTTGCCTGGCCTTGTTTTGGAGGAATCAGGATAACCCTCCACTTTACCAACAAGATAATCTCCCCTTAAATCGAATTATTTTAGAATATTTTACATCCTGGTGTCATGCATAATAATTGTCAAGAGAGAGAGAGAGAGAGAGAGAGAGAGAGAGAGAGAGAGAGAGAGAGAGAGAGAGAGAGAGAGAGAGAGAGAGAGTGTATATGTTTCTTTTCTCTCTCTCTCTCTCTCTCTCTCTCTCTCTCTCTCTCTCTCTCTCTCTCTCTCTCTCTCTCTCTCTGTCAGCCTTTGAAAATGTTGAAAAGCTTGACAAAAAACTATTATCATTACTCTCACGTGAGGTCTATATGAATTTATTCCTCTTGAGATTTTCCTGTTATAAAATGTATTAACCCTGGGATGTGTGAGACCGTGTTATTATTTTATTTATCTCCTGAGGCCTCTGATATCTCACTCTTTGCCTGCTCTCTTACACTCTTTTCTGTCTCTCTCACACTCTCTTCTGCTCTCTCACTCCCTCTTCTGCTCTCTCACACTCTCTTCTGTCTCTCACACTCTCTTCTGTCTCTCTCACACTCTCTTCTGCTCTCTCACACTCTTCTGCTCTCTCACACCCTTTTCTGTTCTCTCTCACTCCCTCTTCTGCTCTCTTACACCCTCTTCTGCTCTCTCACACTCTCTTCTGTCTCTCTTACACCCTCTTCTGTCTCTATCACACCCTCTTCTTTTCTCTCACACCCTCATCCGCTCCTTCGTGCCTTTTTTATTGATATAGATAAAACTAAATGTAAACAATAAACACCAGATGGACATATGAATTAACAACACCCACATTCATTATTCTCCCTTACTGTCCCACCTCTCAATCATCATCATCATCATCATCTTCCACCTCTCAATCATCATCATTATCATCATCATCATCATCTTCTTCCACGGGCGCCATATGACCTCGCTGTTGCGGCACCTAATAACAAACAAACAATAAATAAATCAATCAATAATTAACTATGTAATTTTTTTTTGGTTTCCAGGTGGGCGGTGTTCAGGTTCCAGTGAGGGTGGTGGGTGAGGGTGTGGCGCGCGGGGAGGTGGACGTGGGTGTGGTGGGCGTAGATGAGGTTGGAGGCGCGTACTGCCCTCCTCACCCCCACTATCCATCAGGGTCACCCCGCCCCAGCCACCCCCACCACAGCTACCATTACCTGGAGACTGGTAAGTGGGGGGGGTACAGGGGGGAGGGGAGATTGGGGGGTGGGGGTGTAGAAGTGGAGGGTGAAAAGTGGTGGTGTAGGGGGGGGGGGGTTAGAAATGGAGGGTGAAATGTGGTGGGGGGCAGGGGAGATATTTTTTTTTGGGGGAGGGGATATAAAAATGTGGGGGGGCTGTAGAAATGGAGGGTGAAATGTGGTGGGGGTTGGGGAATGAGGGGGTAATTCTGTGTGTGTGGGGGGGGGGAGTTAAAAAGATGGTGGGGGTGTAGAAATGGAGGATGAAATGTGGTGGGGGTAGGGTATGATAAGATGGGGGTGTGGGGAGGGAAGGGGAGACTTGTGTGGGGGAGGGAGAGGGGGGAGAAATGTGTGGAAGGATAGGTAAGGAAGGAAGGAATCTCTCTCTCTCTCTCTCTCTCTCTCTCTCTCTCTCTCTCTCTCTCTCTCTCTCTCTCTCTCTCTCTCTCTCTCTCTCTCAGAAGCAATATGCAGATAAATTAGACTTTCTCTCTCTCTCGCGCGCAATAACACATGAATTATCCAGAGAGTGGACACACACACACACACACACACACACACACACACACACACACACACACACACACACAGGCAAGAATAAAAAACCATTTGCAGCTCATAAAGAATATTTTTTACATTCATGATAGTTATATTATTAGTATTATAATTGTTATTATTATTATTATTATGTTATTATTATTATCATTATGTTATTATTATTATCATTATTATTATTATCATTATTATTATTATCATCATTATTATTATTATAAGTAGTAGTAGTATTATGTGGGCCCTAATGTTATTTATACTTCATTATTTAAAGTGTTATGATGATAAAATTTAGCATATGCTGCACCAGTTCCTTCACAATAATAACAACAAACGTTTTTATATAGTACGTTTTTTAATTTGTTACGATATTTAATACTGTTACAATTCCATCACCATAACAATGCCTCCCCTGACCAAACAAATTAATAAATAAATCGATAAATAAATAAATAAATAAATAAAATACGAAGGACAGAGATTAATTAACATTGTTTTTCCCTGCACATACAAAGCCTCGTCTAACCAAATAAACAAATAAATAGATAAAAAACAAATAAATAAATCAAAAAAGAAATGAATATGTTACGTATGTCAGATTAATTATTGTTTTTCCTTACACAAACAAAGCCTCACCTGACCAAACAAACAAATAAATAAATAAATAGATAAATAAATAAATAGATAAAGAAATGATTAAATGAATTACTAAGGACAGATTCAGGTGGTAATTCGTTTTTGGTACATTGGAGTGCCTTAATTCCTCCAAAGTATGCCAGGAAACAGGACCAGAAGAGCAAAAATAATGGTGTTCTGTTGTTGCTTGGAATAGTTTGGAGGATTCAGTTGCTCCAGATTTACCAACACATTATTATTATTTTTTCCCTGGCCAGACGAGCCGACCGAAGCACCTTGAGGGTCTGTTCATCCTGGGTTGTGAACGAGGCAGTGGGTTCCTTCCTCCACGCATCAACCAACAACTACAACCACATGACCTGTCACTACTACACCCTCTACCAAGGTGAGTCAGCGTGTGTGTGTGTGTGTTCTTACCTATTTGTGTCTTTACAGGATTGAGTGAAGCTCGTAATATCCCGTATTTTACAGGATTGAGTCAAGCTCGTAATATGCCGTATTTTATAACCCAATTATCATATTTTTCTTATGTGTGTGTGTGTGGGTATTGGAGGAAGGTATATTGCTTGTAAGATAGATATAAAGAAGTTACTGTAAGCTGATTACTTTAGAACTGTTTATACATGTACAGCCACAATCAAATATCCACCGATACTTTCCTTTCTTGAATTTAGAACATTAGTCTCTGGCTAGCACAGTGGTAGGGTGCAAGGCTACAATTTCTGTGGTCCAGCGTTCAAGGCCTACTCGGGACACTGTAAAATTCTCCTTGAATTTAGAACAACGCGTAATGATATAATCACAGTAATATTTTTTTTTTCTCTCTCTCTTCCCCAGCCCCAGCTTGACCCAATCCGGTATTGGTGGTGGTATAAGCAGCCTGACCCATCCCACCCTGGCTGCCCTCACACAACAACTACACCGGGAGGCCAGTCAACGCCACGACACTCGGGGAGGCTATAAGAGTATCGCAGGTAAATAGTAAATAATGTAGCCTATGTATTTACAATAATGTTATCACCACCACCAGCATTATAGCGACTATCATCAAATTTTAGAGCTTAATTGACGTCAGAGTTTATTTTATATTGTTTATTTGGTATATATCTATAAAAACAGTTAATTTTAAAGGAAATTATTAAAGGAATGTTAGTTATTATTTGTTTTTTTCTACGGAATGTTAAAGATATAATAAGTTAGTGTGGGTTCAGATGTTGTCTACACCAAGTTGTCGTATTTTCAGAGTTTGAGAGTTACGCCAGTCTACACCAGAACCTGACAACAGAGAGGGCAGATGGGGACGAGGGACAGGGTGGGGCTGGAGGGGGAGGATTGAAGGGGCAGCTGGTATTCCCCGCTGCCCCGAGTTGCTCCCACCTGCGGGTCCTGGGCCACACACTGTCCCCCGGCCGCTCCTCCTACCTGCTGAGGGGACTCCAACCCTTCACCTCCTATTGGTTGATGCTGCTGCCACATTACAAGGGTGTGCTGGGAGTCCCTTCAAATATACAACCCTTCACAACACCTCAGGATGGTAAGCACAGGTTCTGGATATTTATCATGCTACTCTACAGTATATAAATATATAAATATTATATAAAATATACAGTGCTCCCTTGTTATCGACGGTTTTATCATCGACGGTTTCGATTATCAACGGATTTACTCTACCGTACTCTCTTGTGACTGAAAATAATTCTAAGCTGGAGCCAAAAGTATGGAGAATGTATGTTTTGAATGGTTGTTCATTCTAAAAGGGTAGGCCTAAAAGCTCGAGTGTGGTAAGTGAAGAGTGAGGGTGATGGCTGACAAGTTCAGTTATCACCAATAATCCATGAGTTTCTACTCATATAAATACATTTCCTTAGTCTATATTAATTATTCTTTGTCACTTTCTCTTACAATCACTTGCAGTTTTCACCATATCAAATGTATGTACCGGGATATGTGTTAAAAGTATGAAAAATGCCCGTTTTGAGAAGTTGTTCACTATAAAGGGGTTTAGGCTTATCGGGAGTGTAACGAGGGAACGGGAGGGTGAAAGTTGTTCATTATAAAGGGGGTTGGCTTATCACGAGTATAACAAGAGAGCGGGAGGGTGAAAAGTTGTTCACTATAAAGGGGTTAGGCTTATCACGAGTGTATCAACCGAGCGTGGGGGTGATAGTGGTGGGGTGGTAAGTTTAGTTATCACCAAAACTCATTGAATTTTTATTCGTGCACACACATTCCTTTGTTTGTATACATAAATTTTGGTAATTATCTCATGGTATTTTACGATGATTTGACTATTTATAATATTACAGTATATGGTATACTGTACTTTAAAATACTTGTGAATGGAATAATCAGCTTTATTCCATATGTAAAGATTTAATCTAAGCTATCATAAACCCAGGAGTATTATATGTTGTTGTTCCCTAGACTGTCTGGCTGAGCATATATATGTAAACAGAAGTAGTAAGACCTAACCTCTGTACTGTCTGTTTCTTACCTAGTTCCGTCTGGGTGGGCGGTGTTGTCTCGTTGGTGGGCGGGGCGGGTGGGGTCGAGTACGTACGCCCTCACCCTACACTGGCGCCCCCTGCCCCCTCACCTGGCTCACGGCATCATTACCAAATACCTGGTGAGTCTATAGTCGGCTGGATAAATAATCTCACAACTACCCTGACTTTGGACTACACACCAACTTTGTTCTTAATCATGCAATCCACCTCACAGAAGCACATAAAGATAATGACTGTATTTGATGTGGTGAGTGTGTAGATAGTTGGATAGATAATTGCCAACTTCCCTGACTCTGGAATATTCACTACCATTGTCCTTGATCACATAATCCACATCACAGAAGAATATAAAAAGTAATCATGAGAAGTATGGTGTAAATTTTTCAGATGCAGTTATGGTTGCTCATTATAAAGTCACTTGTACCATTACAGTTGCAGTATGTAGGATATTCTTTCATGTCTCTCTCTCTGCAGTTCAATGTTAATGTACTGTATAGGCTGGTGATGACTCAGATCTCATTACTGTATTGGCATAACTCTGTTCGGGAATAAAAAAAATATGGTGAAAAGCAAAATGATATTTGTTTGGTTCTGTATACTGTATATGGTACATTGTGGGGTTAGTGTTGTGTTTTATTGTGTGCATGAAGTATAGACCGGGAAATACCATATATTAGGCTATATATGTATTGTGGTGGTCATATATAACCTGTGACCTCCCCCCCAGGTTAGCGTGAAGGAGCGTGACACAGGCATGTCCCACAATGTGAGTGTTGTGGGTGACCTGACCTCCCTCACCTTGCCCAACATAACCTCCTCTCGGGTTGAGGTCACTCTCTTCGCTGCCACCGAGAAGGGTCTTGGTCCTCCTTCACCCCCAACACAACTCAACCTCCTCGTGACACATTTGAAGGTTGGATCTGCCACTTATCAATTAATTTTACCTGAACCTGACTACTTGAGGATGTGTTGGCCTTGTAGGATATAATTATAGAGTATTACAGTTCGTAGATTATATTTTAGTTGTCATACATATAAACCTCACCCTGAAAGACGTAAAATTATGTTGTAGATGATATTATAGAAAATTTGCAAGTAGGACTCCATAAATGTAAACCATTGCAGGATGGAGGTGTTGGTGTTGGCATGGTGCGTTCGGCTTGGTTCCTGGTGTTGGCGGGTGGTGCAGTGGCTGTGTTGGTGGTGGTGGTCGGGTGTGTTGTGTTGGCCCGCAGCTGTTCCAGGAGACTTCACCACACCTCGCTTCCCTCAGGTACTTCCCCATATCACTCAGTACTCTTTTCCCGATCTCCCCTCCCATCCCCTCGCTCCCCTTGTCCTGTACTCCTCCCCTCACATCACTCCTCTTACCCAGTACTGTTGCCCCTCTCTCTCCTTCCCTCCTCTCTCTCTTCCCAGTTACTTTTTTTCAGTCCTCTCCCTTCTCCTGACTCCACTCGGGTACTGTTTTTCTCCCCTCTCACTTCCCCTCACTCCCCACAGGTGGTATTCTACTCTCCCTTCCCCTCCCCTAAGGTGCCATTCTTCTCTCCCCTCCCTTCCCCTCATTCCCCAGAAGCATTATTTTACTCTCCTCTCCCTTCCCCTCACTCCCCCCAGGTGTTGTTTTTCTCTTCCCTCCCTTCTCCTCTGGCATCTCACCTTCCAACATAAGAGTACTTGTGTGCCTCTCAACACTCTCTAATAATTCCCAACTAGAAAAACTCATATAAAATTAGTTTCTTCACAACGAGATAAGTTTTGTTTATCTGTGTTTCAGTAGCTGAACAGAATTTGGCTCTTTCTTTTAAAAACAACGAAGACTAAAAAAAATAAGCCATAATACAAACAATATCTTGAACAAAATATAAAGCATCAGGTTAAAGTATATAAACAAAAGTCATTGTATTAGACATGTATTATTTTTTTTTCTCACCTGATAATTCTTGTTTGTATAGATGTAAAGATTAAAAAGTTACAATGGATGTAACAAGTGTGACAATGCTGTATGATAGTGTCTAGGTTACAACAAGAACACAGTTTGAGAGAAGGTGTGTGAAACTGAGGGTCGTATTCAAGAACATTGATGGCATTGACGATAGTGTGAGACCGGTACGATTGCTGTGTAGTCGTAGTGTGTCTATGGAGGCGACGTGCCGATACGACACCATTGTCAGCACCACGGATGTTCTTGCATACGGCACTGGTTTACACTAATGGTTCAGGTTGAATACTCTTATACAGTAAATACCGTATAACCATTGCATAATCTGTGTGTGTGTGTGTACAGTATTAGTTTTAATTTGTATACATTTGCTTTATGGAATGAAGTTATATTGTTTATTGTAAATATCGTATGTTATGAAATATATGTTATTATGTACAAATGTAACCTTGGCAGTTTATGTTATCCTTCCTTGTTAATTTTTTCCAAGAATCAGTTACTAGTAGCCTACAGTATGTGTATTAAATTATCCTATGTTGTTTTTATTATATATAACATTTAAGAATTATGTGGTGTTGTGTTACCGTGTCTCCTGCCAAGCTGCTGGTGTACAAGTCAACATTTAGTAGATACAGTAGATCTTTTATTGATACATCACTTGGTACAGATGGAGCTTTGAAATCCAGTCTTTATTAAGGACCCTGTGTTTGTGTATGAGTCTTGGTGGCTTCTGATTCCTCCTGATTATGCCAGGAAACAAGCTCGTTTAATATAGGTGGTGTTTCATGGCAATGTTTGAAGGACTCACTAACCTCCAATTTTCAGAGTACATCACGGGGTCTGTTAATGCAAATATCATCTTTTCCTCATTCCTAAGTGATTATAAATTTTGATTGTACTGTACTTTTTATTTTAATTGTCACAAGAGGCTTATGATGTTGTAGTTGAATTGAAGGGTACTGGTTCCTCCAGATTCTGCCATAAAAGAGAATCCATACCAAAGTCTGGTTTGTGTCGTGGTTGGAGGAATGTGTAGCCCCCAGTTCACTTATAAAAATCATCACAGGCCTTTTAAGCAATGTACATCATATATTTGTACATAGAGTTCCATATGTCTGTTATAATTTATAGAAGAATCAGTCCTTTGGCAGTACAGTATATGTTTTTGCTTTAAATGCTCGCTTATTTTCTTTTATCCATACTTAATTATTGTCCTTGTTTTTTAAATTTAATTTTCCAAATCCATACAGACAGGTATGTATGGTATTGTTATTGTTTATTTGTGATTGGATATTTGGCAAAATATAGCTCTATAGCTCTGACGCCTCGTTCCCTCCGGGAACTTCCCCCAAGGGGGTGGTCAACTGCAGTTCATAATTATTATATGCATGGCAGGTATATCTATTATTATTGTAACAACATTATTTTGCAAAATGGTTTGATTATCTTGCCTTGGACATTTATTTTGATTGAAATCATTACAAGTTATTTATGGCTTTGAATATACACACACAATCCAAGGTTTGTTGAAGTTTTGAATGATTTGACATAGTAGTGAACCAGTTACAACGCTTATCGTGTTTCATATTTGTTTGAGGTTGCTTAATACTCGATCAGGCTATTCGAAGCAAGCCTGGATACATATTTAGGATTGGGAGTGTACATTACTGTACTGTGATGGTAATGTCACTGTATTATGAAAGAAGATCAAGTGTAATAATTACCTGAAGAAGATGGGTTATGGCTCTGAAAATACTCTATCTCAAAACTACACTCGAATAAGTAAGACCTGGGTGCCCTTTTTTCTCTCTCTCTCCCATCACTTTCCTTAACACCCGTCCATCATTCTCCTCAGAGGTGATTGGTCCGGGGAAGATGTGTGGTGGTGTCGGGAGCTCGTGGGCTGAGGTTGGTACCCTGGGCACATTGGGGACCTTGGGCACACTCTGGACACCAGTACCCACACATGACATGAGCTCGGACAAATCGGAGCGGAAACTGCTGGCGAACGGGTCGTCCTCGGAGTACGCCGAGGTGGAGGCAGGAGGAAGGAAAGGCAAGGAAGGAACCATCAAGAACAGACTGGGTGAGCTTCAGGGAGAGTGTGAATGTGAGTACAGTAGAAGAGTAGTAACAGAAAGTGAGAATGAGTAATTTTAGGACCAAAGAAGAGTTAGTTTAGTTGTAAATGGTGAAGAGACCAGGAGGTATTTTTCTTTCCTTTTACAGTATTTCATTAAGAGGGAGTGTATTGAAGCAAATGTATAAAAGAAAAATAAATAAATAAAACTTTTGATGCAAAGAAAGGGGATGATTTATGTATAAAAGGTGAGGATAGTAGTGAGTTCGTTCTAAATGTGATAAATGACACAGTGTCATAAATTCATAAGGAATTTTATGCTAAGACGAACTTTAAAGTATTTATAATGTCATAGGCAACACTCCATTGTACAGGGGAACAGAAAACTTTGGTAGTGTAATTGAAATGTTGTCAGTGTAATTGTCCATGTGGTGTGTTTTCAGATGTGTGGGTTCCAGGTCTGTTGTCTTCCTCCACATCCCCTTCCCACACCTCCACTCCAGCACATAGAACAAGACCACAACCTCAGGTGATACAGAACCATTCTTTAGTATATGAATTACCAGTGATGCTTTCAATGATAATAATAGATGAAAAACAGATAATTGAGTATACTGTATAGATTAAACTCGTTCAAGACCACCACCTCAATTGATACAAAACCATTGTTTAGTATAAGAGTACAGTACAGTGTCTGAATTACCAGTGATAATAATAGATGAGAAACGGATATTAATTGGGTATATACAGTACACTTGTTTAAGAGCCTGGAAAGATGAAGATGAAGTTTGTCTTTCAGTAAACAAATAACTAATATGGCTGCTGCTGATAATATTGGTGAAAATACTGATTACTGTACCCAAAAGGCTTTTCTGTACAGGTACACTCGCCGGCACTGCCGCGTGGACACGGGCTCACACATATTCAGAGATGTAGCACCACTGTGATTATTTAGCTCGAAACAAGCCACGTGTGTGAGATGGAGTATCCTCGATACACTAGTACAGAAAGTGAACTTTGTTGCTGAAGGAACTAAATGTCGCGGCAGTGCCGGCGACTGTACCTAACAGCCAAGTAGAGGAACTAATTGTAGGTATTTATTTGTTGACAGAGTGAGACGCTGCCTGCACATGGTCACAGCAGTCTGGGTAAGGGGCGGGGCAGGGTCGGGGGCTCACACACCTCCTCCACCTACCGGGACTCAGACACCTGGTACACGAGTGGAGAATGTTGCACGTGCTGCCCAGACAACCCCTCCACCTTACCCCTCCCTCCAGCCTCACACGGCCCGTCCAACTCCCCCTCTGGGTGCTCCACCGTCCGTCACGTCTCACCTGACACACACCACCGCTACTCTCCCCCAACGGTGGGTCCCTATAGTTTTAACTTCAGTAGGGAGTAGGGTAGTATGCTTTACAGAAGTTATGAGTAAGAAGTATATACGTGACAGTGTTATGTCCTGTTTTTAATATGCATTTATTATACTGTTAATTGAAAAGAAATTTACAGAGGGGCAAAGGGCTGACTATTTATTTAAGAGTATAATAAATTGTTCTATTTCATAAATGAACGTAGGATATGCTTATTAGTTTCACTTGTTACCAATACTTCTGCCACAGTTAAGATTTTGTTAATGAATTAATTGTGCTCTTAATCTTGGTTCCATGTTCATCACAGTACTGTATATATACACTTTGGCTGACTTGTTTTCTTCATGTGATATATTAAAATATAGTGTGTAATGTTTAGCATTGTTTTTGTAGTTGATACATTTGTGAATTGCAGGAATATGACTACACGAGGGGCGGCACTAACACATACGAGGCAGTGAACACTTATGAAGAAGCTGATGCTATCACTGCCCCAACCCGACCTTGTCCACTTCCCCATCTGACTCAGGGGAAGCAGCATCTCAGGCATAATACTGAGTCGACAACAGACTTGTCTTTGGACTGCTACAATTTCTCTGATGAAGATGAGGACATGACACAGTCTTGCAGTGATACAGAGGCATCATTCTTCATTCCTCGTGAGAGAAAGCACAGCCTTCACAGAAGAACTGATGATAAAGAATTGGATTCTTCATGTGAAGATCTTCATAAGGCTGTGGATGGCTTACTGCATTCTGGAGAAGACTCTGCCAGATTTCAAAGTGTTTTACAAAGAATTGCAAGAGAAGACAGGAACCAGGAAGGTAACAGAAGCTCCATTCACTCTCTGAGAGGTCCTGAGGGTCACACAGAGTCTTCCTCAAATTCAGGCACTTCCTCAACAAAGCCTTTGTTATCTGATAAAGGCGACAAGTTTATATCAAGAGCTGTAAGTTGCCATAACCCTGTCACTCAGAAAACCCTTGAAGGATAGTTTACACAGATACACATACTGTGTATTCTATTGGTGTGAATAGACATTTTAAGAGGCCATTTGAAATTGTAGCTATAGTTAGCATTATTAATGAAAAAATTGGGAAAGATGCAACAGCCATCATAGTAATAAATAGTAATGATGCGAGACTCGACATACAATATTTGTGGTGCTAAAGTGTGCAAACAAACCATCAGTCAGCATTAATGCAACCCTATGACTCATACAGTATAATCCTCATATGCTGGTGTATGTGGAAATGCACATACAGTAGAAATGTATTAACAAATATCCAGAGGTGCGAGTTGAAATGTGAATAGCATTATACTGTACTGTAGTAATTTTTAAGTGAAATAATGCATCATAGGATTACTGAGTATGACAGAGAAAGAATATACTGTACCATATATGGTAAAGACTTACTATATTATGACCACAAAGAAACAGGTCAGAGCAAAAAAATATTGATAGTCTCTTTGTGATAAATGTGACATATCCTTCCACAAGCAGTGTACAGTTGATGACATATGTTCATTTAATCCACCAGGGATAATATGGACCAGTGGATTTTCTAGGACTGAGACTAGAGTTGGTTTATATTCCAACATGGTGTACGTAACTGTCCGATAAAATATTGTGCATATCATCTGCTCGTGTAGGGAGTTGAGCGCTACCATTTCCTTCAAAACACCATCTGTGTTGAGTGGTAGGTTACAGTTTGTCAAGAATCTGTACCCCAGTAAATACTGTGACAACACTGGTTGGTTCATGTTATGGCAGACAAAGAGTCTGAGGTGAATTAATGGTGTACCTATCTATGTATTATGAAGGTACATTATAACAGGTGGTAGAAATAGGATACCTCGTCAAGGTTGTCACTTTATTTAGTATACAGTACTGTATAAAGAGGGAGAGAGTCATATGGGTAGAGGAAGATGATTGTCTACTAAAGGTTGTGTTGGGGGACGGTAAGGGGAAACCAATTAGTGTCTCCAAATAATATCTGTATTGCACTGAGCATTATCATGTAAGCTAATGATATAACATGTGAGCAATAATAAACAATACATATTGGGTGTTAAGGCTGCGTGTTGTGTGCTGCCTAGAGACTGTACTGTGTGTACTAGAGTGTTATATGTAAAGTTTGTTTTATCATGTATTAATTTGTTTGAGCTCATTTATTTTGTTAATGAAGCATTATATATATATATCATATACAGCAGTGTGACTTGTACAGGACCTATTGTATATACAGTATGTACAGCTAACTGAATTTCATGGTACTCTCTGTACTGCCAACACCTGTTTAGTACCTAGGGTTCGTTCAGAGTCTGAGCACTCGCTTGTCTAATGCATTCAATGACCTGCTTCGATAATTCAATCCAAAAATGTCTCCATGATATAGAAATTTCTATATATATATAGTTTAGCTATTACTGTACATTTATGATATTGTATGTTCAAAGTGCTGTTTGTAACACTATTCCTGTACTACAAACATGTGAAACATCCTCAGAAATATAGGTGACATTTAACTTCACTTTTTGCCTTTCTTACTACAGCATCACAAATGTATTGTAACAGCTAAACATTATGTACAAGTCGACATTTCATCAGACATTTTTGCTTAAAATTATCCAAGTAGGTCATCATTCAATATAATGCAAGAAATGATGAATCACCCTGTATAGTGAGTAAGCTGCTCTCAACTGACTGTGGAGGTGAAGTGTATATATGATATGATGCATACAAGTAGAATATTCATCGTAGCTATACATCTACCAGGAAACTGAAGACCCCCAGCAGAACAGGGCAATACTCCTAGTGTGGACTTTTAACTTGCCTCAATTTATCCCTCCCTATCCGATTTACTATTCTGCTGTATATCACCTTTTCATCAATGACCTTACCTGTACCTCTTTTATGCCAATGATTCCATCCATCCCACCAACTCTCCACATCACAATGTAGTAGCACCCCTGCCTTCTTATCTTTACCTACAACTGGGGCAGAGAATCTCGTGGATTTTAAGGCCTCCATCTTTCAACTCTAATAGTTCAAATCACTATCCACTTTCAACAATATAACTCTACCTTGGAGTTTCTTTCTCACCTCTGTTGCAGATATCATATTACCTTTCTTGCTACAACTTCGTCAGAAGTTAAGTGTGCTGCACAGATTCATTGATAACTTCACACCACACAGTTGCCGTCTCTTGACAGGGGTCTTATCTGCCCCTGTATGGAGTAAGACTCAAGTGTGGAGTGCCTCAACCTTCACAACACTCCTGTCCAAGGTGGAATAAAAAACCTTTCATCTCATCAACTCTCCCCTCTTACAGATTCACTACAACCTCTGACACAGTGTTGCATCACTTCTATTCCTATTAGATTTTTCTTCTGAACTCTATCCACTTATGCCCAACTTCCTAATGGTAATCAGTCTTTCATATGCTCAACTCTGGAACACTGCCTTCGTCCATCTTACCAAGACTTGTGCCCTTTCAAAACTCATGTTTCCTTTCTATTTAGATCTGTCTAGAATCTATTATATTTCTCCTTTACCTTTCTGTTTCAACTCTAAATTTAATTTATAAAAGCAGGAAAATTTCAAATTTTTACAGGCATTTCAATGAAACAACCATATATTTAACACTTATGATACTTCAAACAGTCTCCAGAAACCAACCACAACTATTTCCAGAAAATATAACTTAATAAAAAAAAAAAAGTAAAATAAATTATTTGAAATTCATATTCGGGCATATCAAAGTAACGATATGCTACTTTACTACAACATTGTGGTTACCCTTACGCCCCCATGGAAACCCTTGGGCCCCCCACAGGGGCCCCACGGGGGCCACAACAGGGTCCAACAGGAACTGGCAGGGTGTACTTCCTCCTTGGGCCCACACCAAGGGGGAGGGGGGTCACATCTCACCAAGACAGCAACACACACACAGATACACACAGCCTACACACTGAAAGGCTCACCTTCCTTAATGGTTGGTGTGTGTATAAGTAATGTGATACAGCCTGGTAGAGATGAGGAGCCCCACACCAGTACACCAGTCCGCACAATGCTGAACTATCCACCCAGTAAAAACCCAGTGTGGTGTACTGGTGCATTCACCACATCTTTTGTCTTGCTGAGCACACACAGACAGGCCAGCTAGACAAACACTCCATCCAACTGCAATGACAAACATTATTATGTGTCATCTAAAACTAAATATTCTTCATTCTCTTTACAATAAATTACTCTAGTCTGGGGTTCTAATAATATTAAGAGGCGTTACTTTTATCCATCTACTTATTAACAATCTCCATTGCCATATTTACGTTATTAATTCCATCTATAACCAACTTCGAGCCTAATAATTCATTTATATAGGAAAAACAGCCGACATTCGCCACCGTCATCACCACCAACAGGAGCAGAACAAGCCGCCGCCACCAGGAGGAGAACAAGCCACCACCAGAAGAAGAAAGCCGTCACTGTCACAAACCACTACCACACACTTATTCCTGAAACCCTAAAAATTGATTAAGTTTGCCTTTCATTTATGGAGAAGGCCTCTACTGACCCTGGTATGTTAAGGTTACTCTGCTTCGTCACCAATGGCAAAAAAATGTCCGGTGCTTCGCTACTTCTATTGCTGACCAAAATAAATAGCTCTCCTGTTAACACAACTAAATATCGTGCCCAGTTGCACACAGGAATTCGTGCTACAGCCCAAATGAAAGATGGTCAATTTCTCACAATATCGACTTCCTTAGTGCCAAATAGGAGACATCAGGGGCAGTAGTAAGTATTGACGATGGTAATAAAAAGCAAGTACCTGATAATAGACACTAGTTACTCAAATGGGATAAGTATCTTTCACCTGGGCTGTACCACCAATTCCTGTGTCAAACTGTACTCGAGTCATGTAATAAAGCTATTTACATTTATTACCGACAAAATTTCTGCTGGTACAGCAAATATCGACTTTTCATAATCCTTGGCACCACAGGTATGCTGCTTTGCCAAGTGTACACTGAGCACAGCAACACAGTCACTCACCTCAACACAGACTTGTTTATTCACACAAATGTCATTCATTCATCGTTCATCATAAAAAAAATAAATTCCGATAGAATGAGAGCTTTTGCAAACCGATACACTGACAATCGACTCCGATCGTTATGAACAACATTCTCTTGAGGGGGGTAGTATATATAATTCTCTCTCTTTTTATATAATTATATACCTTAACTTCGGGACTGTAGGCTGTTAGTAGCCCGTGACTCTTGAGAGGCCCAGAGATTATTGGGTGTCGCACCAGATGAGACAGTGGAGTTTCGTGGTGATGGTATCGTAGCTTCTCTGCCCCACTATGGAATATGGTCTTGTATGTTGAGAGTTGACGATGTAGGGGGTAATTGACGAACAGCTGGACCCATCAGTTCACCTCTGAAAAATACCAGACGTTTGCCATTACCAGTCTGTCTCTTTATCCATTGACACAGCTACCCCCTAGTAGTATATATAATTCTCTTTAGGGGGGGGGGTATATATAATTCTTCAAGAGTATAATTTTCTTTGAAGGGGGAATAATTTCTTGGGGGGGGACGAGTATATATAATTTTTTTTTTTTTTTTTTTTTGGGGGGGGGGCAGTACGATTTCAGGGGGAATGAAAGGGAGATCTAACAGCACAAAGCTAGTTAATTTAAGAACCCTGTGATCAACTATGAAAATTGGTGGCTTCTCATTCCTCCTTACCATGCCGAGAAACAAAAACAAGCTCCTTCCATGTCATAATATAAGTGCGTGTTTCGTGGCAATATTTGAACAACTCATTTTACTCCAATTTTACTCCAATTTTCTTAGTACATAATTTATTACCCTCTTCATTCATCTATACGCAAAAAGGGAAAAGATTAAAGGGGAGATTTTAGTGTTACTGAATTGGAAGGCTACCGATTCCTCCTAACTATGGATAGTGAGTGACGAACATAAAACAATCAAGGGAGAGAGTAAGAGAGGGAGGGAGTGTAACCTTTCAAAGCACCGAACAGATTTTTCGTCAACAAACAGTTTAAATCAAAGGAAATTATTGGTAGTGCGAAGGGGTGCTCAAACGGGAAACCAAGCAGATGAAAAAAAAAAAAAAAATGAGAGAAAGAAACTAAAATAAGTGTGATAACAAAACATCTTGTCTAACGGGTATTTCATAAATTTGCTAGTCACTAATATTTTACCTCGACTGGACACCACAGACTGCGTACTAACAAAAACAAAAGTAGTATAGTGGAATTTGGTGAAAACAAATATTGGTAAAGGGTTAACCATAAAGCCGTATATATTTAAGTTACTCCAGGCGAGACTAATATTTTAGTTATCTTTTATTAAGGGATCCTGTGTGTGGTAGTCAGAAATTTGGAGATAAACTAGTCCTTCAAATATTTCCACGAAACACAAACCTATATTTATGGAGCTTGTTTCGTGATAGTCGGGAAGAATCAGAAGCCATAGTCTCAAACAATCACGGTCTTTCCTTATGTATCGCCACTTACGTTAAAACTAAAAATTACCTTTACAAAAAAAAAAAAAAAAAAACTCACCCTTCCTGGTCCGTCGACGGCTGATAACGTTGGTAGGTTGGCGAGTGGTGTGGAGGAGTTTAGTATCCAATTAGGTGCCTAGTGTAGAGAGACAAACAACACGTCACCAATTCATTGCCATTTCAACGCACCGCCAAAATTTTACTTTCATTATTCACACTTTTTTCCACTCATTGTACAACTTTACTTCAATAATTTCCTTATTTTTGTTTTCACTTATTTCACATTATTTTTATTACTTTCCTTAGTATAATACTTTTCAGTTCATTACTTATTTTCACTTATTTTACCACTCCTACTTCATTACTTATCTACAACTTCACTAAATCATTTCGCTTTTTAGCAACTTTTTTTTCCCAAAAAATTTCATCAACACGAAAAGGGACACCAGTCACCTTTCAAGAAGATTTGCTCAAAACTCCGAATATACTTATGAACCAGGATTTATAAACCCAGAAATAAGAGTTTACCTTGGCTTGAGAAAAACTAACAAACCCTGACGAAGGAATTCTACACAAATGCTCATATTACAAAGGGCACTCAAATATCAACACATCTAGTTTAGTGGTAATTCGGGGTATAATTTGTGAATTGAGTTTGTTAATTTCTCTTGGAGTTTATTTGGATTCATTTGAGCAAACCATCCATCTGTCGGTTCATTGGCGTCGGTAAATAGTTTCCACACTCACCATTCTTAGTTGGACCACTTTTTTTTTTTTATTGTAGGGTTTGCATGATTTGTTGTCAATACCTTTCACCATACAAACCCTCTTTCAATTCACCGACACTCAACTTTTCACAACACTTATCCACTTCACGTCACAATTCTAATAAATACTTAATTTACAGATATCACCGATTAACTTTTCATTAAAATGCCAATATGTAGTGAAAGAACCAACTACACGCATTCCTCAAAGCAGGACTGCAAATAACTTAGGTCACACACTGCACATTGCTAACAGAAGTCAGCCCATTCAATTGACATCTGGGGTCTTCGATTTTCACACCGTTAATAATATAACAAATACCGTTATTGAATTAAGCGACTGCATATCGATATCAGAAGCCCACTGGGTCGAACTTCACACAGTAAATCAGTGGACCCACCGACATGTTCCTGGGCAGTGCTGTGACCCCCTTGCACAGGGGGGGGGGGGGGTCGAGCGAAGCGAGCCTAAGCAGCTGGGGGATTTTGTTTTAGAAATATGAGCAACCATAGGTGCAATTTGAAGCTATTTATAAGGGAAAATTTTAGAATTTGTATTTTCTTAAACATTAGCTGTAGGCTACATGTAACCCTTCGTGACTCCCATAAAAAACCCAAATGACCCCCTTGGGGATCACGACCCCCAGGTTAAGAACCGCTGCAGTAAATAAAATAGCCAACACCCTTAGTGAATTAACGGTATTGGTAGTATATGGCATCCTTTGCTTTATCCTCAGTATATACTGTACAGAGTTAGAAATTTATCTGTAAACATAAATCCTTGACTATAATGAACAGTGGGGCATGGGTTAGTTAATTTTTCAAAGTTTGTCTCCATTAATTAAAGACTCAAGCATTAATTTTTATACGAGTACCATTAATTAAAACATATTGTACAAGTCTTATAACTATACTGAAACATATCCACATATTATTGAACTGTATAATAATCAGTCGTAATAATTTCTTGTTTTTAAATGCAATGTTCATACCCGGCATACTACACACAAACATCAGTCCTCTTTTCCTTTGTGTGAATAAATTAAGGGACCCTGTGATGTAGTCAGAAAAATTGGAGGTAAAAATAGTCTTCAAATACTGCCACGACACACCACCTATGGAAGGAGTTTGTTTCGTGATATGGTATAACTAAATGTCACTTCCCTTTAAAAACTACGAATAAACGGTCACTTCCCTTTAAAAACTACTAAAACACGGTCACTTCCCTTTAAAAACTACGAATAAACGGTCACTTCCCTTCAAAAACTACGAATAAACGGTCACTTCCCTTCAAAAACTACGAATAAACGGTCACTTCCCTTTAAAAACTACGAATAAACGGTCACTTCCCTTTAAAAACTACGAATAAACGGTCACTTCCCTTTAAAAACTACGAATAAACGGTCACTTCCCTTTAAAAACTACGAATAAACGGTCACTTCCCTTTAAAAACTACGAATAAACGGTCACTTCCCTTTAAAAACTACGAATAAACGGTCACTTCCCTTCAAAAACTACTAAAACACGGCCACTTCCTTGTAAAACTTCAAATAAATGGTCACTTCCTTTGATCTCTACTCTTCACTGTCACTGCTAATGGTGAACTAAGGTAGCCTTCAGACTGCACCTCCCTCATCACCTTTGTTCCACCCAATATTTCCCATCCACCACCAGCCAACTGTGACAAAAGACGATCTGCGCATGCGTGAATTTGGCCACGTGGAAGAAAGAGGGAGGGGGAGGGAGGGGGAGAAGGAGGGAGGGGGAGAAGGAGGAAGGGGGAGAAGGAGGGAGGGAGGAGGGAGGGAGGAAGGGGGAGAAGGAGGGATAAAGATAGAAAGATAGGAGGGAACCGGGGCAGGGGGCAGAGAGAGAGAGAGAGAGAGAGAGAGAGAGAGAGAGAGAGAGGCAGAGGAGAGGAAAGGAAAGGGAGGGAGGAAGAAGAAAGGGGGAGGGAGGTAGGGAGAGCTTAACAACACCCCCTGAACCAAACTGCTTATTAATTAAGGATAAAATGGAGGACTATACTGTTTCCTCCACACTATATGCCACCAAACAGGTCCCCGTGAGTAACACTACTGATGCTCGTCTGTTTTCTAGCATAGCATGGAGGAATCAATAGCCAATTTCACCCCCCTCAAAAAAAAAAAAAAAATAAATAAATAAATAAAAATAATAATAATAATAATAATATCCTAAGCTACTGTAACTCTTAGGATGATTCAAAGGGTTCAAATATGGGGAGGAGATTCTTTTATGAGGGTATTTTGGAGGGTTACTGATTCTTCCAAACTATGCCAGGAAACAGAATATACCCCCATTAATATTAGGGGGGTGCGGGAGTAGGGGACAGGCTTGGGGGGGGGGGTTAGGGGGGTGCGGGAATAGGGGGACAGGCTTGGGGTGGGTAGAAAGCATGTCCCCTATTCCCGTACCCCCCTAACCCCTCCCCCCAAGCCTGTCCCCCTATTCTCGCACCCCCTTAAAGTAACGTTAGGGTGGTCTGTTTTGTGGCATAGTTTGGAGGGATCACATGTAGACCTTCCAATTCACCAAACAAGAGTACTGTATCTCACCTTAAGACTCGAGAAACTATTCCTATATTCGAAACTTTATTCATTGGAGGGTTGGGGAGGTGGGAAGAGAGATTGGGGTAGGGGTGTGTGTGTTAAGTTGAGCAGTTTATTCCATATAATTAAAATAAATGGAGACTGTAGTATATTATATTTCTAGTAATGTGGATCTTTATTAGTGCATTCATTCATTTATTTATTTAGTTATCATATGGTTTAACAGTATGTATTTATTTCTACAGTACAATAATAATCAACTTCATATAATTATCAATAAGATTTTCTGGAGTAGGACGAGACCTCTGAGCTCGTCCTCGTCTTTTATTCCTCCTGCTGACGAAGGCGGTGTAGCGGGAGGCAGCACACCTTCAGGAACAACACCTCGAGGATGAAGGCAGCCAGAGAGAGAAGGACCCCCAGCAGGAAGAGGAACAAGGGGCCCTGCATATGTACCAGCGTTAGGGCTTGGTTTTTGGTCCCGCTTTCCTGTGTCTCTGTGGCCCCTTCCTCCTCCTCCTCGACTCCCTCTTCCTCCTCCTTCTCGACCATTGCCTTCTCCTTTTTGCTTCTTCTTTGGTTTCGTTTATGCAGTTGTTTTTTGCGATTCTCTGTGCGTGCTGTTCGTAGTACGTCCGTGGTCCATTTCTCTATCAGTCCACCCTGGGAAGGAAACGACGTACTATTGCCCACAACATTTTTTACACACCTCAAGTCCCCGTAGGGCCGTAGGGGGGTATTGCTTGCATTGGTGATGTGGGCAATACTTTAAGGGTTTTGGTGCCCCTTCGGCCACAGCCACTAGTTTTTAGTTCTTCAATTGTCCCTCTTTTCTTTTTATTTCATTCCTGCTTGCTGTCTCACCTCTCTATCACCTTTTTCTGGCGCTATATGACCTCGCTGTTGCAGCGCCTAATATATATCAATCAATCAATACACACCTCAAAGTTTGCCATAACCATATTTGATCTGGTAAGTTGGTAACACTAACACTAAAGGTAAGCTATATTAGTTTTATGTGTTAACTGTTGTTTAAGAGAACTGGTCTTCCTTTCCCATCCCACTCCTGCCCTCCCTCCATCTCTCTCTCCTCCCTGCTCCTTCCCACCCTCCTTCTCTCTCTCTCCCTCCCTCCCTTCATCTGTACCTCCTTTGCTATTATTTTCTTTGGCTTGCTGTCCCACCTTTCTATCCCCTTCTGTTTTATATACCGGCGTGGCTATATAGACCAAGTTACCGAACTCACCGTAAAAGAAAAACTTATTTTAAATCTTAATCTCTCTCCCTCCCTCCTTCCCCTACTCTCTCCCTCTATCCCCTGCTTCCTCCCCCTTACTTCTCTTTCCATACTATATAATATATAAGAAAATTATAAGTTACGGAGAGGGATTAGTTTGAGATACCCACCTCTCTCTCTCTCTCTCTCTCTCTCTCTCTCTCTCTCTCTCTCTCTCTCTCTCTCTCTCTCTCTCTCTCTCTCTCCAACGTACCCCATGACAAGCCATAATGTAAGCATCCAGTACATGTTTGATGGGAGCGTCACGTGTGAGGGGCCAGCCACAGTAACCTGGCATAACGTTTTCATTGTTGACATAGAGAGGAGTCCTGCCCTCAGCATCAGTGAAGTGCTCGGCCATCATCAGCTCAGAGTTCAGACGTTCATACATGTAGGCTTTGCTGTCAGGGTGAAGAAGAAAAAGGAGGCTCTTCAAATAGACTCCGATAGATCAAGCCAGATCAGGTTCAAACCTTATCAAATCAAACCAGATCCTGTTCAAACTGGATCAAACCAGTTCAAACTGGTTCATAACAGTTCAAACCGAGATCACACTGGTTAAAACTAGGTCAAAATGGTTCAGGATAGAGCAGTAGTTCTTAACCAGGGGTGTTCGCACCCCTAGGGTATGAGAGACCGGTTCCTAAGGGGTGCGAGGATTCCTATGAATAATTAAAGCAAAATATATTTTTATATACGCATGTTATTTTTTTCTGCGAAAAAAAAAACTTTTTGCTACAGCAGTGTTCTGAGGTAGAGATAAACCTACACCTAATTTCCTAATGAAGTGCCAACGTTGAAACAGACTCCAGTATAGGATACACGTATGTGATTCAGAGGGACGAGGGAGGGAGGCACACGTAGGTGACACAGAGGGAGGGATGTTATAGTCACGTCTCACACCACACCACACCACACCATCAACACACAACAGTCATCTGCTTGAGTAATTTATGGTTTCCCTGTTTTAATAACTTTTTCTTATTGATACATATACAGTAGGGTGGAGGATTGGTTGTGTATCATTTCTCATTTTGCTTTCTTCACATGTATTTAAATGGTCGGTTTATGTAACATAGATCATTACTGTAGCGGTGTAGTAATTGCAATACTTTCATGGAATGTATTGTGATGGCTACAAATGTACTTATTAAAACCACCTATTCCAGTTTTACCATTGTTTTTTTTTTTTTCTTTTTTGTATTTCAGCAATCGGGGGGTGCGAGAACTAACTGCTGATTTGAAAGGGGTGCATATATTGAAAAAGGTTAAGAACCACTGAAATAGAGCAAGCTTGATGCTGTATAATGATGTGGAAATGAGGAGGAGGGTATGTGGGCTTTACTGTGGGGAAGAAGACACATATGTAGATTACATACAGGTGTGTGTGTGTGTGTGTGTGTGTGTGTGTGTGTGTGTGTTTGCTTGGACAGAGGAAAGACTGTGAATGATACATAAGGACTGACTTGGACTGGATTGCCTGTTGCATTCCTTCCTTGAAGTCTTGCACAAACTCGATCCTCTCATACAGCTTCCTAAACACATCAGAGTTACTCTCCTCGAAGCTCCTGTAGAAGTCCACCATGTCGGGGGGCAACACCACTCTGTAGGGGAAGGAGGGAGGTAGAGGATTTTGCGTTCATATATATATATATATATATATATATATATATATATATATATATATATATATATATATATATATATATATATATATATATATATATATATATATATATATATATATATATATATATATATATATATATATATGCAGAAACCTCACTTCACCGTGGGGTGTGTGTATGCAAAATAACCACAGGAGAAATAATAAACAGAACAGTAAGTACTTTCGTATATTACATCCACTGACTGTCTGAGGATGTAATATACGAAAGTACTTACTGTTCTGTTTATTATTTCTCCTGTGGTTATTTTGCATATATATATATATATATATATATATATACATATATATATATATATATATATATATATATATATATATATATATATATATATATATATATATATATATATATATATATATATATATATATATATATATATATATATATATATATTTTTTTTTTTTTTTTTTTTTTTTTATTCAAATATATGTGAATTAACTTGACAAAATCAAAGGAGGGAGGGACACACTGCAGGGAAATGAATGAGCTCTTTACTTCTCTTCTCTCCTACCCTTCATACATTTCTCCTCTCCCTTCCCTGTCTCTCCCTATTCCTCCCTACCCAGTCTCTCTTTTCTCTCATACCCTCTTACTTTTCTTCCCTCCCTTCCCCGTCTCTTCTCTTCTCTTTTATCTTTTCCCTTTCCCTATCCTTCCAGTTCTCTCCCTTCCCTTCCTTATCTCCTCTCTTCTCTCACTTCCCTATCATTCATTCCTTCTTCCCTTCCCTTCCCAATCTTGCCAATCCCTCCTGTTATTACTCACGAGGCTCCCACTCCAATCAGCTGGGCAAGTGTCTCAGGGCGTGGTGGGTACTTGGGCACTGTGAGGAAGGCAGTGAGGTTACTCCTGTAGGCGGTACCAGCGATGAAAGCAAACACAAGCCACGAAGCCGTCACGAGTCGAACTGAACTCCTTTGAGACAGTGTTCCCGGGAAGGTGTGGCCCAGGAGTGAACCCAACATTACTTCGGTAGCCCGCCACCAGGTCCACTCGTCTGACTTTACCTCTTGGACCACCTCATCCACCTGACGACCCACCTGCACACACACACACACACACAACAGTAAATCATAAGGGGAATGGAATATAGAGAAAAAGTATGACTAGAAAAACTGTCATTATTAATATTATTATTATTATTATTAACACCTTAGTTATTACTGCTCCCAACAACTCGTACACTTGTCAAAATAACCTAATCTAGTGTAACCTAACCAACCAAACCTAACTTATCCCAACCTAACGTATCATAACCAAACCTAACCTAATCTAACCTAACCTAACCCAACTTAAACGTTACGTTACCTAACCTGACCGAACCTAACCTATCCCAACCTAACGTAACGTAACCAAACCTGACCTAACCTAACCTAACTCAACCTAACGTAACGTAACCAAACCTACCCTAATCTAACCTAACCATACTTAAACGTTACGTTACCAAACCTGACCTAACCTAGCCTAACACAACCTAACGTAACGTAACCACACCTGACATTACCCAACCTAACGTAATCTAACCTAACCTGACCCAAACTAACCTAACCTAACGTAACGTAGCTAAACCTTACATAACTCAACCTAACGTAACCTAACCTGACCCAAACTAACCCAGATAAAGACGACGGGGACCACAAGAAGCGTAGCCATGATGGAGGCCCACACAGAGGGTCGCAGGGGGTAGTAGAGGGACTGCCAGCGGGGTTTTAGTGTGGGTTTGGCCATGGTGAATCCCAGAGTGGCCGGCTCAATAAAGAGGGTGAAGTCATAGATCTCCAGAAGGTGAGGCATTATAGCCAACTTTATAGGGGACATGTAAGCTGTTCTATCCTCCAGACGAGCCATTACCTGAACACACAGACGTAAATATTGTAGCCAGTCTAATCCACGGTCGAGTGAGACACAGACGCACGTATACCATTCACGGAACACACACACATATGCACACATTCACAGGACACACACATATGCACACATTCACGGGACACACACAGACACACACACAGATGCAAACATTCACGGGACACACTCACACACACACACCGACTCAAACATTCACGGGACACACACACACACACACACACACCGACTCAAACATTCACGGGACACACACACACACACACACACACACTCAGACATTCACGGGACAAACACACACACACATATTCACGGGGGGAGTGTGAATTTTTAATCTATTATACTCCATTGATTGGCGTTATTACTGCTACATTGATTATAGTCATAAAATCCATTAGTCCTATTATTATGAAATTCCATTAGTATAAAAAAAATTGCCCCATTAATCAGAAAACCATTAGCCCCATATGACCCATTACTGTACTGTATATTGTAGTCCCATTAGTCCCATTATATAAAAAACATTTGCCCCATTAATCAGAAAACCCATTAGCCCCACCCACCTCGTCCCACTCTCCATAGGGCAAAACATTGATGGTAAAGTTAAGTGATGCTGCGATGGTCTCCAATATGATGTAATCTCTCCCTGTGATGCCAACCATGACCCCATCCTCTTCCTCCTTCATCCGTCTCTCCTCCTCATCCTCTTTCATCCGTCCCTCTTCCTCCTCTTTCCTCCATCTCTTGTCTCCGTTCTCCTCCTCCTCCTCCTTCCTCCGTCCCCCATCTCCATCTCCCTCCTCCTCCTCCTCCTCGTCGTTCCTCCGTCCTCCGTCTGTGTCTGCCGTTTCGTCCATCCAGTAAGGAGGGAAGGGGAACACTGTCATGTTTACCTCACCACCGTGGAACCTGTCAACAGAATTAGGAGGAACTGACTGACTGATTGATTGACTGACTGATTGATTGACTACAGACTACAACAGGGAAACAGAGTCCCTTTTGATTAACCTTACTTACGGAAAAATCAACAATACCCTCTAACAACCGAACATATTCAGAGTTCTATGTAAATGGGAAAGTTAAACACACTGGTTTAAAACTTAACAATAAAATATTTAATGAAAATTAATCAACTACGTGACAAGAAATTATTATACTACAGAATTCGACAGAATACCCAACAAACAATAAAGAAATGAATAAATGAATATCACAAGTTATTACTACTCTACGATGACTTACTTTAATAATAGAATAATAGAATAATTACTTTAAACTACGACAAGATCAATATCACACATGAAGCTCACTCTGTCTCACAAGGATTAATAAATATAATCAACACTCGTGGGACGTAGCTAGGAAACCCTTGACACACACGTAATACATACGGCAATAATAATAATAATAAACAAAACACTGTTATGCTTGAATGAATATAGAACAAAAAGTAAAAGTGTGAATGTATGGGAAGAATAATATATATACAAAATAACTCTAGCAAACTAGGAATCAAACCGGCTTCCTCTTCTCTCAGTTTATCACATGCTTCTCACTTTGATTCCAACTAATGTCTACTGAAAAGGACGCTCCTCCCCCCTTACGTACATATTTACTTTCTGACTAACTGACCGACTTACTGACTGACTGACTGACTGACTGGCTGACTGACTGACTGTTTGCCTTACTTACATATTTACTTTCTGACTAACTGACCAACTTACTGACTGACTGACTGACTGACTGGCTGACTGACTGACTGACTGACTGTTTGCCTTACTTACATATTTACTTTCTGACTAACTGGCCGACATACAGATTGATTGACTAAATAATTGACTGACTGACTGAAGAAGGTGAGGTGTGAGTGTTGGTAAATATGTAGACATACATAATGAATAGGTTTGTTAACAATACCCTCACCCTTTGTCATTGATCACTCTGTGTGTGTGTGTGTGTGTGTGTGTGTGTGTGTGTGTGAGAGAGAGAGAGAGAGAGTATGTCTGTGTATGTGCGTGTGTGTATGTATACGTTAATGTGTGTATGTGTGTATTCGTTCGTGTGTATATGTATGTTTTTCTGTGTGTGTGTATGTATTTGAGTGTGTGTATGTGTGTATTCAAGTGTATGTGTGTATGTATTCGCGTGTGTGTATATATGTGTGTATGTATTCGCGTGTATGTATGTATATGTGTATGTGACTCACGTGTTGTACTTGTGTTGGTAGAATGTTTATTCAGGTGTATGTATGTATGTATGTATGTGTGTATGTATGTATGTGTGTATGTGTGTATGTATGTGTGTATGTATGTATGTGTGTATGTATGTGTGTATGTGACTCACGTGTTGTACTTGTGTTGGTAGAGTGTTTGTCCAGGTGTCCCCATCACCAGACCACGCCCTTCACTCCAGCTGGCTACCCTCACCACCTGGGCAGCTCCTCCTCCAGGTGGGTAAGGCAGATGGGCCCACATTTCACACCTGCTGAGGTTACATTAGATCTAGTTAGGTTAGGTTAAGTTATGTTATGTTGGGTCAGGTTAGGATGGAGTAGGTTATATTAGGTTAAGTTTGGGTAGGTTAGGTTAGGTTGGTTAGGTTGGGTTGGGTTATGTTATATTACGTTATGTTATGTTACATTATGTTGAGTTAGGTTAGGTTAGGTTAGGTTTGGTTTGGTTTGGTTTGGTTTGGTTTGGTTTGGTTTGGTTTGGTTAGGTTAGGTTAGGTTAGGGTAAGTTAGGATTGGTTAGGTTAGCCAAGTTAGAGTCCATCCGTCTTTCTCCCCATCTGATTTTTGTTCACCTTGTCTGTGTTGTAAGGTCCCGTTGTGCCAGGAAGGCTGTGTTCATCATGGAGAAGGCCCAGTAGGAGGACAGGAGGTGGTGTAGTTGTAGTAGAGGCAGCCGTGACACCACCAGGAGCCTCGTTGACCACACCAGCAGGCGGAGGTCATCAGCAGCGGTGGCAAACGAGGTCAGGAAGGAGAACTGATCGCTGACAACCACCACCGTCACACACCACGACAACAGACGAAGCTGACAACGGGACAACAGAAGCTGACAACGGGACAACATGCGTGGCTGACAACGGGAATATAAATATGAGTGACAACATGAGAGGCTGACAACGGGACAACACAACTATAGGTAACAGAACCTTAAGAGCTTTTTTTATATATAATTTATAACATTAAAAATAAATCTCACTATGGCAAAGTTTTATCTCTTGAAAAAGTTTGAAGAATTTTAAAGCCCAAAGTACAGTACAATCGGTGGCAAAAGTCGCGTCGCCACATCTGCCAAATCATGAAATACAGGAATGAAAACATAAGCATCACAGTCTCGTAAAATGAAATCCCAGAGTAGTTTGATACTAAGAGTCCCCCTGGATATTGTAATTCTGTGTTGGTGGTGAATGTCTGTGTGTGTTGGTTCTATGATCATCCTTTATGTTAATCCTTATTCAAGAAACACTCTCTGAGGCGACACGACTTTTGTTACAGGTTAGTAAAGGTTGTTGCAAGATCCAGTTCTGTTGGGTTGTTGTAGACTGACCTGACGTGCGTGTGGCAGGACCAAGGAGATGGCCTGAGTGAGGTTGGTGGGCGTGAGTTTTCCGGCCTGTACCTCAACCACGCCCACACCGCCACCCACACCACCACCACCCCACCAGTCCACCACCTGACACACACACACACACACGGGTAAAGTTAAGATAGATTAGATTACGGGAAAATAAGGAAGAAAAATGAAAGGCTAAAATATTTTTGCTTTCCAGGCAAAGTTAAACAGGATAACTCTGATAAGACGTGTTGTGAGTTGTTTGTGTTGTGTGAGGTACTTGTGTTGTGAGGTGCTTGTGTTGTGTGAGGTGCTTGTTGTGTGAGTTGATTGTGTTGTGAGGTGCTTGTGTTGTGAGGTACTTGTTGTGTGAGGTACTTGTTGTGTGAGGTACTTGTTGTGTGAGGTACTTGTTGTGTGAGGTACTAGTTGTGTGAGGTACTTGCCTGGTTAAGCTGGAGACGTGGCGTTGATCCATCAGTGAGGAAGATGAGGGAACAGTGTGGTCTAGAGGAAGCCCCTAGTACCTCCTTCATGGCCTTCTGCAGTATACTCCATCCTACACCTCCATCTGACACACATACATATTATATACATGTACCATACATAAATACATACATATATATACAAAAATACATACGTACAACATACACGGATTTAAATAAAACACACACACGCACAGCACAAGCACACATACACACACGTACAGCACAAGCACACACACATACACACACGTACAGCACAAGCACACACACACACACACACACACACACACACACACACACACACACACACACACACATAAAAACATACATACATGCATACAAATAAATAGATAAATAAATAAGTGAACAAACAAATAAATAATAATAATAAAAAGTTGTTACCTTGTGTGATGGATGGTGTAAGGATGAGGGAGAGTGTAGTGTTGGACATCATCACCACCATCACCATCACCATCATCACGGATACTGTAGACGTCACCACCATTTTCACCTACACACAATTTATTATTATTATTATTATTATTATTATTATTATTATTCCATCTTACTGAATTAAACCTGTGCTGCTGTGTGTGTGTGTGTGTGTGTGTGTGTGTGTGTGTGTGTGTGTGTGTGTGTGTGTGTGTATGTTTATGTATGTATGTTTATGTATGCATGGGTGACAGGTGTGGAGGGACAGGTGTCAAGGAGCCATCAACATTTGTGAAAGGTTTGGATACACCTGACCTTTTCATTCCTTGTTCCAAAGTTGTGACGAGTTTGGTTTTAACGAGACGGAACTCTGTTGGTTGGTGGTGAAGGACAAACATTTTTATTATTATTATTATTATTATTATTATTATTATTATGAGTAGTAGTAGTTGTAGTAGTAGTAGCAGTAGTAGTAGTAGTAGTAGTAGTATTTTATTATTATTATCATTATTATTATTATTTCGTGAGAGAGAGAGAGAGAGAGAGAGAGAGAGAGAGAGTGAGTGAGAGAACTGGAGTTAGTGATCTTACCTCTACAGAGACACCTCACACAGTACTCAAGGAGCACATGTGTGTGTGTGTGTGTGTGTGTGTGTGTGTGTGTGTGTGTTTCTTTGTCCAGTAGGCAGACTGACCCAATAATAGTTATGTTGATACAGTAACACACTTCATGAATATTAAAAGCCTCTCCCTCCTCCAGCCAACAGCAACATATTAATGGGGAAAGTACAGTTGACTCCACTAGTATCGAGCACAGAAATGTGTGTGTGTGTGTGTGTTTGGTGAAATGTGGCACCACTGTGTTTGTTTACATTCATTTACAGTGGTGCTATATTTCACCAAACACACACACACACACACACACACACCACCGGACGCTGTGCTCGTTACTAGTGAAGGCGACTGCATAGTACAGTGTTGGTGGTAAATCTGGAGCAACTAATTCCTCCAAACTAATCCAAGCAACAAACAGACCACCATTATTTTTGTTCATCGTGTTCTGTTGTTTTCCTGTCATTCCAACTGAACCAACATGAAAATTATTATTATATTTTTCACTCACTAATAATAATAATAACAATAATGATAATAATAATAATAATAATAATAATAATAATAATAATAATAATAATAATAATAATAATAATAATAATAATAACAATAAAAATAATAATAATAATGATAATAATAACAATAATAATAATAATAATAATAATAATAATAATAATAATAATAATAAAAATAATAATAATAATAATAATAACAATAATAATAATAATAAGTCAACAGCCCTAGTGAAAATCGATCCTGTTATTTGCCATTTGACCATGTAGTGTATTGATTTTATTATTATTATTATATACATTTCATTAGGAAGTACATGCCAAGTCGCCTCCATGGTATGTGTGTATGTATTGTATGTGTGTATGTATGTATGAGGTGCATTTTAAGAATAATGTTCCCGTGAATAATAATAATAATGATAATGATGATAATAATAATAATAATGATGATAATAAATATGATAATGATGATGATAATAATAATAATAATAATAATAATAATAATAATAATAATAATAATAAAAATTATAATAACATTAATAATAGTTATAAGAATAGGAATAAGAACAACAGTAAGAATAGGAAAGTTTAAAAAAGATTACCACAATTCAAGCAAATATGACACACACACACACACACCAGAAAAAAATGAACACAAAATAATAATAATAATAATAACAACATAATGATGACGAAAACAAAATACTGTGGACTTAATTTGTGCATCCATATGAGAAAACCAAAGATGGGATGGTGTGTAACCTCTATATCCCCTTCCACTCACTTCCATCCACTCCCTTCCACTTCTTCCACTCCCATCCACTCCCTTCCACTCCCATCCACTTCCTTCCACTCATATCCACTCCCTTCCACTAATATCCACTCTCTTCCACTTCCTTCCACTCCCATCCACTCCCTTTCACTCCCATCCACTCCCTTCCACTTAATTGTTATACAGAGAGAGAGAAGAGAGACTGACCCACCACCACCACCTCCACGACTACTACTATGACTACTACCACCACTACTACTACTGATATAATCTAGGCCACCACCACCACCACCACCACCATCACCAGTCATCAAAAATCATCTCTAATATTTTTGTCTCAGGTCCCAACCCAACCCTCAACATCCAATCAAGAGAGAGAGAGAGAGAGAGAGAGAGAGAGAGAGAGAGATGGATGAATAAAAATTGAGGGCCTGCCAACGTGAAATCTTCCCTGTCAGAAAAATAATAATAATAATAATAATGATAATAATAATAATAATAATAATAATATAATAATAATAATAATAATAAATTCCACTGAGCTAAAGGTAAATAAATTGAAGGTCTACTGTGTCCTCCAAACTATGTCAAGAAACAGATCCCCCATTGGTAATATTAACCCCATTTAGTTGTTTCCTGGAATGGTGTGGAGTAAATCAGTGGCCCTCAAAAAGAAGTACTTGTAACTGCTCATAGATAGATACACTTTGGGTCCACACGAGCTCTTTGATTCCTCCAAAGTATGACAGGAAACAAGACCCTATTAACATACATAATGGGGTCCTGTTGTTTGGGGGAATCAGTTGCTCCAGATTTACTATATATTTAATTAAACAAAAGCTTCGTTATACAGGGTGTATCGCGACGTATAGCATTAACTTACACCAGAGATATAAAATATAGTTTTGAGTATATTTTGTTCTATAAAGTATGCTGTGTGTGATCTCAGTAAAGTACAATGAATACTGATAAAAACTATTTTAACTTGTCAAATGGCGGTGAGCTTCGGAGGGAGTGGAAGCCTAATATCGTTTTCGGACCAAAGAGGCCTTATTTATTACATATTAATAAATGTTATCATGATTGCAATATTTATGTGATGTTCTATAACGTACATTGAATGATATTTTCAATGCAGAATAATAATTATGATTAATATCTTTTGGAGGTTAGGTAAACTCTACAGACAATGCTACCTGCAAGCCTAAGCATTTCCCTACATTTCACGGATTTTCTTCTTATACAGGCCTGGTATTATCCCTCTGCATTGAAAATATCATTCAATGTACGTTATAGAATATCACATAAATATTGCAATCATGATAACATTTATTAAGATGAAATAAATAAGGCCTCTTTGGTCCGAAAACGATATTAGGCTTCCACTCCCTCCGAAGCTCACCGCCATTTGACAAGTTAAAATAGTTTTTATCAGTATTCATTGTAATTTACTGAGATCACACACAGTATACTTTATAGAACAAAATATTCTCAAAATTATATTTTATATCTCTGGTGTAAGTTATTGCTATACGTCGCGATACACCCTGTATATGGGATCCTGTGTGTGATGTAGTAAGAAAATTGGAGGTAAATGAGTCCTTCAAAAATGGCCACGAAACATACACACCTACAGGGAAAGAGCTTGTTGTTTCGTGGCATAGTCAGGGGGAATCAGAAGCCTCTAATTCTCACACACAATCTCAAGGTTCTTAATTAACATGAATTTCTAACCCTTCTTCAGTATAGATTTAATCACCCTCTTCTCCTGCATCCCCTTCTTCAGTATAAAATTAAACTCCTTCCCTTACATCCCCTTCTTCAGTATGTATAAAATTAATCACCTTCTTCTCTTACATCCCCTTCTTCAGTATAAAATTAAACTCCTTCCCCTACATCCCCTTCTTCAGTATAAAATTAATTTCCTTTTATTTGTGAATTTACAGGAAGTTAATGAAGGTCACTTGTCTGTCATCACACACACACACACACACACACACACACACACACACACACACACACACACACACACATTCTCTCTCTTTCGTATACATACATACACTCATACATACATACACACACACATTTTCGTATACACACACACACACACACACACACTCTGGGCCACAATAGCACAGGTACACACACACAGTATGTCCCAATATGACGTCACACATAGCATTAACCAATCACAGTAAATCCCTCAAGTAAACCAACCAATCACAGACATTTCTGGTAGAGGGAGGGAGGGGGGGGGAGGCAGCAGCTAACCAACCCCCTTATGACTGGATGTATGTATGTGTGTATGTATGTGTGTGTAAATAAATGGCAAATTCTCCGGCTTCAAGTGACACACGCAAGCCACAATCACTCTCGGCAGGTAAACAAAGCCTTGATGTACTGAACTTACTTAATTAACGGGGAATAGGATAGGTATAGGTATAGTATAGTTTTAGTGGTGTTGTTGTTGGTGTCGGTAGTGTTTTATGTAGAGCAAGTGATTCTTACAAAATAGGTTCTCTGTTTTGGTGTTGGTGTTGGTGTTGGTTGTGGTATATGTAGAACAACTGATTCTTACAAACTATTCTAAGCAACTCTATCATTATTATCGTTATTAATCTGGTCCTGTTTCGTGTCCATTTCTCCCCCGTGACAGCTGTGTGTGTGTGAGTGTGTGTGTGTGTGTGTGGTGGCATGATGGAAGGGTCAAATGTCCTGCTGTCTGCCATGGTGCCACGACTACCACGACTACCACAACTACTACTACAACTACTACTACTACTGATGATGATGTCGGTGCTACAAACGGACGCTGGTGCCCTTACCTTCACTTCCCTTCGTCAGTAGTAATGCTCGTGTTGTGTGTGTGTGTGTGTGTGTGTGTGTGTGTGTGTGTGTGTGTGTGTGTGTGTGTGTACTTTCACCTTCACCTACACCTTATTCATTCATGCACCTTTTTATATTCATTTTCATTCATGCACCATTTTATTCACTTTCATTCAAGCACCATTTTATTCACTTTCATTCAAGCACCATTTTATTCACTTTCATTCAAGCACCATTTTATTCACCTTCATTCATGCACCATTTTATTCACCTTCATTTATACACCATTTTATTCACCTTCATTCATGCACCATTTTATTCACCTTCATTTATACACCATTTTATTCACTTTCATTCATGCACCATTAAATTCACCTTAATTCATACACCATCATCTTATTCACTTTCATTCAAGCACCAATATTATTCAATTTCATTCACCAACACAAACCTCTCTTTCACTATTATACCTCATCTCATTCACTCATCATTTCACTCATTTTCATTCTCTACCCTACTCACCTCATTTCATTCACTCTTACTATCATTTTATTCACTATCTTACTCATATTCATTCAACATTTCACACACAGTTCAATACACACAAAAAAAAAAAAAAAAAAAAAAAAACATGTATATTAAAATCAATGACATTATGAAATACAGAACTAAGAAAATTATATATTGTGGACGACTTGGAAGGCTACTACAAATTCCTCTAAAACAATGCCAGGAAACACATTAACCCATCATATACCAATAGGGAATCTGTTTTGTAATATACTCTGGAGGAATCAGTAGCCCCCGAATTTACAAACAAAACCCATAATTTAACCTGCTACGAGATTGTTATTATTATTATTATTATTATTATTATTATTATTATTATTATTTTTATCTTTTTATTTTTTTATTTTTTGCGAATGCCTTACCTTGGTGTGCGTCAGGTAGAGGAGGAGGTGGAGGAGGAGGGAGGGAGGAGACACTGAGGGCGGTGGAGACGGTGGTGGAGGCGGCAGTGGAGGAAAAGGGGGCCACTTTGCGACAACATCATTGCTCTCTCGTTTTCGTGACAGACGGGGCGACACAACACCTCCCACTACACCTGGTCAGTACACTCCATTTTGTGTTGGTATGTTTGGTTATAATAGTGTGTTATATAGTCTGACACACACACACATACACACACACACACACACAGACACACACACACACAGACACACACACACACACCTTCACCAACACCTACCTTACTATTTACATAATTTGACTTAAATCATTTAGTGTTAGCCACAATATAGTAACCTGACATAAACTTACATACCTAACCTGACCTGACCTATGTGTGTGTGTGTGTGTGTGTGTGTGTGTGTGTGTGTGTGTCAGATGGCGTGGGGTGGAGATGGAGCGGGCGTGGTGGAGGTGGAGGTGGAGAATGGGTACCTCACTCTTTCCAACCTCACCCAGGCATTCTCACAAGTACTGCCTCATGTTCGTAAGGTGAGTTGGCTATACTGTATCCTTATGTATGTTCGTAAGGTTTTAGTTGGCTATAGTGTATCCTTCTGTATCTTTATGTATACTGAGTGCAGGTGTGTTGTCAGGTGTGTGTGTGTGGGGGGGGGGGGGTAATGTTGTCAGCTATGGTTGTGTTGTCCCGTTGTCAGCCACGCATGTTGTCCCGTTGTCAGCTTCTGTTGTCCTGTTGTCAGCTTCGTCTGTTGTCGTGGTGTGTGACGGTGGTGGTTGTCAGCGATCAGTTCTCCTTCCTGACCTCGTTTGCCACCGCTGCTGATGACCTCCGCCTGCTGGTGTGGTCAACGAGGCTCCTGGTGGTGTCACGGCTGCCTTTACTACAACTACACCACCTCCTGTCCTCCTACTGGGCCTTCTCCATGATGAACACAGCCTTCCTGGCACAACGGGACCTTACAACACACACAAGGTGAACAAAAATACAGATGTGAGAGAGAGATTAGGCACGACTCTCGAAAATAAAATTAAAAATAATAATAATAATAATAATAATAATAATAATAATAATAATAATAATAATAATAATAATAATAATAATAATAATAATATGTTACGTTACGTTATATTATGTTAGACACTTACATTAAAAAAAAAGTTGGTGTAAATGGGTAATGTTATATTTGGTTTTGTTGTTTTTGGTACAGATGGCAAGCTCTGAGCCACCTGCCTTACACTACAGATGGTCCTAAGGTGGTACAGTTAGCCTCTTGGACACTACGACATGGACTGATACACACACACCACCTCCCACTCTTCCCTGACAAGTATGCCAAGTAAGTGTGCATGTGTGTGTGTAAGTATGTGTGTAATATGTGTACAGGTATATAATAATTAAGTGTACACACATACAAAAACATGCATACAAAACCACAGACAAAAGCACAAAATACATGCATATACACACAAATGCACACAAACACACACAACCACACACAAAAGCACAAAATACATAAATACACACGAAAACATACACGAAAACACATACATAAATGCACACAAACACACACTCGAAAACACACACACGAACGCACACAAACACACTCGAAAACACACACAAAAGCACAAAATACATAAATACACACACACACTTTTTTAATAATTCACCACTATTTGGAACCAGTGACTAAAGTATTCCCATATATGTTGTGAGAGAGAGAGAGAGAGAGAGAGAGAGAGAGAGAGAGAGAGAGAGAGAGAGAGAGAGAGAGAGAGAGAGAGAGAGAGAGAGTGTAGACTATATACATATACATAATTATTTCTCACTCTTGCACCTTCAGTTTCCACGGTGCTAGAGTTAACATGAGCCTCTTCTCCTTCGCCCCCTTCTGGATACCACTGAAGAAGGAGGAGGAGGAGGGAAATGAGAAGGATACCACCACGCCCTCCTACACTGGTCGCTCCTACAAGATCCTCAGTACCATAGCCACCCAACTCAACTTCTCCTTCAACCTTATACTGACGCAGGATATCTCAGAGGTAGTTAGTTGTGTACAGATGAAGGCAAGAGTTCTGTTCCATCCATCCCCTTCTGATAAAGCTAACATTAATTAAGGGGGTAATTCATTTTTGGTACATTGGAGCTCAACGATTCCTCCAAAGTATGCCAGGAAACAGGACCAGAAGGGAAAAAAATAATGGCGTTCTGTGTTGCTTGGAATAGTTTGCTCCAGAATTACCAACACAAAACTTCCCCCTTAATGAGTTTGATTCTCTCATTGTTGGTAAATTGGAAGGTCTCTGCTGATCCCTCCTTCATACTATGCCAAGGAACAACAACAGATCCTCTATCAGTACCATTGAGGGCGTCTGTTTTTTTTTTTTTTTTTTTTTTTTTTTTTTTTATAGTTAGGAGGATTCAGTAGCCTTCTAATTTACCAACAAGAGAATCTACCTCCCCTTCCTTTTACGTATAGTCCTGCTGCATCATTATAAGTTCACGCGATTTTTTTTTTTTTTTTACCATATAGCAACAGTCACGGGATTTTGAAATATAAATACTCCTCAAAAAAGCAAAATTTAATGTCTTCAAATGTTGTTATGGGGATGGAGATAAGTGGCTCCTCCAAACTATTTTCAAGCAACAGGCTACCTTTATTTTATTTTAGTTGATCTGATCTACGGTATTTCTTCGCCGGGTTTGGTGGAGAGAGAGAGAGAGAGAGAGAGAGAGAGAGAGAGACTGTACACTCCCTGACCACAAAATCTAGCCTAGTTTTAAATCAAAGCCCGAGATCTGAAGCAGATGGTTATTATTATTTCTAGACGACAGCCCACCCACACCATCACGAACACACACACACACACACACGCTTTGAGTGGGCTGCCTGTCGTCCAGAAACCGCCAGCCCCAGATCTCAGGTTTGGACTCGGGATTAGGACTGCGAGTATCACCCAGAGTATACATAAATAATTATTACCTTCTCTGTATGTCCCTCCAATATTAGGAAGAACGTCTGACTACGAGTAGAGAGTCCATGCTGAGTCCTATGAAGATGGCCATTCTCTCACATAAACTGGAGAGGTTCGACTTTTCCCTCTTCATCGAGCCGGCCACTCTCACCTTCGCCATGGCCAAACCCCTCCTGAAGCCCCAGTGGCAGTCCCTCTACCAGGCTATGCAGGGACAGGTGTGGCTCGCCTTCCTCGCTACCATCTGTCTTGTCCCTGTCTCTCTTGTCCTCGTAAGTCTTAAGGGGAGATTCTTTTGTTGGTGAATTGGAAGGTCTCTGATTCCTCCACACTATGCCAAGAAACAGATCCCTTATTAGTACCATTGAAGGCGTCTATTTTCAGGCATAGATAGAAGGAATCAGTAGCATTCTTATTCACCAACAAAAGAATCTCCCCTTTATTATCCTGGTGAAGTCGTTCAGACCCTTAATTAAGGTTGACTTGCTTAATAACTAACTAACTAACTCACTTACTTACTTCATTACACACACACACACACACACACACACACACACTTCTATAAATAACACTTCCCCTTTGATCACCACCACACACTGCAGATAATCCGTGGTGCACCTGAGACCAACCCAAGCCTCGACAACACCACCAACAACAACACCAACACATCTAGCGGTGATAATATACGAGTCGGGACACCAACCCATAAACCCAATGGCGCCCCCGAGTCAAGCCTGGTGGTGCTGGAGGTGGTGGGGGTACTGGTGGGGCAGGGGTTCTCGGGGCGTCTGCTGGGGTTGAATTCGTCGCGTCTGGTGGTGGCGTCTTGGCTCTTGGTGGCATTCATCGCTGGGGTCGCCTACCGTGCCAGCCTCTTCGCCTCCCTCACCGTGCCCAAGTACCCACCACGCCCCGAGAGTCTTCAGGAGCTTGTGCAGACGGAGGCCAGGTAGGAGGGATTAGAGACAGTAGCAGGAGGAGAAGGAGGAGGGAATGGGGAAAGGATTAGCCTCACATAGGTTTAACTTTCAAACTATGCCATCCCACTTTCTCTCTCCACCCACCCACACACCCAGCCAGCTAACTCATTCTCTCTCCACCCAGCCAACCAGCTAACTCATTTTCCCTCCACCCAGCCAGGCATTCATCCCATTATCTTTCCTCCCACACAACCAGCCAACCCATTTTATCTCTACCCAGCCAATTCTCTCTCCACTCAGCCACCCAGCAATCCCATTTTCTCTCCATCCATCCAACCATCCTATTATCTCTCCACCCAGACAACCAGCCATCCTATTTTCTCTCCATTTCCTTTCCTCCGTCAGGGTGTTGATGCCTCCGGATGTATTGAATATATTCTACCCGTACTTCAAGACCTCCAACTCCAGCACCGCCAGGCAACTCGTACAACACATAGAGGGCGTCCCTACCCACGACGCCGGTCTACGCCAGGCTCTGAAGGGGAGGTTAGTCACTCAGTCAGTCTAAGGGCACCCCCAGGATTAAAAGCGTTGGGGCCCTCTGCATTCCTACACTCCATTCTCTCTCTCTCTCTCTCTCTCTCTCTCTCTCTCTCTCTCTCTCTCTTCTCTCTCTCTCTCTCTCTCTCTCTTCATTTTTATTTATCTAATTTATTTTATATATGTTTACTTGGTGATTATGTATAGGATTCCTCATTCCATATTTTCTTGGCTATATTATTCGGTAAATGTAATGTAATCCAAAACAGTTACATATAAAAAAAATCACACATTTAGGTTAGGTTAAGTTTGGCAGGGTTAGGTTAGGTTCTGTTAGGTTAGGTTTGGTTAGGTTAGGTAAGGTTAGGTGAGGTTCTATAAGTTTAGATTAGGTTGGATTATGTAAGGTTAGGTTATATTTGATTAGGTTAGGTCATATTAGATTAAGGTATGTTATCAAAGGTCACATTATTAACATTGAAGGGAATCGATACATTTTCACCAGGATAAAAACAAAATAAATAAAAGGGACAACAGATTACCACCCTGCCTAACCCCCGTCTAACTAACCCTCCCTCCGTCAGCGCTGCCTACGTGTACGAGGGGTTATTCCTTCGTCTGATGTTGGGTCGCCACTATACTGACGCTACAGGCTGGTCTCCCCTCTATGTGGCCAGGGAGTACATGGTGCCTGGTTACTCTGCCTGGTTACTACAGAGAGATGCTCCTTATAAACACGCTATAGATGACTGTATCCTGGCCTTCCATGGAGTGAGTATATGTTATAGATGACTGTATCCTGACCTTCCATGGTGTGAGTATATGTTATAGATGACTGTATCCTGGCCTTCCATGGTGTGAGTATATGTTATAGATGACTGTATCCTGGCCTTCCATGGTGTGAGTATATATTATAGATGATTGTATCCTGGCCTTCCATGGTGTGAGTATATATTATAGATGATTGTATCCTGTAAACACGCGATAGATGACTGTATCCTGGCCTTCCATGGGGTAAGTATATGCTATAGATGACTGTATTCTATAAACACGATATAGATGACTGTATCCTGGCCTTCCAATCAAGTACTGTCCCTATCATCCTTCTATATACATACATGCATACTGTACATACATACATACTCAACTAACTAACCTCATACATACATACATACTCTACATACCACACTACATTCTTACCTCCATTCCTACTTACCCAGCTCTCTCTCTCTCTCTCTCTCTCTCTCTCTCTCTCTCTCTCTCTCTCTCCTTAGGGCGGGTTAATACGGAAGTGGAGTGAAGTGGTCGTAGAGGAGACGACGCTGAGGGAACGACTACAGAAACGACACCAGCAGAAGGCGAAGGAGAAGGAGGAAAAAGATAATGAGAAGGAGAAAGAGACAGAGGATGAGGGTGATGGTGAGGGAGGGAGAGCAAGTACTGGGTCAGGGGGGCCAACAAACAGCCCTAACCCTAGTTCACCTCACTGGACCTCTCTTCCTTCTATTCCTGGGTTGTTTGGTGTCACTCCTCATTTTACTCCTGGAAGTTCTGGTCTCTCCCTGCCTCACCTAACCTGTAAAATGTCCCATGTAATCTACCTGTACTCTCGTGATCCTAAATATGTATCCACTCTTGCTTCGAACAAAATTGAAAGTCGTCTCTGATTATTAAAGTCACTACGGGAATATATTTCGTTTTAATCATTAGGTTAGGTTTCTTTATTGGAAGTAATTACAATTTGATTCTTCTTCTTTCTTTCATTGATTAGTTTAGTGGTGATATCAGCAGGACAAGAAGCTTTCCAAATTCAGGGCCAAGAAAAATGTCTGAAAGTTTAGAAGACTCGCTTCGTTCGCGAATAAAAAAAATATAATAATAATAATAATAACAACAATAAGAGTAATAATAATAATAATAATAATATTAATAATAATAATAATAATATATAATAATAAATAATGATAAATGCTACAGAGTCTACCCTAAAATTAATGAAAGAAAACTAAATTCTAAGATCTTAAACCGAAGAAAACGAAAAGAATTTTTTTTTTTGCGAAACTAAACTAAAGTATTATGACACACCCATCGACAAAACAACAACAAAATGAACTTATACCGTATATATATAGACCTAATTAAGGCTGGAAGGTATACATACAAACTTATTCATGGTCACTTGTTTATAGAAAAAAATTCCACGCATAACAAAAAAAAAAAAAAAAAAAAAAAAAAAATAATAATAATAACTTAATTTTTATTGTATTGTAATAAACTAATGAATGACCTACAATTATATATCCATTCTTTGGATTTTGTGTGTGTGTGTGTATGTGTGTTTGCTTGGTGTGGGTTACTGTGTGTGTGTATATGTGTGTAAATACTGTAGTGTATGTGTTGCAAGTCTGGTGGGGTTGACTGTGTGTGTGTGTGTGAGTGTGTGTTTGGTGGACTTGGCAATATTGATCACCTGATTCTCTATAAGTGGTGTGTGTGTGTGTGTGTGTGTGTGTGTGCGTGTGTGTAGTTACTGAAGAGAGAGAGAGAGAGAGAGAGAGAGAGAGAGAGAGAGAGAGAGAGAGAGAGAGAGAGACGGAAAAAAAAAAATCAGCATATACATGATTATCACAAAGTCAAAACACACACACACACACACACACACACACACACACAAGTTCCCCCTCCTCCCCCCCCCTCCCCCCTCACAGTACCATGAAAGGCGGAACCCCCCAAATTTACACGCAACCCCTTCTGTCTTTTCTGAGAAGACCTTGTGGTCTGGTGTGAGGGGGTAGAGAATTAAAATGAAGGCCAATGTATATATATATATATATATATTTGTAATAAAGTATTTTATTGTATATTAAATTTTGGCTTCGAATTTTCATTATTATTATTTTTCATCATTATTATTATGATTATTATTATTAAGCGATTTGAAAAAATGATAAATAGATATATAGATAAATATGAAGTGGGGCATGACATTTGAACGAGACGAACTGTATAGATTACAGTGTGTGTTGGTGGTGTCATGTGCAACCATAGCAACACACACACACACACACACACACACAAGTGATCATGTTGTAATGTGATAGGATTCTCTAGTATCATAAGATATCATTGAAATCCAAGGCAAACCAAACAAGATAAAAAAAAACTTGAAAAAAAGGGAACTA
>JAWQEG010002839.1:10000-26425 GCA_033782935.1 Petrolisthes cinctipes | reverse complement strand
GGTGGGTGCAGACAGCTGAGGGCTATACAGGGCAGGCCAGCATCAAATATTGCGAGGTATACCTGAAGAATGACCCGCTTCCATGGCCTATATTCCACGCACGGGAGAAATATATGGTGCAGTGGACGGCTTCATAGTTGAGGCAAATTGCTGTGTTGCTGGTGTAGCCTAACGGGAGGTGCAGGTCACGCCAACACTAACACCACCAGCAGCACCACAAACACCAACACCAACACCACCAACACCAACAACACCAACACCACCAACACCACCAACACCACCAACACCAACACCACCAACACAACACCACCAACACCAACACCAACACCAACACCAACACCAACACCAACACCAACACCACAACACCACCAACACCAACACCACCAACACCACCAACACCAACACCAACACCAACACCACCAACACCAACACCAACACCACCAACACAACACCAACACCAACACCACCTCCACGACTACCAACACCAACACCAACACCAACACCAACACCACCTCCACGACTACACAACACCACCTCCACGACTACCAACACCACCAACACCAACACCAACACCAACACCACAACACCACCACCACATCAACACCAACACCAGGCATGTACACTCGTGATACATAATTTCTGACCAGAGTGTGAGGAGCAGAAAGCTTCGAATCGCCTGGTATTGCTCATATCCCCACCCAGTACACCTATAGAGGCTGAGTTCGAATGCAGGGTGTGTGTGTGTGGTGCCTGCCGTTCGTCTCTGGTCAGAAATTACGTATCACGAGTGTACATCACCTGCAAATTAAGCCCTACCTCGCTGCTGTTGTTGTCTACCTTATTGTAATGACTTGACTCTAGATATAGGGCTGGATGACTCTACCCACACGTCAGGATATCTTTTACATTGTTTATAACCCCGAGAATCATGGTCGGTGCCAATCCATCACATCTCAGTGACATCTTCATCTGAATATGTGCATACCTGTCCACCGCCGTGCATGGTGATTTAAAATATTTCATGTATCACTAAAAAAAAAAAAAAAACTGTATTGTCTAGAGCCAGTCATAGAGACAACATATCAGCTGGAATTAAAGCAAATAAGCTGCTACTCTAAGATAACATGGCCAGTACACAACATGATGTATGAAAACAGGTCATTCAATTGCTGATACGCGAATACGGTTATTAACTTCCTGACGCGGACTGTACGTCACCACGTCACAGAAAACCACCCGTATCCTGCCTCTGGTTCCTACACATATGTAGTATCCACATGACAAATTGGCTTGAGTGAGGCTATTTCCTTTCTGAAAATCGTATCTTCAATATGAAATTTTTTTCTGTCCTTTGACACAGTAATACTTTGGCTTGTGGTGGAACATTCGTTCGCATTTCATCTAAAACACATAACTATAGAACATATATTCCCGTCTATAGACTTTCCATAAAGGTTACATGATGATAAAAGTGATTATATAGATCAGAGGGAGGAGATGGCACGACATTAGTTTCTGTATGAATTCCTTCCAGTTCTTACAGCATAATCAGGAAAGTTACTGTTGTCAATCTTTTCATTTCTACTCTGATACCCCAGGAGTATAGTTTCATGATACCGAAGGGAAACAAGGGCAAAAAATCGTGTTCATAATGAATAATTATTCTATACATTAGATTATACTTCACTGAGAGGACTGAATTTTCAGAGCGAACCTTCGTTGTTACTATAAACATAGGCCTCTTGCCCGGAAAAGGTGGCTCATTGTTCTGGTTACTGTCAATATCGTTGGGTTGATATGGGTTGCATCATGTCCCACGAGGCCGAAATTAAAGCGAACACGAATGTGAATGGAAGAGGAAATGCAACCAGCGTGTGGGGCCTCTCCCCTACTCGTACCACAGTTAGTGAATAGAATATGTGCCTCCCTCGGCCAGTATAGCCTCATGTGTGGACGTGTGTGTGTGTGTGTGTGCTTATTGTGTGTGGCCTTACTTGTGAGAGTTTACGTGTGTGTGTGTGTATGTGTTATTACGTGTGTGCCCGATTGTATTATGAGTGCATGTGTGTTGTGTGTGAGTTTGTGTGCGTGTGTGTATGAGTTTGTGTGTGTGTGTGTATGAGTTTGTGTGCGTGTGTGTGTATGAGTTTGTGTGCGTGTGTGTGTATGAGTTTGTGTGCGTGCGTGTGTGTGTGTGTGTGTGTATGTATAGTATTGAAAAAGATTGTAGTGCTGAGAATTCCTACACTGCTGTCTGTCATTTTTCTTACCCAACATGAATAGAAAGGAGGAAGTCGACAAAGAAAAGGAGGAGAGAAAGGAAGAGGTACGGTAGATAAATTGAATGATAGATTGATAGATAGACAGATAAATGAACAGATGGTTAAAAAAATAAAAGGAGGAGTGAAAGGAAGAGGTAGATAAATAGAATGATAGATTGATAGATAGACAGATAAATAAACAGATGGATAAAAAAATAAAAGGAGGAGAGAAAGGAAGAGGTAGATAAATAGAATGATAGATTGATAGATAGACAGATAAATAAACAGATGGATAAAAAAATAAAGGAGGAGAGAAAGGAAGAGGTAGATAAATAGAATGATAGATTGATAGATAGACAGATAAATAAAACAGATGGATAAAAAATAAAAGGAGGAGAGAAGGAAGAGGTAAATAGATAGATAGAATGATAGAATGATAGATAGACAGATAAATAAACAGATGGATAAACAAAAAAAATAGATATGTTCAGAGAGAGAGAGAGAGAGAGAGAGAGAGAGAGAGAGAGAGAGAGAGAGAGAGAGAGAGAGAGGAAGAGAGAGAGAGAGAGAGAGAGAGAGAGAGAGAGAGGAGAGAGAGAGAGAGGAGAGAGAGAGAGAGAGAGAGAGAGAGAGAGAGAGAGAGAGAGAGAGAGAGAGAGAGAGAGAGAGAGAAGAGAGAGAGAGGAGAGAGAGAGAGAGAGAGAGAGAGAGAGAGCAACATAGTTATACATGCCACACAAGCCTTTCTTTCTAAACGAGGTAACTATGGCTTCAAATGTTCTCTCTCTGACTCCTACAACAACAACAACTGGATCAAAGTGTGCAGAGTTAACCATGAATTGAAATGAATACTCTGCCTATATATTTTGTGGTTATGGTAATCAATATTTGACGTCCTCACCTTGTAATATATAACCATTTCTCTGCAATAACCTTTAAAGATACTGCCCAGAACATTTATATTCAGTGTTGTTTAAGAAAATAATGAAGATAGTCAGTCATATCATTCAAACTTTTGCTGCTTTCAGTGCCAGGTAAGTCTGCATGAGAGTAAAAATAATAATGTAATCCATTCAGCAACTTTAAATCAGTATGCTAATCATGACACTATTGAACTTCTCTTATTTGAACTTATCTTTCTGGGGAATTGAACATCGTCCATGCTTATTTTCCCATCCCTGTCATCATCTTCATTGTTGTTTTCTTCCTTTTCACTATCTTCATTGTTGTTTTCTTCCTTGTCACCATCATTGTTCTTCGTCATCATCTTCATTGTTCTTCGTCACCATCTTCATTGTTATTCTCTTTCTTGTCATCATCTTCATTGTTCTCCTTCGTCACCATCTTCATTGTTCTCCTTCGTCACCATCTTCATTGTTACGTCCGCTTGTGTTCAGTTCATCTCCAGTCTTCATTTTTTTTCTTAATCTGTGCACAAAACAAAAAAATTCCAGCAGGCCAATTCATTCATTGCTAAATAGATTCTTAGATTATGAATGGTGTGTCTGTACAGTACTTAGAATTATACATCACAAAAGGTTAACGGAGTATGTGTACTTTCAATGAATCTATCAAAAAATGTATGAATGAATATACTATATTCCAGTCGATCTGTTAGTTACACAGTGTCACCCTTTCTATAAAAAATATTAAATTAAAAATAGTAAAGGGAAGGGCCGTTGAAGCCTCCCTCACCACCATCCAACCCCTCCAGTTAGTGGCGGAAACGGATAGATATTTAATAGTTTTATGTAGCGTGTGTGTGTATGTGAGTCAGTAGAGAGCCCAAGTTGGCTGGAGTGTTGAGAACATTTTTTAATGGAAGCACAGGACTTTTCAAGAGAAAATTTTTATATCTAGTTTTATATCGAGAATTTAATTACCACTAAGCTCATGTTTAGTTGGATCCTTTAAGTTATTTTCATAGTGCTGTATCATATGAAGTCAATCATGTTCTCATACTCGTATACTGATAAATCTGATTCGCCGAGTTTTCAAATCCATGATATGACTGTTCATTTTTCACATAGAGAACCATCATGATGTAATGATCGTAAAATGACCATTCGCTCAAGATTACTGACTTTTATGTTGATGACAAGAGGGAACGAGGCGTCGGAGCTGTAGAAGACAGTGAGTGTACAGTAGTCACGCACCAACCAACACGAGAGAGATGGAAGGAAAAACTAAACACGCAACTTCCATGTTATCACTCTGAAAGCCTTACATATTTACATTCCGCCAAGCCTTATTCACTCAGTTGTCTGGATGTGTTCGTGTCTGACAAATGTCTATTAAGCTGTCGAAGGTTACAAGAGGTGTTATTTTTCCTTCCCAGGTGATTGATGGACAAAGTTGGTCCGCGATGTGGTAAAGAGGGTAATAAAAAGTTTTGCACTTATTTTATTTTTTTTCGAGGTAAGATAAATTGAGGGCTTATTTGTGTAGCTGTATAGGACGTGACAATACCATAACTTTATAATATTGTGTACCTCTCAATTGTGAACGTGTTTGAATATATATATATATATATATATATATATATATATATAGTAACGATCTGGCCTAGCACAGTAATGGGCAGTGAGCAATGATTACCAGTCTAGGGGCTCAGTATCCCTGTGATAAGCCACTCGTCACCGTAGTTGGTTAATTAAGGTAAGCACGAAACAACCAGGTTTAGTTTAGTTTAAAATAATTATTCACCAACTCCAGAACAGAACATATAACTCCCGAGTTGAAACAGGACAGTGAACAGTTACACAGCACAAATGAGAACAGGGACATACCATACAAATGGTACACAATACAGCCACAAAAACTTATCTGGGTGAAGTGGAGGCAGCACACCTAGAATACACTCCCGGACCACAACCTTACAAAAACCTTGGGAGAGAGAAAAGGCCCTGATGTCGAGATGCAGCCGAGCTGCTGATGAGACTGAATTTCTGGGACAAGCTAGGCGCCTTATATACAGGCGGGTGAAGCCCGGCCTGCTTCGAAGGCTTGTTCGAAGAAGTACCTTCGAAACCTCCTGAAGGGAGTGAAGGCACTCGACTCTCTGGGGAGTCGAACGAGAGACTGCCTCGTTAGTAGTTAAGGGGGAAGGAAGTGGTGCGGGAACGATCGTCAGTGGCTGAGGGTCTATACAATCATACAATGTATAATATACAAATGGCTGAGGGTCTCTACAATCATACATAATAAACAATCCTACAGAAATACATGATATACAATCCTACTGAGGTAGACGCTGTCAAGGGGCATGACAATATATATATATATAGATAGATAGATAGATAGATAGATAGATATTTTCAAGCACTGAGCACTCTTGTCACATTTTCGAGATGGATGTACCAAAGTAATTATAAAATGGAGTCATTAACCCAGTGAAACACCCCCCCAGGATATACAGTTAGTTTAGCACAGGTATGCAAGTCCTTTTTTTCTAACCAACTTACAGACGTCTTCGATTACAGAAACTTGCCACCACCACCGTCTTTGCCTCTTGTCCCGCTGCCTCGTTCCTATTATCAAACCTCACATTCTTTTCTCTGGGCCTCGGTGCCATTTTGGTGCGTGAGTAATGTAGGGGCTGATTACAGAGAATTTGAGGCTAATGCTGCCGGGTTATGGAAGATGAGAGACAAGACTGCAGAAAGTTATAGACCGACAGATATGGACGAGGACATCAAAAGAGCAGAGGAGAAAATTAATGTCTTAGATAGAGGGACATCTTGTGTTATAATCCAAATTCACTAGCCTTGCTTCTTACTCTATATAGGATGGATATAACACTGTTTCCTATGGGTATTGTATTGACAACTATAGGCATTATGATAGGTAGCATAATGATGAACACTAATACTTACACTGGCTTCCTTTTCTTCTCTCATTGATCTATTTTTTTGTTCAAACGTTATCAGGCCAGTCACACACTACCTTGTTGAATATATAGGTATTATTTTGGTAACTAGCCATAAATTATGATTAGGTATAGAATAATGACGACCACTAATATTCACACTGTCTTTCTATTATCTCTCTCATACATCCTTATTATATCACCGTTTTCAGCCCCGTCATTACCTTGTTGAGTATATAGGTATTATATTGATAACTAGGCACATATTATGATTAGGTATAGCATAATGTTGACAACTAATAATCACACTGGCTTTCTTTTACCTCTCTCATACATCTCTATTATTTCACCTTTATCAGCCCCTCCATTCGTTCGTCTGTTAATCCAGGAGACACTTCAATTCCTACAACGCCAAATGTAAGACAGAATAAGCGTTGTATTTGGGTTACTGTTTTTTTTTCTATATTAAAAGGAGATGAGGACCAAAGGCTGAAAACCCGCTAATCGTCCTCATCTATAAAATCAAAGGAGTAGTCTAAAATCATGTCCAGTTTCGTTCGAGATGTCATATGATTCCAAACTTCAACAACAACACCAACACCAACACCACCAACACTACCAACACCACCAACATCACCACCATCACCACCAACACCAACACCAACACCAACACCAACACCAACACCAACACCAACACCAACACCAACACCAACACCAACACCAACACCACCATCACCAACACCAACAACACCATCACCAACACCAACACCATCACCACCAACACTACCACCACCACCACCACCACCACCACCACCACCACCACCACCACCACCACCACCACCAACACCAACACCAACACCACCACCAACACCAACACCAACACCAACACCACCACCAACACTACCACCACCACCAACACTACCACCACCACCACCATTACCACTACCACCACCACCATCACCACCTGGATACTTGTTATGACTCGTGACTGTATTTTTACCTTCATTTCATTCCCACGTTCTCTCTGTTCGTGTCTGCTGTGTTCCACCGGCTGCTACAACATTATTTTCTCTTGTTTTTGTTTTCCTTCTCGTTTTTACCTCTCGTTTTCCCTCTCTTCTCTTTGTTTCCTCTCGCTCAACTCTCGTTTTTCCTTCTCTTTTTTTGTCATATCGTTTTTTATCTATCGTTCACCTCTCGTTTTCCCTCTCTTCTCTTTGTTTCCTCTCGCTCAACTCTCGTTATTCCTTTATTTTTTTTCCATATCCTTTACCTTTCGTTTCCCTCTCGTTTTGGTCCCTTGTATTTCCCTCATTTTTGTCTCGTTTTTCCCTCTCGTTTTCCTCTCGTTTGTCCACTGGGTGCTACAACATTATTTCCTCTCGTTTCACACTTCATTACCCATGCCACTCAATCCTGCCTGCCTGCCTGCCTGCCTGCCTTCCTGCGTTCACCCAGTCTGTAGCTATACTGTATATATATATATCATGTCCCTCGCTGGTTAGTCAATTCACTTTAGTGTAGGAATCAGAAGACTCCATACCACTGTGTCACGCAACTTCTCCTCTTATTATACTCGCTGGCGACACGAACTCTGACCTATTTACAAGCGGTAAATATAATATTATAAGCGGTTAGTTTAGTTAATCTTTGGGTTCAGGGTGTGTGTGTGTGTGTGTGTGTGTTTTTTTTTTTTTTTTTTTTTTTTTTTACCAGTGTGGAATAACAGCGTCATCATTGTTGTTGTTGTTATTGTTGTTGTTTTTGTTGTTTTTGTTTTTGTTTTTGTTGTCGTGTTCGTGGTCGTGTTGTTGTTGTTGTTTTGTTCGTCGTGGTCGTGTTGTTGTTGTTGTTGTTGTCTTCTTAGTCGTGGTCGTGTTGTTGTTGTTGTTGTTGTCTTCTTAGTCGTGGTCGTGTTGTTGTTGTAACTAATTTGCTTGCAAGTGTCTTTCTGACTGTGACTGTGCTTAGGTTTGTGCGTTCATGCGTGTTTATGCACTCGTGTCATGGGTGTGTGTATGTGTGTGTGTGTGTTAGAGTCAATGTCTGTTCGTGCTTGTGGGCAGGCGCAAGCGTGTGTGTGTGTGTGTGTGTGTGTGTAAGAAAATCGTAACCAAACAGAAATAAAGGGCTGCTGTAAAGTTGGAAACAGTCAAACTAATCATCATTATATTCATATATTTATTTTCATACATAATATTTATATGTAAACACGGAAATGTACTATATAACACTCTCTTCCCCCAGTTACATAAAGTGGCAATTTTTTTTACAGGGTATGTTTTTATAGATCCTATGTAAATCCTCCTACACTTTAAAACCCTCCAACTACACAACTAACCATGGACACGTTAGATTGAAGTTTTGCTGTCTTTGCACATAGAAAAATAACGAGATATGAAGGAGCTATGTAGGATATGGTTCTAATATACACAATGTCTCTATCATGTTATAGCTTCTCAGGCGCGTTTTGAAACCATTATTATACAGAACTTGGATTCCTACTCTCTCTCTCTCTGTCTGGGCTGCATGCATAACTCCTGTGACCACAACTGCATTACCAGGACGAAAACTTGTGTAAAATAGGACTTCTTAATTATGTGACCCTGTGATGTAGTCTGCTGAAAATTGGAGGTTAATGAGTCCTTCAAATATTGCCACGAAACACACACACCTACTGTATATGGAAGGAGCTGGTTTAGTGGTATACCCAGGAGGAATCAAAAGTCTCCAATTATCATCATACACAATCACAGGGTTCTTAAGGGGAGAATGTTTTTTTTTATTAATATTGTTTGGTGGTGATTTTGACGGTCCCTGATTCCTCCAAACTATACCATGCAAGAAACAGACATTAATTTGTAACATTGTGGGGGTCGTCTGTTTCCTGGCAGGCTTAGTTTGGAGGAATCAGAAGTAACCCAAGTAATTTACCAAAAAAAAAAAAAATCTCCCCTGTAATTCATGTTGTTGGTTTCTGTAATATATTTCTTTTTTATTATCGCTGTATTTTTATCATTTAATTCTTAGTCCTCGTAATCCCTCCTCGCATAATTTCACCATCTTATTACTATATTATTATTTGTTCTTGTATTTATATGTTAATTTCGTGTGCAACTTAATTCTTTTTACTTCTCAACTATGCTTTCTAACTTTTATGAAAACTTTGATGCTGTAATTTTGTTTGTCAATTTCAAACTTTATTCTGTTATTACTATTTATGTTATTTTATTCACCATCAAACTTCTTTTCTCGATTTTTATGCGTGTTTCCAAATTTAGTTTTATATTATTATTATTATTATTATTATTATTATTATTATTATTATTATTATTATTATTATTATTATTATTATTATTATTATTATTATTATTATTATTATTATTATTATTATTATTATTATTATTATTATTATTATTTTTATTTTTATTTTTATTATTATTATTATTTTGACTTTTATTGTAATTATTATTATTATTATTATTATTATTATTATTATTATTATTATTTCATTTGCCATCAAACATAATATTATTTTCTCGAGTACAAAGCGTGTTTCTTTGGAGTTGCAGCAATTCTCCTTCTAACTTTCCAACCACCACCACCACCACCACTACCCAGTACAGAGAACCCCTTCATTCGTCATGTTGCATGTTGGGAGCAATGTTCCTCCTGGGCCAGGGTTGTTGCATGATCTCCCCTCACCTCAGCCCATCTTTTATGCATGTTTCCCCTCGGGTGTTCGCTGCAATCAATGTAGTAGTAGTAGTAGTAGTAGTAGTCAGTGGTTCTTATTGACCTTGTATATTATAACTCAGAGTAAATCACACCTTCCTTAGTACATGTAACCTATCCATCGTATCCATACAGTCATAATGTTTTTAGTAAAAGTTTTATTGATGATCACATAGATTTTTTTTTTTATATAATTATGGATAGTACAGTTGACCTCAGGAATTCATACACAGAGCATTGGTTAAAAAGTGGTTGTCTTTAATTTGTACATATTGTAGGTATTGTTCTACTGACTGATTCAAGTTAATATTAGCCAAACATATCATTACTAGAAAAGTTTGGTGTTGGGAAATTATATACTAAATCTTATAATTGTTAAGAAACTTTGATGTCACAGTGGTGTATACGAATTCCCGAGGCCGACTGTACATATAATTTATCATACATGTGTAGAGTTTTTTTTTCTATTACTACATATTTATTTGAGAACATATTTTGGCTCTTTATGTACACTCATAAATTATAATAAATTTTTCATCCGTGCTGATTAGTTTCATTAATATATTAAAATCAGGGTACGTATAATATTAACGTATAAATTAACACCATTTTATTTACTCGCGTTAACTGTTTGGATTTACTCTGGATTCCATGTGCCATACAAATTCGCCTCAGGTATGATGTTGGTGTATCTATTGTATATAATATGAATCACTTTATTCGTAGAGTACAAATATCATGTAACAGGATCAGATTAACTCTAATAATGATAGCCTTTTGCATGGAGTAGCGTTAGAGGGATCAGTTGCTCTAGATTTACCGACACTCTACTTTACGCTTAATTGAATATGGGGTATTTTTTTTTTTATTGATTTCCAAAAAAAAAAAAAAAAAAAAAAAAAATGTCGAGTCGGGCAACAAGAACCACCTCACTCATATTATTTTCGAACAGTTTATTTCTGCGTTGGTATTATGGAGAGAAATTCACTGAGCATGTATGATATTAGTGTTCATAATTATCTCTGTTGTAACTTTTGTATGCTTATTAATTATAATTATTCTTTACCATCTTGTCTTACTTCTTCTGAAAATATAGAACACCAACATGTACATACAACAACACAGATAGATAGATGCCTGACCAACTACTCGCCAGATGATAATGTTGTGCTCTTGTGGTGTCATTTGCTGGTCAGTCATCGAACATCCAGACATAAATTTTCACAGAAGTTGTCCCTCAAGGAGTCGTACTGTCACCCATTCTCTTTTAATTAAGGGGAGATTCTCTGGTTGGTAAATTGAAAGGCTACCGATTCCTCCTAACTGTAATAGAAAACAGTCGCCCTCAATGGTACTATTAACAAGGGATCTGTAATCATCTGTTTCGTGGCATAGTTTGGAGGAATCACAGACCTTCTAATTCACCAACAAAAGAACCTCCTCTTAATTAACCAGTATTACAAGCTGGTATGTGCACACTTCACACTCTTCAAATACACATAACTTTTAACACAGACTACATAACACTCACATGCATACACAAAAATGCATACACCACAGTTTACACAGCTATTTTCCTCTTCTCCAATTCTATTTTGGCACACTTCACGTCTGGCTCACACCAAAAACAGACTTAGAAGAGCCCAAGCCAAATCAACAGTCATCCTATATACCCAGTAGACATCAAAGCACCGCTACACATTATAAATTACCGTAAACAATTATTTATGTTTTGGTTTTATAATAATTCAATAGAAACTTGAGGGTACCAGAATATAGTGGTTTCCATGACGACCTTCTGGCACCTGGGACAATAATGCAAAAGTCGGAATTACCTTATTTTCAGATCTGTAAATAACAAAATATTAATCAGAATGTCACTTAAGGACCCCCGTGATGTAGTCAGATAATTGGAGGTTGGTGAGTCCTTTAAACAACATTGCCACGAAACACCACCTAAATTTAAAGGAGTTTGTTTCGTGGCATAGTCAGGAGGAATCAGAAGCCACCAGGTCTCATACACGATCACAGGGTTCCTTAATATGTTTTCCGGCTTGGGAATCCAATGGGTATACATACAACTGTAGTGACTTTTGTACTGATTATATATTGAATCATGTATTAAAAAAAAGTTATTAATTACGATTGTTTCTGCGGACTTTAATCATTTTAAATTTATTGTATTAAGAGCATTTTAATGGTTATTGTTAGAGGATATCATCTATTCTTACCTATCGTCAACAGGTTTTTTTTGGGCTTCATCCATTCTAATGTAACTCTTCTTCACTCACCATATACTGTACCATCTTCACATAAGGTTTCCCCTTCTTCTTTGCCCCTCGAAAACACCCACATCTTTTTCACCACTCTTTTCATCACTCTTGTATTGTCCATTCTTTCGACACTCCCATGCCATCTCAGAACACTCTCCTCTACTCTTTCATCAAGGAATTTACTCATAACATAACTTTCAGAAATTCCAGTATAGTTCTCAATGACCTTATATACATTTCTTCGGGTTCTACACATACTTCTCAGCATATCCATCACTGCTGCTGCCTTTACTCTCGACTTCTCATACTCGTGCCGCACCAAACTTTTACAACCTTAGGACAGTGTGGATATTAACACTCCTTCAAGCATTCCTCTGACAGTCAGTGTACTTCACCTTCTAGTTTATAACCAGTGCTCTCATCCCACCCACTACTTTTGTCCTTTTGGTTATTTCATTTACCATTTGTTTTATACACACTCCTCTATTATTTAGTAGCACTCCAAAGTGACTCTATACCTACATTTTTCGACCACCTTGAGATTCCTGCCGTCCACTTGCACATTCCATATTGACTCCCACTCACTCCTTTCCCATTCCACACTGCCTCCCACTCCTTTCCCATTCCACACTGCCTCCCACTCCTTTCCCATTCCACACTGACTCCCATCCCTCCTACCTCACTGTCATCACTTTACTCTTACTCAAGTATAACTCTCAACAGTGGCGTTTACACACACCTGCAATACTAGCCACTCATTCTAGATATCTTTCACTGCCAGCCAAGACCACTGAATTATCTACATAGTCTACACATTAGGTTTGACACAGTCCAACTTTCTCCAACCTGCATCATTTTCATTCCTAATTCTAATTCCCTTTCCTTAACCTCTTTCATCACTCCATCCATGGTGATATTACACATTCTTGTCTCCTTTCCAACAGAGACTACGAATCAATGAATTTTAAGAGTGAAGAGTTATAATAAGACTTCTGGAGGCCACTGTACTAATTATGTTTTATATATGTTATTTTGGTAAAGGAAAATTGACACTGACACTGACCTCACCTGTTCTTACCCGTCTTTCAGAAACCTATCCGTGCTCAAAACTCTCACCACGAAACTCAGTCAAACAAAACAGCAAACACACTTGTATGCACGTCCCCTGACATCCATCCACCCTTCAGAGACTTACCTTCCCACACTATCAGACATGGAAGACTGCACCACTACACACAACCACACACACACACACACACACATGAACACAACAACACAACATACACTCCCTGAGGGCACTCTATACACACCACACACCTTCTTTCGTTGCACATATTTTCTTGACTGCTTTAATTAAGATTATGTTTGGTTCTGTAACTTTCACAATCGGTCACGGGAATGTCAGTTTTGTTCTCATCACTACACGCGATCATCAGTTATGTGTGTTTACTAGAGAAATGGGAGGATTTTATCGCATATCCTTACGTTGCTGGTAGTGAAAAAATAAAATAATTGTCGTATATGGAACGAAAAGAGGAAAACATGTGACTTTATTACGAAAACATATTAAATGAAAGCCTTCATGATCTCGCTTGCATTTTGTTATTAAAAAATAATTACTTTTATAAAATTAATGGACTTCATATATGGTTTATCTGTATCGTTTCAATTCAGTCACTCTAGTATGCTTGTATGTTTGAGATCATTTCAGGTTAGAACGATCAACACGGACATAATATGGCGATAGTTAAATGAATTTCATAAACAGAGAGATTGGAGCAAATTAATATGGGTACCTTGACGAAACATATGATTTTATGATTGAAACGTACAGTTGGGAAAATATGAATTGCGACAAATATTGATGGAACGTTGCCTTTATTAACATCCACAACTATTTGCAGGGACCATAAACATGTAACACAAGAGGATATTTACATTTCCTTCTGTCTTACAAAATTATATATGATGCCTACAAACAACTCTGGATACTATTATATATACTTATCGTTCCATCAAAAGTTGCAGCAATTCATATTTCGCCAACTGTACCTAAATTTACTCGATGAAAACCATCATTCGTTCATTTCAAATAAAGTTGACTTGTTATTTTTAGAAACATGGATGATTGGTGCATCGATAACATGTCCATCATGCATAAAGTCAGGGGTTCGATTCCCGGGCAGTTGGAATTGTTGAACAGCTTTCCAAATCGGTCCCTGTTCACTCAGCAGCAAATGGGTTGGTGGCCACAAGTAAATCGAATGTTGGGATTGTTATGTTGGGGAAAAGTTGTGTTGGTGTGTCTACTGTGTGTATGTGTATAGTTGTATTGGTGTCTCTACTGTGTATATGTATATAGTTGTGTTGGTGTCTCTACTGTGTATATGTATAGTTGTGTTGGTGTCTGTACTGTGTATATGTATAGTTGTATTGGTGTCTGTATTGTGTATGAGTATAGTTGTATTGTTGTCTCTACTGTGTATATATATAGTTGTATTGGTGTCACCACTGTGTATATATATGTATAGTTGTGATGTGGGTGTGTTTTCCCAGACAGTGTAGTGTAGCAGCAGGTAGTATAGAAATAGAGCCTTGTTGAGTTAGCAGCACGTTTCCTGGTATTGTGTTATGGTCTGTAACTCTGTAATAACTTATCCGCCTGGCAAGCAAGTGGTTTGTTGTGGACCAGAGAGTTAGTTTGTTTACAGATTTATACGTTCCTGTTTATTGTCTTGGATTATTGAAATACATTAAGATTCTCGAAAAATAATAATCCCCTTATGTACAAAGCTGAGCACCGCCAGAATGGAGTGAAAAATATGTTAAGGTACCCTGTGTTGTAGTCAGAAAATTGGAGGTAAATGAGTCCTTCAAAATATTGCCTCGACACACCTCCTACATGGAAGGAGTGTGTTTCGTGGCATGGTGGAGAGGAATCAGAAGCCTCCAATTCCCATACACGTTCTCCAGGGTCCTTAAGGAAGTACGAGTTTGGGCCTTATATTATACTGAACACTTGAGAATATTTATTGCACACACATACACACACACACACACACACACACACACACACACACACACACACACACACACACACACACACACACACACACACACACACACACACACACACACACAGACACACACACACACACACACACACACACACACACAGACACACACACAGACACACACACACACACACACACACACACACACACACACACACACACACACACACACACACCTATTATAACATTTTTACACACATGACCTTGTAGGGGGGGGAGGGGGGGGGTATCGCCTGAACCAATGTGGGCATTATTAAAGTTTGTTTGGCACCCCTTCGGACCCAAGCCAATTCCTGCCTTTCTTCAACTCTGTCCTCTTTCTTGTTATTTCTTTTTCCTTGGTGTTTACCGTCCCACTTCTGTCTCCTCCTTTATGGTACAGTCGGCAGCATAAGTTCGCTTCATCCACCAGCGTATGTATGAGCTATAGTGATGTTGCAGCACAGTTTGAATGTAGAAATGACTGATATATTTCTCATGTGGTAAGTTACACATGTTGTTGGAATAGAAACTGGTTCATAATGCAACTAGCTGGTCATATTAGCATTGTTTAGTTTAGTACATGAGATGGACGCGAATTTATGTTGCCGGCTGTACGTACAAGGTCTTTCCGGCTTGGTACAGTTTTCTCTCTTTCCTCTGTACAAACTTTCACACACATGAGATAAATTTATATATACAAGTCATCATCATATTTATATCACATTATATATAATATATACAAGACACGTGAAAAAATGTATCACGTTTGTAGTCAGTAATATTTTTCATGTATACTGTACACATGGGTAGTGTTTACTTGTAACACACAGACGTAGTCAAGTCAGTACTGTCTTGGTGAGCCGACCATACTTTAAAGGACCATAGACAAGAATATTTATAGTGTTGATGATGGTATGTTACTTGTACGATGGTTCTATTGTTTGTCTATGGAGTCATCGTACCAGTAACACATTAATATCAACACTATGGATATTCCTACCGATGGCCCTAAGCCCGATGCCGAACACAGGCTGACTTCCGTTTCGTTTGGGTGGGTCCAAGCGAGGTTCAGCCCAGAGCTACGTACGTGTTGTGGCTCGCTCAAGGCACTTTATCAGGCTCAAGTCAGTGGGTTTCCTTTCCCTGTGCCTTGGTCCGAGTGGCCTTCCAGTGGACAGTAAGGGAATGCAGAAGTAATCCTGTAACTTAGCCTAATACCGTTTTCTAGTGGA
>JAWQEG010002839.1:0-5000 GCA_033782935.1 Petrolisthes cinctipes | reverse complement strand
ATTTGACTGGTTGTGTGGGTACTTGGGTCGCTGGTTGTGAGGTTGGGTAAATGGATGGTTGGTTTCTTGTTTGATTAGTGGGGTGGGTATTGATGTGGATGATTGGTTAGGGGGTTGGTTGGGTAATTAGGTAGCTCAAGTGGAAGAAAGAAAAACACTGTGTTGGACGATGAAGAGGAAAATGATAGAGAGGGCTGAACCAAGAACTTTATGGGTTTTTGGGCTCCTAGGGTTAATTGTTCATAATATCTCTGTTTAATGTAAAATATTATTAAAATGTATCAAGCAGCTTGTAAGGTAGTTAGAGATGTATTTATAAAGGGGTTATTTCATTTTCTCTGACACCAGATGCCCGATCTAACATTCAGAGGCTAAAAATTATGGTGGTTTAAAATGACATCACCTTTAGCCTTATTTCAGTCACTGGGGGCCTTTCATGTGTTATAATCCTGATGAGTACCGGTACGAGAGGTAATAGTTATTGTAACCACTAAGTATATAAGGTGAAGGATTACCATAACAATACATGATACATTTTTAGTAGGTTGCTGAATTCATTTAGTTTTATAGTATTCTTGGGTTGTGGAGGCTAGAATGTGAAGCTGAACCCCGAACTCATGCCACTGAATCCTATACATTATTATGCCATCCCTGCCTGCTTAAAGCAATGAAGCACAAATTGGTTCAGACGCAATTTTACACTCTTTGACTCAGAGGAATTTTTCAATGTTACTGAAAACTAGCCAGGGTGGAAGAGTGTAGACACCTGGCATCCATACTCTCTCTCTGTTTACAGTATGTAGACAAATCAATGCCATAGAGTAAAATTAATATTATGAATAATAAGAGTAGGATGAATAGATAAGAGTAGGATACACCGAATAGTCACGTATCACGATGCTTATTTGTCGTATTTCTATATTCTTTTTACTTATGACCTTCATTACTATGTACAGAAAATAAAGGAAATGCGTTGGACAAAATACAAGTCCACTTATATGTTCACTGAAAACGAACCTTTCCTGCATCAGTTGGGAATTTTGCCTATTATTTTGTGTACGAGGGTAAATACTGTTCCCCCACCTCCCCTGAGAACACACACACATGTAAAGACATTACTGATAAAGAAGGGACGATAATAAAGGCGACCCCTTCCATATCTATATTATATGAAACCCTGACATTGTTTTCCAGTCATATGTTCAATAAACCTGTTTGTTATCTTTAGGAATATATACAGCTTAGTTAGTTAAGGGACCCTGTGATGTAGTCGGAGAATTTGGAGGTAAATTAGGCCTTCAAATATTGCCACGAAACACCACCTATAAGGAAGGAGCTTGTTTCGTGGTATAGTCAGGGGGAATCAGAAGCCTCCATTTCTCATACACGATCACAGGGGCCTTAAGGGGCTTTATCTCAAATCTAAATTAATGCAACAATAATATCTAAAACCTTCTATGTTCTGTACAGTACATAGTAATATTAATGTGTGTACCTTTAAGTGTACCATTTGATATCCTTGTGTGTATAGTGTACCAATATATCGTTCAATGTATGTGTAAGTATATGTAAGCATACTTTTAGATATACATGTGTCTATAGTATACAAATATGTTGTTCTATTTATGTGTACCTTTAGATATACTCGTTTGTGTATAGTGTTCCAATATTGGTCTATTTATGTGTAGGTTTAGATATACTCGTGTTTATAGTATTCAAATATGCTGTTCTATGTGTAGGTATACTCGTGTGTAGATATACTCGTGTTTATAGTGTGTTTATAGTGTGTAGATATACTCGTGTTTATAGTGTGTTTATAGTGTGTTTATAGTGTTAAAATATAATGTACTCGTGTGTATAGTGTACTAATATGGTTTATTTAAGTATAGGTATTTATGCAGTGTGTCTGACCTGTATAAGGAGGTATCCACTGGTGGTGTTGCCTCTCTCCGTTACCACTGTGATGCCGCCCCTTGGGGAGTCATAGTTCACCGCCTGTGTGAGAGATAAAGTCAGGGTGTGTGAGAGAGAGAGAGAGAGAGAGAGAGATAGTCAAGGGATGAGAGAGGGATATAGAGTCAAGGGATGAGAGAGAGAGAGAGAGAGAGAGAGAGAGAGAGAGAGAGAGAGAGAGAGAGAGAGAGAGAGAGAGAGAGAGAGAGAGTGTGTGTGTGTGTGTGTCAGGGAGTGAGAGAATGTGAGAGTGAGACACGGAGAATGAGAGAGTGTGAGTGAGAGTGTGATACGGTGAGAGAGAGAGAGTGTGAGTGAGATACGGAGAAAGAGAGAGTGTGAGAGCAAGATATGGTGAATGAACGAGTGTGAGAGGAGAGCGAGATACAGAGAATGAGAGAGTAAAGAAATGAATGACGGATGATTCTAAAATAAAGATCATTATTAGAAACACACACAAAAAAACAAAACATAAATAACAATAAAAGTTGAGTAAATATGAAAAAAAAAAAAAAAAAAAATGGAACATATATACGAGTTACAGAAATAAACAATGCAACAAATTTTAGACATCAGAAGTGCATTAATTCCTTCCTTCCTTCTGAGGCTAATTTGTAACCTAAGTAGCCTAGATCTATTGATAACTCTGCCATTCATACATCCATACCTGTTATCATAATTATTGACCTCTGACCTCAAACCAAACTTAAGAGGGAAGTTTTGTATTGGTAAATCTGGAGCAACTGAATCCTCCAAACTATTCCAAGCAACACAACACTATTATTTTTGCTCTTCTGGTCCTGTTTCTTAGCATACTTTGGAGGAATCAAGGCACTCCAATGTAACAAAAAAGAATTACCAACTTAATGGCAAACTGAATTTTTTTTGTAACTTTGTAATTTTTTTTGTCTTATTCTGTGCATCGTGAAATTAATCTTGATTTTTTTAGTATATTGCATTCTGTGTATACCTTTTTCTCTACCTAAAACACACACACACACACACACACACACACACACACACACACACACACACACACACACACACACACACACACACACACACACACACAAACACACACACACACACACACACACACACACACACACACTCTCTCTCTCAAACACTGACAATAATTCATTCGTTTTCTTTCTCTCCCTCATGCCCTTGTAAAATATTTCAGTCATTCACCCCTGCCTCCACTTCTCTTGTTCAGCACCCCATCACTCTCTGTCTGTCTGTCTGTCCGTCTGTCTGTCTGTCTGTCTGCCTGTCTGTCTGTCTCTGTCTCTGTCTCTGTCTCTGTCTCTGTCTCTGTCTCTGTCTCTGTCTCTGTCTCTGTCTCTGTCTCTGTCTCTGTCTCTCTCTCTCTCTCTCTCTCTCTCTCTCTCTCTCTCTCTCTCTCTCTCTCTCTCTCTCTCTCTCTCTCTCTCTCTCTCTCTCTCTCTCTCTCTCTCTCTCTCTCTCTCATGCGTCCACATGCTGTAGCTGTATTCTCCCTGTTTTTCCTCTGCTTCTTCTCCTCTCCCTGTCTGTCTCTCTCTTATTCATTCATTTCCTGCATATTCATTCTTTTTCCCTCTCGTAGTATATAATTTCTTTTATTCTCTTTCCTCACCTTTATTTACTTTTATTTACGCATTTAGATTCGAGGAAATTATTATACTGCATCTCGTAAATTCAACATATTTCTCTATCACTCATAACCATCTTTTTTTAATATTTATACCTTGATCACCTCTACCTCAACACGTGCTCAACCATATTCTATTTATTTATGACACTCCTTACCTCTTCTTCCATCTCAATTTCTGGGTGTATATGTGCGTATCATTTCCTTGTTTCAACTACCTGGCTACTCCTTCTTCCTTGATCGACCTCATTTCCCCATGAATTCCCCAGGTGTTGCTTCGTCGAAATAATAATATATAGATAAAATATGATAAACGATAAATAGGTCTCTATATCCATCAATTTCGTCCTGACTTCTCCCTTATTATTTTTTTGTTTATCTTCTTAACCTTCCACTTTTATCTCTGCCCACGAGTATTTATTTATTTATTTATTATTATTATTGTAGGTTCCCTTCTTTCCTTCCATTATTGTCATCCTCTCACAAGCATCATGACGCATTTAGCTCACTCAGTAATGATGTGTGTGTGTGTTTATGTGTGTGTGTGTGTGTATGTGTGTGTGTGTGTGTGTGTGTTCAAGTGTGTGTGAGTTCAAGTGTGTGTATGTTTGAGTGTGTGTGTGTAAGTGTCAATCTGTTTGCCGAATGTCTTACAGCATCAATCAATTAATTTTATATACATTATTTCTTGCATAAAAAAGTAAGGCACAACACTTACACCCAGTACTAATTAATAGAATAACAAACTAACTAACTCAGGCCAACCTTTCTTCACCGGGCCTTGCTTGTATGACACTGGGATTTTGTAGGCCGTTCAACTTTTCCCCTACAATTCTCCAGAGGAACAACAAGTGTGAATGGGAGAAGTATAGGGAATAGTTAAGTTGGGTGGAAAAGTGATGGAGACGGTCGCTGAGGAAGAGAAGTTTTTGGAATAATATAATATGTTACCTTTTATATATTTGATGTTTGTATTCTTGAGTGTGATTGATATCCTTCTCATCTACTCTCACTCACTCTCTCCTTCTTTATCTCTCGTCCTCTCTCTATCCTTATTATTCTCCTTCCTTCCCTCCCTACCTACCTCCCTCCCTCCCTTCTTTCTCTCTCCCTCACGCTCTCTCCCTCCCTCCCTCCTTTCTTCCTTCTCTCGCTCTTCCTTCCTTCCTCACCCTCCATCCTTCCTTCCCTCCCTCCCTCCTTCCTTCCCTTCCTCGCTCTTCCTTCACTCCCACTCCCACTATTCCACTACCCAATGTTGTTTCTGTGTTGTGGTACCAAATAATGAAACTAGGAGGGGAAAATGAAGCACGACTCTGTTCTTTTGTGTACAGTGCCGGGCAACAAACGGATGAGAGAGAGAGAGAGAGAGAGAGAGAGAGAGAGAGAGAGAGAGAGAGAGAGTAATTGCGGG
>JAWQEG010002838.1:0-58268 GCA_033782935.1 Petrolisthes cinctipes | reverse complement strand
CTTAGTATAATACCCGAGTCTTAATAATTATAAGCCTGACTCTTTCATCGTATTGTTTGTTGTGTTGTCGGTATTATGTCTGACGTCGTGAAAGGATATATAGTAAAAAGAAATAATCATCAGTTTATTCTGTGTATTAGTTATGGTTGTGATGATCATTGTGAAGTGTTCTTTCTGTTAATTAATAACGTTTTGGTAAATTTATGTCTGTAGTTCCAACCTTAGCTTAATGCAGTTCTATAATTATCATCATCATTGTCAACCCAAACCCTACTGTGTATCCTTTTTCTATTTTAATGGAAGGGGGACACGTGAAAAAAGAATCGACTGTGAAATAGAATGACCAATGAAATGGGCCGCATTCTCATTCACTCCCCCTATTCAATCCAGGAAATTATCAGCTCTCCCACTACCCATCCCCAATAAGTACACACACACACACACACACACTCTCTCTCACACACATACTCTATCTCTCTCTCTCACACACACACACACACACACACACACACACACACACACACACACACACACACACACACACACACACACACACACACACACACACACACACACACACACATACGGATATCCAACACATTTACTGTACTTTCCCTTGGTGATAGGTGCTTTTTCATGACCTATCAGGTTAAGGGGGTAGGTAGTATAGTGTTGGTAAATCTGGAGACACTGATTCCTCCAAACTATTCCAAGTAAACAGGCCACCATTGTTTTGTTAATCTGGTCTTTTTACCTGATATACTTTGAAGGAATCAAGTTTCTCTAATGTACCAAAGGTATACTATTCCCTTATAACATTGTAGCAGTCATAGCACTGACGCCTTCTTGGTATAATCTACTACCCGTTCCTATCGTACACATAATATTTTACTTCATTCAATTTATAAGTTGGTCTATTACACAGTCCTACAACATATCGTGTCATATTCAGGCTTTCGTTATTTCCTTTGCCTCTCATATTCTAGTATACTATGACTAACAATAGACAATTTTGCTCGTCACTGGAGAACTCCCGCCTTACAAAATTTTCATTAATATTGTTCATTGATATCCTGGAGCATTAGTATTTATTGAGTTAAGAGGCAACATCAACCAAGATAGAGGTAACATTTTCAAATTGAATTTACTGTAGAGCTGGTATTTGCAATATACTCTTCTGTGTGTGTGTGTGTGTGTTTTTTTTTTTTTTTTTTTTTTTCTATTTTGTCACATGAAAGATTTTTTTGATGGAAACAAAATCTTGGCGCTCGTAAATACCATAAACCTATGTACTGTATATCTTGACGAAGGCAACGAAAAATAATTAACTTTATATTATGTGGTTTAATTCTTTTAAAAGAAGGTGTGAATTAACTTTGTTATAGGCGGGTAAATACATCATATCATCTGTCTTTAAAGATTTGGAAAATATTTCTCTTTATTGCCTTAATTTTTTGTTTGGTTACATAAGTGTGAATTTGTAACGTTGAGAGGTACCCATGTCTTATAGTCTTTCTGCTTGTGTCAAGTGGTGAAAGTAAAATGAGGTAAATTATTGTTTTTTTTATTTGTCCCAACTCAGTACTGTCTCTCTCCGATATTAGTGTGAAGACATGGGGACGACCATTACACAACTAATTATCAAACAAGTCCTAAAAGTAATTGTATGGTAATCAAACATCCACTGCGTAGGAAATAACGAAATAATGAAAGATAAGGTTCTCTGTCGACTGTAAACTTCTCTAACACTTTATTTGAAAAACCATGAAAAATCCATCACAGAATTTCTATATCTGTTTCACAACCAAAACTGATTCCTTTAACCCATGATAATAACCTCTTAAAAATTACCATGTTTCGACCCTGCTTGTGTTAGGTGCTCATCTCCACCACATCGGCCTTTGAGCTTGTGGTGTTACGTTCTGATGTGAAGACAAACGTTCTCTAAAAACCCAATTTATATCATACTGGAAAGACAAACGTTCTCTAATAACCAATCAAGCTTCATGCTGGGAAGACATACGTTCTCTAATAACCTAACTAATGTCATACTGGGAAGACACACGTTTTCTAATAACCAAACTAGCTTAATGCTGATATAACGTTCTGTAATAACCAAACTGGCGTCATACTGGGAAGACAAACGTTCTCTAATAACCAAACTAGCTTTATGCTGGGAAGACTAACGTTCTCTAATAACCAAACTGGCGTCATACCGGGAAGACAAACGTTCTGTAATAACCAAACTAGCTTTATGCTGATATAAACGTTCTCTGATAACCAAACTAGCTTAATGCTGGGAAGACAAACGTTTCCTAATAACCAAACTAGCGTCATACTGGGAAGACAAAAGTTTTCTTATAGCCAAAGTTCCATTATGCTCGGAAGAACGCTTAAGGGGATAGTATACTTTTGAAATATTGGAGCTTCTTGATTCTACCAAAGTATGCCAGGAAACAGACCCAGATGAAGAAAAATAATGGTATCTTGTTGCCTGGAATCGTTTGGAGGAATCATATGCTTCAGATTTAGTACCCAAAACAATGTGTTATATACCCCCTTAAGTAAGGCCAAAGTAAAGACAGTTCATGTTATCAGGAGGTGTTGTGTTTTATGACTCTTGAGAGCAGAAATAAAATCATCTGGAATTAATCGTGACAAAAATAAAAAAAACGCTCCTAAGAATAGTATTAATAGGATTCTTTTCTCCTTAGAGGCAATGGATTTTCTGTCGTATGCTGAAAATATAATCATGGAGTTGGTCAGATCATAATTACTAAAAGCAATACTGGCACTTTGGGGAATATCTTTGGTTCTGCAGTGAATCAGTATTTATTCAGGGGATTCTGTATAGTAGGTGAGGACAATACTTCAGATATTTCTTTGGTATTTCAAGCAGGTAAAAGAGTGTCTGAATCACTGAAACATTACTATTGTGATGTATGTACAGCCACAATCAAATATCCACCGACAATTTACTTTCATCGTAGTAAATATCTTGGTAATAATGAACAACACGTGTATGGTTTTGCAGCACCTCATCATAATAATTGAGGGGGTTGAGTTAATGTAAGATGTGGAATAATAATATTTTGATATGATAACTGATTTATTTGCACGATGGAAAGAAAGTGTCGGTGGTTATTTGATTGTGGCTGTACACTCGGATACCATAGTCTGTGTAGCCCACCTGAGTCGAAGCCAGAGATCTGAAGCAGGGAGTTTCTGAACGACAGCCCACTCAAACCATCATGAGCCCACACACAATTCGAACCAATGGAGGCTTTGGGTGGGCTGTCGTCCAGAAACCGCCTGCTTCAGATCCCTGGCTTTGACTCAGCTGGACTATGGTATCCGTGTGTACAGTACAAACTAACAGCGTCTTCTCAATTTGTTCAGCTTCAGCATTTATTGGGAATATCATGGTAGGCAAAAAAATATATTGACTGTGCTTTAGAGGAGTAGTATCGGCAACGGAGTTATTCGTAGATATTAAGCATTTAATTGTCCATAATAGTTTATCTATGTTATTGTATAGTCTCTTGCTGGTAAACTTTGACCCAAAGATGGTAGGCATAAACTTGCATAACTCTGTCAAACCCTTACAATTAATGGAGATAAGGACCAAAGTACAACGTAACCAGAGATAAACACTGATTTCGATAATTTCAGTGGAATGATACCACGTCCATTGCCACAATAACTTCAGTAGTTTTCCTGAGCCCTTTTAACTTTATCATACTTATATTTCCCATTGAACTGACACCTACACTTATACTTGATATATGGTAGTAGTATCTCTAGGAAACTTTAGCAGAAATAAGTCAGCCCCATCCTGTTTATATATGTATATAATAAATTTACACTTGTACAAACATATTTTAGTCACATCTACCTACATACACTCACCAGCCATTGTACACTTATGAATTATTACGTGTAGACAGACCTTTGCTAAATTCTCTAAACACATGATGCGCTTTTGAAATATGTACCAGCTCTCATTCCTATCCTGTCTCAGATGTACATATATGGATAGAGATTACTGATTCCTCCGCAGTGTTCCATGCAATGACTCCCTCGGTATAGTTGTTGTTTTGTGACTCAGCTTACAGGAGTTAGTGGTGTCATGTTTGCCGTCAAGATCACAGGCTTACTTTAGAACAAATATTATACAACGATACCAAACAATACCATTTTCTCGTTTATCATTCTTTCGTTAATATTTACAGACAAAGTAAACCGGAACATTTAGCTTCTATGTCAGGAAATAGAGAGATGTTGGCTCATACATGTTGCTGTAGATATGCTGCATGTTCCTTTTAGTATAACTCAAATTTCATGCAGAAATAAACAAGCCACTGTGTTATCAATGCTCAAACTCACTTAACACTACCACTTACGAAGATATCGCAGAGTCGCGCCTTTTGTTAGGTACTTAAACCCTCGACTCCAAAATACATCGACTAGGGATATGTAAAGATTATTTGGTAATATTACAGTTGATGAAGGTATAAGCTTTATATTTTAGTAGTTTGTCGTTTTGAGGTCTACCTTGTGAAGCGGCTGGAGTCACGAAGAAGGCTATCAAAATGGCCGCAAGGATCCCAGCGCTATTGACGATGGGTCGACCTCTCCGTCCTAAAGACTTCATGTTGCTTTGGTACTGTGTGGTTAACCTATGGGTTCCTCCTGTAGAAGTGTCCGTCGCTGCTCGCTTCATAATTTCCAAGTTCAACGACTCCAACTGGTTCCCTCAAGCGCGAAGAGGCTTCCAGGGAGAAGGAACCTCCTCGTTAGTGAACTGTCCTTTGTTTGTATGATACACACTACTGTCTATTTGTTGACACACACACACACACACACACACACACACACTGGGTATGACTGGTAGAGGAGAGTCTAAGCACAATTAGGTTATCACCTTCTACATCCACTATCTCTTCTCTGCCTCGCTTTGTACTCTTTTCAGGCCCTTTATTTACCAGACCTCGTCGTCTAACACCTGCAGGTTCATTTCAAGCCTTGCAGGAGACACCCCAAGGCACCACTGGCCTCACACTTCTACAAAACACACTACAGATTGTTCAAAAGCAGAACACAATTTATTCACTCTAAGCTTTACTCGTTACTCCCACTCACTCCGTATAGACAGTGCCAGCAACAGAGATATTTAGTTGATAGCGTCACAGATAAGATAGGTAGGGTTATACTGATAGGGACGGAGTTGTTTTGAGGACCGGGAGCAAATGATAAGCTGTACGTTTATTTTATTTATTTTTTATTGTATACTCATGAGTTTGTAAATGATGATTGGTCTGATGGAAATTATGTATTTTTTTTATTATTGCATAGATAGTTAGAGTGGCTTGTCTGTCTGTAAAGCTGTACAATAATGAGTAAATTAAGATTCCACAAGTTACAGAAACTGAGGATATTGTGTTGACACTTGCTTTCTGCTTTTGAGGGGTGTAAATGGTATCATAGATGGAAAACAACACCCATATTATATTACTAAATTGAGCATTATTATTATATTAGTATATTATATTAGTATATCAGCTTCTGGTTACCATTAGTCATCCAAAAACACATCCAAGGCCAACTGATATGCCTGTAGCCAACTCAACAGACAGTATTCCAATTGATACATGTAAGTAATGAATAATATACAGCTTATGGACTCTTGTACTTTCTTGGATTCCTGTCCGTGAGCCTCTTACTACATCTGTAATCTCTCATTCTTCCTATAAACATGTTCTGCCCATCTCCATTTCTGTTCCTTAAGGGTTGATTCTCTTTTTGGTAAACTGGAGGGCTACTGATTCCTCCAAACTATGCCACGAAACAGATCTCCTATTAGTAACAAGAAGGTCGTGTGTTTCGTGGCATAGTATGGAGGAATCACAGACCTTTCAATTCACCAACAAAAGAATCTCCCCTTAATTAATTACTTCAATGATAGTACAATGTTGGTAATTCTGAAGCAACTGATTCCTCTAAAATATTCCAAGCAACTCTAGTATTTTTGTTAACCTGGTCCTGTTCCCTGGCATACTTTGGAGGAATCAAGGCACTCTAATGTACCACTAAAATCCGGTTTCTGTTAATTCTAGTCAAGGCGATAATCATGGTTGTTATTTACATTATTCTGACTGGCACCGTTCAAGAGACACCATCACTACTTCATCCCATTTAGTCAGAATATTGATTAGTTACCAAATATATTATGATATTCACATTACCATCATTACAACTTCCAAACTTCTTACACACACACACACACACACACAGACTCATGTTAGGGAGCTTCTCATTAAATCTATTGTAATCCCTTTCTATCTTACTTGTATCTAACCTAACTAAAAATATTAACCTCCATCAAGAAAGTTATGTTGTGATGTGGTAGGTTTGTTGTTATATTTGTTTGTTTTTATTGATGTTTTCTGCTTGTGTTATTGTCTGCTTGATGTGGCAGGTCTGTTGTTTAATTTGCTTGCTTGTTCGTGTGACTGTTTGCTTGCTTGATTGTGTGACTGTTTGCTTGCTTGATGTGGCAGGTCTGTTGTTAAATTTTTTGCTTGCTTGTGTGACTGTTTGCTTGCTTGATGTGGTAGGTCTGTTGTTTAATTTGCTTGCTTGCTTGTGTGACTGTTTGCTTGCTTGATGTGGTAGGTCTGTTGTTTAATTTGTTTACTTGCTTGTGTGACTGTTTGCTTGCTTGATGTGGTAGGGCTGTTGTTTAATTTGCTTGCTTGCTTTTGTGACTGTTTGCTTGAAGTGGTAGGTCTGTTGTTTTATTGCTTGTTTGTTTATGTGACTGCTTGATATGGTATGCTTGTTGTGTAATTTCTTTGTTTGCTTGCATGAGTGTGTGCTTGATATCCACATTACACACCAAGCAATGTGTTGATTTTTATAGATACTGTATCAAAGGATTATCAAGTGATTAGATTCTGGGATAGATACGGGTCTGAATGTAAGTTATGTATTTCATTGTATTTTCATCAATTTTTTTTACTATATCCTAACTAAATAAGGGTGAAATATTGGTGGCTTTTCCTAAGACTTTACTAACAATTCTGGGATAAGCTGTAATTCCTTATTTGGTCGTAATTTGTCATAGTATATAATTTTCACGTACTAATTTAGGCCTGAGTCAGTAAATAATTAATTGGAAACTGTAAAATATCCCTGGTGTGATTATTTTCAGAGCAATTTCTATTAATACCATAAGAGGAAAATTTGACATAGAATGGAAAGTAATGATGATTCACGTGTCCCATATTATTCTGATAGCCTTTAAAACTAGAACAACACATACTGACCACCAAGAGCAAAAAGGTGACAAAGTATACATGGTTATAAGATACAGCACTGATACACATTCTATTGTTTGTCGTATACTGTATATAGATGAGCAGGGCCATTGTGATTATCTGAGGTTAAGGGGAGGTTCTCTTGTGGGTGAATTGGAAGGTTTTTGATTCCTCCAAACTATGCCACCATGAAACAGAAGATCCCACTAATCGTACATACCATTGAGTGTGTCTGTTTCCTGGTATAGTTAAGAGGAATCTATATACTGTATAGCCTTTCAATTTACCAACATGAGAATCTCCCCTTAATTAATTGGTGTTTTCCCCAGGCATTGTTCATTCGTTCTTTGCCTCGATATCATTACTAGAGACTGCATGTAGTAGTAGTAGTAGTAGTAGTAGTAGTAGTAGTAGTAGTAGTAGTAGTAGCATTATCTAGGATACAAAATCAATAAAACATCTCTGTTAATATAGGCAGAGGTGTTTTATTGATATTTATCCTTTGATTATTTGGGATCGAAGGTTTATTAGTGATGTAGAATTTGTTGACTGGTGATGATGAGCATTTCTTTAGGCTACATTATTTTCTGTTTATCATAATTGTGATTCTTCGCTAGTTAGATTATAGTCAGGGACATTTTCTTTTTTTTCATTCATATCTAACTAAGTACTCTATGAAAGAATATTATTTTTCTGTATATTATAATTGTGATAAGTTCGCTAGTTATATTTTAGTCAGGAGATTTTTTTTTTATTTATATTTAACTAAGTACTCTTATGAAACAATATTATTTTTCTGTATATTATAATTGTGATAAGTTCGCTAGTTATATTTTAGTCAGGGATTTTTTTTTTTTTTTTTATTTAACTAAGTACTCTTGTGAAACACTTTAAACAACATTTCCTGGAAAGAATAGACCGTATAGAGTTGAACGAGGGAACGTGAAATTTACACAGAAGTTTCTAATTTTAGAGGAATATTTTCATTTTCTTTCTACACTCTTAACAGAATGCCATGACGTTCATATATTCATAAATCCCACATTCCAAGATAGAAAAAGAAAAACAGGATTAAGAAACTATGAGGAACCTGTAGAAGGAAAAAATAAAGAACGGGAAAAAAATAAGAGTGATTAAAGTGAGAGAACCAGTAAAGGGAAAAAAATAATGTAGAAGAATCCAGACCAGGAAAATGGCATATAGATACAAAACAGACCAGAGGAAAACAAACAAAATATGAGAAATGTAAAGAAATGGAGAACTAGAGCAGGAATGTGTTAGAGACCAAGCCAGGAGAAAATGTGAGAAAGAGGAGAAACCAGGAGAGAGACTTAGAATGGAAGAAACCAGACCAGAGAGAGAGAGAGAGAGAGAGAGAGAGAGAGAGAGAGAGAGAGAGAGAGAGAGAGAGGGAAATAGTAAGATAGAGACACAAACAAATAGACAGACAGACAGACAGAGGGAGAAAATATTGAAGAGAGACCAGACCAGGAAGAAGACACATACAGAGAGAGAGAGAGAGAGAGAGAGAGAGAGAGAGAGAGAGAGAGAGAGAGAGAGAGAGAGAGAGAGAGAGAGAGAGAGAGAGAGAGAGAGAGAGAGGAGAGAGAGAGAGAGAGAGAGAGAGAGAGAGAGAGAGAGAGAGAGAGAGAGAGAGAGAGAGAGAGAGAGAGAGAGAGAGAGAGAGAGAGAATAAATAAATAAATAAAGACTCCTGCATTCGTATCAAAGAAGGAAGGAAGGAAGGAAGGAGAGGAGAGGGGAAGACAAAAATAAATCAAGAATAATAAAAGAAATAAAAAAAGAATACTCTGAGAAAATAAAAAGGAGTTATGCGAGGGAGGAATGACAAAAAACTCTTGCTGGAGTATGTAGACGGAAGGTACAGTCGAGGGAAAAAGTGTGTGTGTTGTCGTTCACTCATCTTTAAGTTCGAGAAATTGATTAACATAATATTTTGGTGATGGTGGTGGTGGTGGTGGTGGTTAATTGTTTTTATTGTTGTTGTTTTTTGCTTGTTATTGTTGTTTTAGTATTAATGTTATTGTTTTTGCTATTGTTGTTTTAGTATTTTTGTTGTTGTTGCTGTTTTGGCTTTTGTTATTATTATTATTATTATTATTATTGGTATTATTATTTTTATTATTATTCTTATTATTATTATGATTACTATTATTATTATTTAATAGTAACAGTAGGACTTATAGCAGTAATAGTAACAGTAGTCGTAGTAGTAGTAATAATTTTAGTAGTAGTAGTAGTAGTCGTTGTTGTTGTAATAGTAGCAGTAGTAGTAGTAGCAGTAGTAGTAGCAGTAGTAGTAGTAGTAGTAATAGTAGCAACACCATTATCATTAATACCTAAAGATATATTAAACGGTTACCTATGCTAATACACAATACGTAAAAAACAAAAAGAAATAACCATCTATCCTCATATAAACGCGACCGAAAGTCTCGCGAAGTTTTGAATCATATCCAGGAAGGAGGAAACTTGTGCCCCGGACTGTTCACGTGTCTCTAATACCAGCAGTTCCCCTTTAAGGTTTTTTACTTAATTTCATGGCAACAATGAATTAAAGAGACAAGTCCTTAGATGCGGATCATACACCCTGGAAATTATTATGCTTCTATTTTCATGATTTAAGAACTTGAGGCCAAGAGAATATTCCTCTGTAATGAATAAAATGCAATATATATATTTTTTTATGCATGAAAATTATATAATCGCAAAAAATTTATATATTGCTATTTTGAATTTAATGTTGTGTGTGTGTGTGTGTGTGTGTGTGTGTGTGTGTGTGTGTGTGTGTGTGTGTGTGTGTGTGTGTGTGTGTGTGTGTGTGTGTGTGTGTGTGTGTGTGTGTGTGTGTGTGTGTGTGTGTCTCATAGGATACCAAGTAATTTGAAAGTCACATTCCTTGTTGATATAAGTTCTCTCTGTCACTGATAGATATATAAGATCCTTGACCTGTTCTGGCTTTCGTGAATAGCTAAACAAATCCTTTATCGTAATATCCGTGCATGGATACATAAATGACAGAACCTTCTTCCCGTTACACAAGCTATATGGAAAAAAGAGGTCATTATTCTGGAAGTACTGCAATGAATAGTTTACTAGGTGACTCGGTGATTGCAAAACAGGAAACCTACTAATAATAATGGTGTATTGCAGTTACGTAGTCTTACATTTTCCATATGTTGTAAACCCTCGAATACAACAAACAGCGTGTGTACGAATTCTTGTGGCCAATAGTACATCATTTACTGGCAGCTTCGGTAAAGTCACAAGGAGAAAGAAACACTTGTAAGAATTTGCAGCAAGGAATCAACTTAAAATCATGACCAAATTATTCCAGATTTTAGATGATAAGAAATGGATAGCCTAAAATTTTAATGGAGAAACTGAAAACTAAATTGATTATATTTTTCAGTCGGCACATAAACATGGTAGAAATATATTTACAAGTAGTACTTAACGTAAAATCCAGGGTTCATCCAATGGTTAGCTGGAGATGAATGAGGCTTAGAAAAGGGAATAGAAAACACCACAATATTCAACTAAAAAGAATCTGATATAATTTAGCAGTTAGGGAAGAGGCCGCAGAGTTTAATTAGGAAACCCAAAATAAATGTATATATGTATTACTGACAGATGCAATGGAAGGAAAAGTAAATGAAGCAAATAATACTTTAACTATGATAATTTCTGAAGCTTCTCTCAAAGTAGAACCCAAGTATATAAGAATGACAGCGAAAATCTCTTACAAGCAACCAAAAATCTGTAAAGGAACGCAAAGCCATTATGATTAAGAGTAAAGGAGTTGTGATAGAGGCTGCAGAACTGGCAAAAAGTGTCAATTAAGGGGGTAGTACAGTGTTGGTAAATTTGGAGCAACTGCTGATTCCTTCTTATTAATCCAAGCAATAGACTGCCATTATTTTTGTTAATCTGGTCCTGGTTACTGGTATATTTTTTGGAGAATCAAGGTGTTCTATGTACCACAAGTATACCATAACCTTAATAGATATAGGTATAGACAATCCCAATTTTAACGTGAATAAGATAGAGGAAATCTTGAGGCAACAGCAAAGAGGACACTAAACTTGGCAATGAGAAAAATCATCTGTGTGGAAAAATCACGTGAAATATTTCCATCACTATTATGACAAACTTTATGAGAAATTTTATCGAGGTCTACCTGGGAATCAACACATGGGCGTTATAAAATGTAATGTCTATTATATCATGTAAGCTAATAATGTGTAAAGAAGGTGGGCTTGATAAACGAAATAATAATAATCTATGCAAAATGAGCGATTCACAAGCAATACGAGTATAATATTAACGTAAGAAAGCAATGAGTGTGATAAACAACAATGAATACAATTTGTACTTCATAATTAATGCAATTATAATGAATACAATATGTACTTCATAATTAATACAATTATAATGAATACAATATGTGTGCTTGATAAAATTTAATGTGTCGACAAAAAAGTAGACGTGATAAGAAGAAAAGTGATCCTGATACAAAATTCTATGTACAAAACGTGAGCGATATTAACAGTATAATAAACACAATAAGCTTAATGTTTATTATGCTGTAATTTTCCCTATACCCGTAGTTAAGGAACCCTGTGATGTAGTCTGACAATTGGAGATATAACTATGAGTCCTTCAAATATTGCCACGAAACACCACCTATATGGAAGGAGCTTATTTCATGGCATGGTCAAGGAGGAATCGGAAGCCTCCAATTTTCATACACGATCACAGGGTCCTTAAATTGTGCACAGCTGAAGAATGAAATATATACAGAGAACAATTATTGGAGGGAAAAAATTAGTGTCAAAATATTCTCAACATTTTTGGAGGGAAGATCATTTTTTTATATAGCCTCTCTGTCTCTCTCTCTATTTGTGTGTCTGTCTATACCCTACCCCTCTGTTGATAAAAATAAAAATCATATATATATAAAATTAATACATAAGGAGATTATTAAAGTCAATGTGTAACTATCTACAAACTCATGAACTTTTAAGCAGGTAAAATCTCTAATTCATGTGAGGAAAACTGTTTGATGTTAGCCAAGGTAAAAAGTATGTATGGCGTCAAAGGTATTCAGATACTTTGTTCTCCAACTGTACATTAAGTTTTTCAGTCGGTGAATGGCGGTAACTTATATGATGAAATTCTGGCCAATGTTTCATCTTTTGTCAAGGGTTAATTTGTGTTTCGTACATTTTAATCACGTGGAATCTTGCGAAAGAGTATAATAGTATCATCGTAATAATTATAATGTATAGTACTATGACTGAATATGTCTACGTTAAAGTCTAATATATTATCTGTGTAAATTATCTTGGGTAAGGCATTTCAAAGAATTTAACCCCATGTATTTCAAAGGAGAGGGACACACACAGTGAATCTGGAAAGTTGTGCCATAATTACAAGATGGAGGCTGAGATAATCAAGGCTCCACTGAGTGCTCACCTGCCTGTGGTCCTTCCCTCCCTTTGGATTAATATGTCGTCCCCTTCCTCCCGGCTCGGCCTCCCTTTAGGGCTTGGGAGACGCACATGTGGCGTTTATTATGCTATATGCCATTAAAGCTCCATCTCCCTAAGGCTTCATAACATACATATACCATTATTAAAGTGTATGGTGTTCAATCTTCTCAGACAGACAAAACTTTTATGTGTTTGAATCCTGAGTGTTGAGCTTGAAGGTGATAATAAATTTTGCAGGCCAGGAGGAAATCAATTTACTCTGAGATATATTTTTCATTTTATAATGGTGGTGTTCTACATATCTTTTCATTACATCTGTACAGAAGAGTATTCAGTAATATATATATATATATATATATATATATATATATATATATATATATATATATATATATATATATATATATATATATATATATATATATATATATATATATATATTGAAGAAAGATTGTGATGAGGTGTTAGATATAGAATTAAACGAAAATAACATCATATTCTTTATTGGATGACAATCTTATTCGGGATTTATGGTGTTGTTATGGATGTGATGATGCCCAAATGGAGAGTTGTTGTGAAGCAATAGCCATGCATGTAGCCACAGTATAGATGGAAGGAAGCAATACTATAACACAGAAAAATTAATAAAGATTTAAGGATAGAGAATAACTAGGCCATTGAGGAGACGAATAGCTTTTTAATGGATGACATCTAACATTAACACTTTCATTAACACTTTCTCTAAGTATGAGAGCGAGATTATAGCCTGGGGCGGATCATGGAAGGGCATCATTATTTGTTTTCAATCTGAGGCGACTCTGAGTTTCAAGGAAGGTATATAATATCTATAACTGTATTGTGATGTTTCCAGGATTATACAGTGAATAAAATATTACCTATAAATAGAAATCATATTGCAATAAAATTTAGTAGTAGCACTGTATGTTTGGGAAATTTATGGCATTTTGATCACATAAGATTTACGATTTTGATTATTTTCAGCTACTTTTTTTTTTTCTGTATATAAAATAAATTCTATATAAGAAACAAATAAGTAACAAATATCGATGGTATCAATGGTGTAAATTTTGGCGTCAATTTGATAGTGTAAAATTAATATCAACACTTCCATTTAATCTCAATATCATGAACAGACTAATTGCAGTTGTATAGATTTATTAATAGAAAGATAGACACATAGATAGATAGACCGATATAGAGGACAAACAAAATGAGTAAAGGAGATACGGAGAGAAACTGAAAGAGAGAATAGAAAGATTGACAATTAAAAAGGCATACAAAACACACAGAAAGATACACACAAGAAAGATACACACAGAAAGATACACACAGAAAGATACACACAGAAAAATACACACAGAAAGATACACACAGAAAGATACACACAGAAAGATACATACAGAAAGATACACACAGAAAAATACACACAGAAAGATACACACAGAAAGAAACACACAGAAAGATACACACAGAAAGATACACATTATTTATTATTATTATTACACAGAAAGATACACACAGAAAGATACACACCAAGATATGACACACAGAAAAATACACACAAAAAGATACACACAGAAAGATACACACAGAAAGATACACACAGAAAGATACACACAGAAAAATACACACAGAAATATACATACAGAAAAATACACACAGAAAGATACACACCAAGATATGACACACAGAAAGATATACACAGAAAGATACACACCAAGATATGACACACAGACAGTCAGGCAGAGAACCACACGTAGAGATGAATAAGAGACAAACAGATGAAGCAAGAAAGAGACAGAAGAAAATAAGATAACAATAAGATAATCAAGAAAAGTTAAGAAAATTCACATCTTCCTTCAGTCCACGATTCTTAGTAATAAATGAAATGTCTGCTTCGGCTTAAGAACAAAATATAAAACAAAACAAAAAAAACTTAATTGATTATATAGATACCAGTCTGTCAATCTATCTAATTATCTGTCCATCTCACAAACATTTGGTTATTTTAACAAGCTTTCTTATGTATTATCCATCTATCTCTCTGTCTACCTGTCTTTTTTATCGGTCTCTATATTAATCCATCTACTCCTATAATCTATCTATATATATTTCCCTCATCAATTCTTATCTATGCTTCAGTGTACTTACCAATGTGGACTGAACAAATAATATTTAAAATGAACTGTTTCGCAAAGTAAGAATATACAGAGCAACATTCTTTCCCTCATCAATTCCTATTTATGTTTCAATGTACAGTCGGCCTCAGGAATTTGTATACACCACTGTGACATCAATCGTTCGTGACAACTAGAAAATTTTGTACTAATAATTTTCCAACGCCAAATTTTCTAGTAATGTTATTGAGCTAAAAACCTGAATCAGTCAGCAGAACAATTCCTACATTATGTGCGAAATAAAGACCCTATTTAATCAACACTCTGTGTACGAAATCCTGAGGCTGACTGTACTGTACTTACTAATATGGACTGAACAAGAATATTAAAAAAATTCTGTGTCGCAAACTAAGAATACACAGAGCATCAAATTTTATCGGATAGTCAGATGCAAGCTTCTGGACCTACACTAAGCATGTCATATAACAATTATACACTGGTTATAAAACAAAATTAGGAGTATAGCCACTGGTATATTATATTCGCCAACCTCTTCCATAATACTATGCAGATTTATACAGAAAAAAAAATTGTATGTGTCCTTTTATTATATATCAGACTATTTATAATTAGGAATAATCAATATACTTTCCTATTAATCTATGGACTTTAGGAAAACATAATATTGTATTGTATATTAGATTTGTCTCGTGTCGCGTTGTCAACTTGTGGTCAGTCATTCTTAAATAGATATAAATCTTCTATAATACTATGCAGATTTATACAGAAAAAAAAATTATATGTGCCCTTTTATTGTGTATCAGGCTACTAAGAATTGGGAATAATCAAAATTCTTTCCTTTTAATCAATGAACCTTAGGAAAATATAATATTGTATGTTCGATGTGTCTCGTGTCGCGTTGTCAACTTGTGGTCAGTCATTCTTGTTGTCAGTGTTAATATCCCTGGTGTGGTTGATAGGCATAAATCCATGTTAGCCAGCGTTGTCCTCCCTTCCAGCCTGTCCACTTGCCTGTCACATATGATTACCTTCCTCCTCTTCCTGCCTCCTGCACCCAATTCTGTGGTAAGCTTTCGGCATGGAGATATTTTCTTATTCAGTTGATGTATTTTGTAATATTCTGGATTCAGCATTTTTTTGTATTTGAACTAACTGCACATTTACGATTATTTCATACTACTACTACTACAGCTTTTTTAGTATAAAAATTCTGGCCTTTACAGATTATATGCAGCATAGAAATATTTCTATTTTATATATAATTTTTTATTCACGTATCTCTTCATAATATTTTTTTGCAAATATATTTAAACGACATAATTATAAATATATGACTTATGGTTATGTGTTTCATCTGAAAATATATAATTCTGAACACACTAGTTTTGCGTTGTATTCTATTTTATTCTTTTCTATATCGAGGTCAGGTTCCAGACATTAGTATTAGGTTTTATCCTTACCGTACTCTAGTGTAAGTCAAACCAAACCTCTAGAACAGAAGCTACAAAAAGCCTAAACCTAAATCCACCTGTGCCTTGACCCTAGAAAAACATTGTATTTTTTCTCAAGTGTAAGTCAAATTAAATCTCTACAGTAAAACCGAAGCTACATAAAACCTAGTGCAACATGAACCTACAGTAGAGCCTTGAATTACGTTTTATCCTGACTCTAGTGTAAGTCAAAATAGACCTTTAAAACCAGAAGCTACATAAAACCTAGAGCTACCTGAGCCTAGAATTCCGTTTTATCCTGACTCAAGTGTAAGTCAAAGCAAACCTCTAAAAACCGAAGCTACATAAAACCTAGAGCTACCTGAACCTAGAATTACGATTTATCCTGACTCAAGTGTAAGTCAAAGCAAACCTCTAAAAACCGAAGCTACATAAAACCTAGAGTTACCTGAACCTAGAGTCTAGAATTGAGAGGCCGTGGAGTTTTCAAGTGAGGAGTGAGTGGGCCGGGTGAGTGAGTGAGTGAGTGGCTGGCTCTCTCTCTGAGGGCCGCAGGAGGGGAGAGGCTCCTCACCGCCCTCGCCTCGCCTCGCTCTCCCTTTTCTCTCCCTCTCTCCTCTTTTTCTTCCCCTCTCTCACTTCCCTGTCGTCTATCTTTCCAACTTCCTGTCAATCTATCCGGCTGTGTTTTATCTATCTATACATGTGTCTATCTGCCTCCCTACCTCTTTCTCCATTTGTAAATATGTATAGTCCATGAATAAATAAATGTATACATTATAGAAGAATAAATATATACAAAGAAATGTATGGATATATGAATAGAGTTGTAGATGAAAGCAGTTATAAAAACAAACTAATAAATAATAATATAATAAAACATACTGTACATGAATATACTGCACAACTATGTAAATATATAAAAGTTAACAAATAAATATATGTCAATAATATAAATAGATAAACAAATATTATGACACTGAATATTTTTGCAATTTAATTTTTCTACTTTATTTCCCTCTTAATTTTTTTTTTAATTCTTTTTCTATTTCCTAACCTCACTCTCTTTTTAGCCTGTCTGCATTCTTTTATAATTATGTATAGCAATTATTTCTCTCACTAAAATTCTACTTCTGTATAACAAATCATTAAAGTCTTTCTAACTGCAATATTAATCTCTCTCCACATCAATATATTCATGTTTTAATAAGACTGTACTAATGATTTTGATATATCTAATCTTTATAACTACCGTATATATTTCAGTAAAAATATATTTCAATATATTCAAATATATTTAATCCAGTTATCTATCTATCTCTCTGTCTACCTGTCTTTTTTATCGATTTCTATATTAATCCATCTTCTCCTATTATCTATTTATATATCTTATATCTGCTGGCTATCTATCTCTTCATCTACCTGTCTATCAATCTATTTATCTACCTGTCTGTCTATCTATCTATGTATTCATTTAAATATCTGTCTATCTATATATCTACCTGACTGTCTATCTATCTATCTATCTATCTATCTACTTGTCTATCTATTTATCTATCTGTCTGTCTATCTATTTACCTATCTGTCTATCTATCTATGTATTGATTTAGATAACTGTCTATCTATATATCTACCTGACTGTCTATCTATCTATCTATCTATCTACTTGTCTATCTATTTATCTATATATCTGTCTGTCGATCTATTTACCTGTCTGTCTATCTATCTATCTATGTATTTATTTATATATCTGTCTATCTATATATCTACCTGACTGTCTATCTATCTATCTATCTACTTGTCTATCTATTTATCTATCTATCTGTATGTCTATCTATTTACCTGTCTGTCTATCTATCTATGTATTGATTTAGATAACTGTCTATCTATATATCTACCTGACTGTCTATCTATCTATCTATCTATCTACTTGTCTATCTATTTATCTATCTGTCTGTCTATCTATTTACCTGTCTGTCTATCTATCTATGTATTTATTTAGATAACTGTCTATCTATTTATCTATCTACTTGTCTATCTATTTATCTATCTATCTATCTACTTGTCTATCTATTTATCTATCTGTCTGCCTATCTATTTACCTATCTGTCTATCTATCTATGTATTTATTTAGATAACTGTCTATCTATATATCTACCTGACTGTCTATCTATCTATCTATCTACTTGTCTATCTATTTATCTGTCTATCTGTCTGTCGATCTATTTACCTGTCTGTCTATCTATCTATTTATCTCCCTGTCTTTCTTATCGGTCTCTCTATATGTTTATCACCACCGTCGTTCACTCCTCCACCCTTTTCTCTTTTCCCTCCCCTCTCTCTCTTTCTCTCTCTCTCTCACTTCCCTGACTCACTATCTCTCTATCCAACATCCTGTGCGTGTGTCTATCTATATGTTGTTTCTCCATTAATCTATCTCTCTATTTACCTGTATATCTATTCATCCATGCCTATTTATCTATGCCTTACTATCTAAATGTCCATCTCTCTAACTCAATAATCTATATATCTCTAACTTTCTGTGTATTTTCTTTTCGTCTGTCTACTCTATTAAATTTTATATGTCTCTTTATCTATCTCTCTCATCCCTGTATTTTTTGTCTATCCATCTCTGTCCTTCTTACTATCTATTTATGCATCTATCTTCCCGGATATTAACTAATCCATTCATGTAAAGTTTGTGTGACCAAGGAAAAGTCAATTCGTGTATCTGTCTTCCCAAATCATTAGTCCAGTTTTACTATATTTTTTTATTTTATTTTTTCATCATCAAATCAGTTCAAATACCTATACCCTGGCTTGTCTTTATATCAGTCTATTATTCTATTGTCTATTTATATAAACAATTAAAAGAAAAACATGTTTGTGAGCGTCCCTGTATGTTTTATGGAGATACATGTATGTCAGTCTATAATTATCACCGCTGTATAGTTCTGTTCTAATATAATCAGCAGCTTTTTTGTACTTGCTAATGTGTGTGTGTGTGTGTGTGTGTGTGTGTGTGTGTGTGTGTGTGTGTGTGTGTGTGTGTGTGTGTGTGTATGTGTGTTAAGCATCATATCATACATCATACCTCAAACACCTCCTAGAGTGAAAAAGAGTATTGTCCAAAACTGTACAGTACATATAATTACATAGGCACAATTACATACACAATTACATAGGCACAATTAGATACACAAATACATAGACACAATTACATAGGCATATTTACATATGCACAATTAAATAGGCACATTTAGATAGGCACAATAACATTGGCACAATTACATAGACACAATAAAATAGGCACAATTACGTAGGCACAATTACATAGACAATTACATAGGGCTAATTTGGTTGTTCTTCCTATATACAATGAAAATAAAATTATGAAGTCGTGAATGAAGTATAGTAAGTGTTGGAAAATAATCTTGAGCAACGGAATCCTTCAAACTATCTCAAGCAACAGGCCACCACTATTATTACTTAATCTGCTCCTGTTTCCTGGCATGCTCTGGAGGAATCAAGGAGCTCTAATTTTCCCTCAAGCTACGTCAAGTCATCGGAAAAGAATCTCCACATCCCAATGATAAAGGAAGTATCGTCTGAGAATGTGTATCTATTTTGGAGTAGCTAATTCCTCCAAACTATTCCAGGCAACAAACAGGCCACCATTATTTTTGTTTATCTGGTTCTGTTTCCTGGCATATTTTGGAGGAATAATGACTCTCCAATGTACCAAAAGTATACTATCCCTGTAATTAACCCTATCTCCAAGAGCATTAAGATTACAAAGTTATTTATTACAGCGAAAAACTTTGCTCTGAATTCAACTACTATAATATAATTCGTATATTTCTGTGTTGTTTGGTCCTCGTGTATTTTTTATCATTGTTTATGTAACCTGTAATTATCGTGTATTATCTATATATCCATTGTTTTCTTAATGATAAAAATACTCTATTGTTTTCAGTGTTGAGAAATAAATAATCTTTGTCAGTTGTTCTTATTTCACTGTTATATACACATTATTGTCTTTTGTGTGTATGTGTGTGTTTTGTCGTATGTTTTGTGTGTGTGTGTGTGTGTGTGTGTGTGTGTGTGTGTGTGTGTGTGTGTGTGTGTGTGTGTGTGTGTGTGTGTGTGTGTGTTGTCGGAATTTAGTATGTTGTGTGCGTGCGTATGTGTGTGTGTTTATTGTCATAGTTTTGTATGTTGTGTTTGTGTGTGTGTGTGTGTGTGTGTGTGTGTGTGTATTGTCATAGTTTTTTGTATGTTGTGTGTATGTGTGCATTGTCATAGATTTTTGTATAATGTGTGTGTGTGTGTGTGTGTGTGTGTGTGTGTGTGTGTGTGTGTGTGTGTGTGTGTGTGTGTGTGTGTGTGTGTTACTGTTGTTTTGTATTTTGTTTTTTTGTCATATAGTTATTCTAATACACTGTAATGTATTTTGTTATAGAGGGGGTTGTGTGTTGTCAACTGTGTATGTATTGCTTTGTATCGAGTCATTCATTGATGTGTTGTATGTAATAATAATAATAATAATAATAATAATAATAATAATAATAAATTAAAATAATAATAAATTAAATCAAAATAATAACAGTAAATAATAAATAATAATAATAAATACTAACTCTTATTACTTTACCGTTTTTACTGTTGCTATATTATGTATTGTACTTGAAAGAACTATTATTATTATATTATTTCTATTATAATTATGTGATTGCACTGTGTATATATAATATTTCTATTATATATGATTGCACTGTAATTCGTTCTATTTTTGTGCATTTTTTTATTTATTCCATTATTTTTTTTATTGTTATTTTAGTACATTATTTTTTATAGTGTTAGTTTTCAGTACATTATATATATATACCTTTTTTTTTTTTTGTCATCGCCCAATTAAAACATTCTCTTATACAGTACAATTTATTTCAGTCTTTCTGTTACTGTATTTTTGTTTAAGGGGATAGTATTCATTTCATAGATTGGAGCACCTTGAGTCCTCCAAAGTATGCCAGGAAATAGACGCAGATGAAATAAAATAATGGTATCCTGTTGCCTGGAATAGTTTGGAGGAATCATTTACTCCAGATTTACCACCCAAAACAATGTGCTATATACCCCCTTAATGTATTTATACTCTGCTTATTTTTCTTTTCTTTTTCTATATATGGGACGAGATAACTAATAAATCTTTCATTGCTTTGTTTATGGTAGTTCTTCATTTTTTTTTTTTTTCACTGTAATTATTAAGCCAATTTTTTTGTTTTATTATTATTATTATTTCATGTTCCCGTAACGCTTAGATTGTGGTCCTGTGTTATATAATGTTATGTTTATTTTCCTCTTAATGTTACATGACTATGTTAGATTGTTTGTTTGTTTATAAGATGATAATTATGTAGGTTCTTGTATCTAATAATATTTTCATTATTATGTGTTTTTATTATGTTCTCCGTATGTGTCATCTGTCCTTACACGTACTAATTGTGAAAAAAAAAAATTATATATATATATATATTTGTATTGTAAATGTATTCTATAATTATGATACTTGTATGTTGTATTATGCTCCTATTTTACCGATGTATATTTATAAGATCACTATTACAATATCTAATACTACATAATCTGGTTGCATGTTGAACTGCACCTCTGTATTGTACATATTATTACAGTTACTTTTTATTTCCACTGTACACTATATTGCAGAACTCTTAAGCAATGTATTATTATTATTCTCCGTCTGTATAATATCATTGCTAAGTGTATCGATATTAAAGCCAGTATATTGTCATCATTTACCATAATTATGAGTATATTCTTCCCCCCAGGCGTATATATTCCATTTCGCCTTTATCTATCGCTTTGTGTAACTGTCTATTTGTTTGTGCGTCTGCCTGCTCCTGCCTGCTTGCCTGCCTGCCTGCCTGCTACCGGTTCCTCAATATATATCTCCCCCTCGCATCCTATACCCATGCAGTCGACGTTTTCCCTTCCCTTCCCTTCCCTTCCCTTCTTCCCCTCCGCTCCCCTCCTCTGCTCTTCTCTCTTCTCTCTCTCTCCCCTCCACCCCTTTCATCACTCGCACTCTTTCTCTCTCTTCCGCCCTCCTCCTTCTCCTCCCCCTCATCCCTTCCTCTTCCTATTGCTCTGTGTGTGTCCCCTCTCCCCACCAACGCTTTCCCTCTCTGTCTCTCCCTCCCCCTCTCTCTCTCTCTCTCTCTCTCTCTCACTCTCACTCTCTCTCTTCTCTTTCCCTCCTCTCCTCGTATTGATCCCCTCCTCCCACCAGCCCGTTATTTTAACTGACAACGTTGCAGAATTTCGCGTTCCTGGCAATTCATAGACGCGGCCGGCACCACCAAAACAAAACAAAAGCAAAAAAATGGCCGCCTATCACCATCCCTGTATCGGATATGGGGCCTCCTGCCATACACACCCGAGCCATTCATTGTCCTCCTCTCGTCACCATGATAAATATGACACTCACATTAATTTTCACACCCCCTCCTCACTTACTTTCCTTCCTTCCTTCCTTCCCTTCCTTCCCTCCTCGATTTTCTCCTTTCTCGTTTCGTTTTTCACTCATTTTCTCTCTAGTTTTCATTCTATACATTTGGCTATGGTTATCAATTCTCTCCCTTCTATGAATATAAATAACTTGTTTGTCTCTACATAGGTTCCTTTCAGTCCTTCATTCCATCTCTTTCTATTCGATTTTCCTCTCATCTAATATTTTTTGTTCTATCTATTATTCCAGCTATCCATCTACAATATTATCCTCTTTTGAATATACAGTATTATGCAATTTATCTCTACAGTAGTTAGTTCTTTCTCTATTTATAATATTTTTCCTATATTAATTCATCAACAGTCACTACTTATCAAACTTTTCATCCATTTACTTACTCTCCTTCCTCTTTTCCTTCCCTACATCTCCTCCTCTCATATATACATCCCCTTTCCTTCCTAATGTTCATCCCCCCCCCCCATCCTTCCTTCCTTCCTTCCTTCCTTACTTTGCTCCATCTCTCTCTCTCTCTCTCCTTACTCTCCTTCCCCTCCTTTCTTACAGTATCCGGCAGGGTAGAGGCTAAGAGGTAATTTTCTCTTCATTATTTTTTTTTTAACACATTCAGGAGTTGGGTCCCCTTCTTTCAATCTTTTTTTATCATCGTCTTAGTATTTTCCCTTTCTACTCTGTATCTGGATGATTCTTTAGAGTAATAATTATTTGTCCTTGCCTCTCCTTATTCTTTATCGTTTGTCTCTGTACAGGCTATATACATTTTTTTCATTTCTCTACTTGCATTCTTTTCCGCCTTGTATTTATTATTTTCCTGTTCTTTTCTTTTCCTATATATTATTTTCCCCTTTTCATTTTAGTCCTGTGCTTTTTCCTATACTCTAATTTCTTTTATATTGTTTTTTGTTGGTGTATTTCTTTATTCTTTACTTCCCCTGTGTTGTCCATTCCTTTTTTCTTTTATGTTTTTCTCTTCTGTTATTTTGTATTTTCATGGTTTCCTATTTTTTTGTATTTTTTATCTCCGTGCATTTTTCGGTCCTCGTGTACTATTTTTCATTTAATTCTTCTGTGTTTTTTGGATGTCATTTCTGCACGTCATTATTGCCATAAATACTTTCTTAATTATTTTCTGAGAAGCTAATATTTTATCCTTGTTATAATATTTCTTCTCTTTCTCTTACTCTGTGATATTTTGTCTTTGAGTGAGTAACTTGTTTTATTGACATGGGCTAATTCCCTGTATATAATTCCCACTCTATCTAATTTTCTTTTCTTGATTTTATATATAATTATATTTTATTAAATAAGTGGTGAAAGGTATTGAAGTTCTGAGCCGATTCACTTGCTTGATTTATTAATTTACATTGGCAATCTATATTAACTATATTTATTTACGTTCAGTGACTGTTTATACACTCTTTGATAATGGTATATAAAAAAAATAATATGGATAATAATTGTTACTCTCTGAGATGACTGGTGTGCGTGTGTGTATGTGTATGTGTGGGGGGGAGAGAATTATTTTTTCTCTCTCTCACTTTCTCTCTCTCTCAGCAACAGGTTTTGGTGGTGATATGGAAACGATTCCCCGATTTCCTTCCTTCCTTCCTAGATCTTATTCTCTCTCTCTCTCTCTCCCTCTCTCTCTCACCCTCGCTCTCACGGACTGCACATTACTGGAACCTGTCTTGTATTCCAATCTGGCGTGCCGTATGATTTAGCAAAGGGATGCGTTTGTCTACAGTGTCCGTGACTGCAGAATAATAGAGGTAGAAAACTATATATATATACACGATTCCACTCAACATTTCTATTACACATTTACTGTTAGCTAGACACACATCTCAAGCAAGTGAACATTTCCAAATATTGTCGCATATTTAAGGGGAGATTCTTTTATTGGTGAATTGGAAGGTCTCTTGATTCCTCCAAACAATATGCCACGAAACATACATACAGATCCCCTTTAAATTAAGTACCAATGAGGGCGTCTGTTTTCTGCCATAGTTTGGAGGAATCACTAGCCAGCCCCCTTCAATTCACCAACAACAGAACCTCCCCTTATGCTACGTGGAGAGAGTTATTATATCCAGTGCAGGTAGCAGCTATAGTTTTACATTTGCTCTCATCATTTTCGTTCGCCGCTGTCGTCTGTCTGTCTGTCTGTCTGTCTGTGCACTTGCAGCGAATATTTTCAGCGTTTATTTTTTTTTTTTTTAGCTTATTATACAAAGGTTATTTAGTATTTTTTCCAGCTTTGTTGAGTCGCTATTAATGTGTGTGGTGCGAACATTTCTATTTCCGTTATGGCTATCGTTTCGGAGTATATTTCCATCGCCTTTAGTTGGCTTCCAGAGAACATTAATTTCAGCTCTGTTATTCCTTTCTGATGCCGTCAATAGTAGTATATAATGAATAAGTTCAAAACGAGCAGAAAATCAATTGTGCATTATATAAGTAAATGAGAAAAAGGGGTTGGTAAGTGTTGTGTGAACGATTATTTATTTATTATTATTATTAAGTTTTTATTCATTAACATTATTACTAGTTTAACTGCTACGATATGTAACTTTATAAAGCGTCGAAATACTCCAAACTCACCCGACAATCACTCCTTTAATTATGATATATTCTGTATGGGTCACATTTGTTTTGGTTATGTTCTAGGGATATTCTCACTCAGCACATGGCCTAGGGTTAGTTAGACCATTTGGTTCGAGGGTCACTCCTACAAAATACAGAGTCACAAAATGCACGATGCGATAGAATTAATCACAACGGAATTACAGTTAAGGGGGTAGTACAGTGTAGGTAAATATGGAGTAACTGATTCACCCAAACTATTCCAAGCAACATGTAGGCTATCATTATATTTGCTCGTTTGGTCCTGTTTCCTGGCATACTATGGAGGAATCAAGGCACTTCAATATATCAAATGTGTACTATTTCCTTAAGTATGAAAGGTACTGTGGGGGCTGCATTCCTTCTTCAATTAATTATCACATTAACGTTAACTCAAAGCAGTGAAAAATATGATGAGCATTATGAGTTTATCTGTGCTTGCTTGCTTGATTAACCAGTTTATTAACAAGTATCATTATGCACAATGTATTCTAGCTAAAATTAAGTCATTTCTTTTGTCGAAATGATCTTTACTTTGTTTCATGGAAAAATAAATTATATCATACAAACCTCAGAAATAGTACACATCTTGACTATGTATATTTATAATGATAGGTCAATTCTACTAGTTGCAGAAATCCCACTTCAATTACAGATTAAACAAGAACAACAAAACAATTTCCACAACTGTACCATCGGTCACGACAGAAAACAAACTAAGTAAATTTAACTTATCCAGATAAAAAGATGACAGCAGGTGAACTGACAAAAATCATTCGCCTTAAAGTTGCAGGAGAGGAAAGGGAACTGACGGGGAATGGTGTGGGGGAGGGAGGGGGGGGGGAGGACGTTTTTAATTCTTGTTATTGTGATAGTAAGAAGAGTGAGTGAGTGAGGGAGGAACGTGATATTATTGTACACACTACACATTATCGTATTTCTTCCTGATATACTCGTCCTTGGAGATAAAAGCTGCAGATCTCAGACTTGTCCACGGGCTTCACTATCTCCTAAAAGTGACAACTGTGATATATATGTATATATATATAATTATATAATATTCTACTTGGTATATATTAATTTTAAGAGTACTAAAATAAGATTATGGTTCTGTTCTGAGATATCTGAGAGCAATGTAACTGTTTGTTAAAGTTTTTCTGTCATAAAGGTATTGAATTTTCCTATGAAAAATTTCGGTTAGTGTGGATTTCGGTATTTTTAATAATCTGGATCCAATATTGATAGAATAAATTTTAATAATTGAAAAATAAAACCTACATAGAGTCTCGGTAATTACATAGCGACTAAAAATGTCAGGTTATTTAATAGCAAATAAAATATACATAAATGCTCTCTATTCATATGAAAGTAACTATGTGCGTGCCTGCCCGTATTTTCTTCTACATCCACACTCCTTGACATACACATATACAATGCATATGTGTTCATACATGTGTACGTGTGTGTGTGCGTCGATGCCAGAATTGTATAGTGGTGTGCGCATGGCTCTCAAAGACAGAGGGAAAAGCCTTTGATTCTGGTGCAGCTCCGGGAGTGAGGGAGGCTTTAACACTCACCTTTTATAAAGAAAAATCTTGTAAGGGTGGGAGGGAGGAAGGACTCGAGGCAGGCAGGTCGTGAAGGACTAATATTTAATATGTAGTGAAGACTGTGGTGGATTTAGAGGGGTACATCTTTTACCATGACGTATGGTATAAATATTACAGCTATTGAAAACACAATAGAGACCAATATGTTTATTCAACCTTCATACTATATAATTTTATGCTATGGAAACTATAACAATCATTGGTTAGAAGGAATAAAGGTTTATTTCATGCCTCTTGTTGTACACAGTAATATACATTATATTTGTACAACCTACTGCTTATGTGTCCTCTATATGTATGTGAGTGAGTTGCATATGTGGGTTTGCATGTTTTGTATGTGTATGTGGTATGTATGTATGTATGTATGCATGCATGTGTGCGTGTGTTTGTGTGTTTGAGTGTATGTTTATGTGTGTTTGTATGTTTGTGTGTGTGCTTGAGTATATGCTTGTATGTGTGTGTGTGTCTATATGTGTGTGTGTGTGTGTGTGTGTGTGTGTGTCTGTGTGTGTCTATTGTTCAATAAGAGGGTGCAGATGTCAACGAAATCAAGTTATGATAACCGAACAACACGAAAGTGAATGCCGAGCTGAGGAGAGGTCTGGAGAAATTAATTTATCTCATGAGAGGCACAGTCTGTCTCTGCCGCCTCAGGTGCTTCATATAATAAGACCTGAAACACAGCCTACCATATGGACTTCCCTCCTTCCCTTTCCTACTTTCCTACTCTCTTACATACTTCCCTCTTCCTTTCTAATGTTCATCCCTCCTTCCTTCCTTCCTTCCTTCCTTACTTTCCTCCTTCTCTCGTGCCATATGGACTTACAGATATTACAGAAACAATGTACCTATACAAATACTTCATTGAATGTAATAGGAATACAGTACAAAATATTATGTAAGTACATATATTTATAAGTCATACATTTCTGAACGCAAAATACACATACTTCATTAAGAGTAATAAAATATAGTACAAAATAATATGTACATGTATTCATAAGTTATACATAATTATAAGCACGCAAAATACACATGCTGTATTGAGGGTAATAGATTAATAGTACAAAATTTTATGTATATATATTTATAAGTCATACACATAAGCACACACACACAATATATAAAAAAGATTCTAAATTAGCTTCATATAAGAAATGAATTATTTTTTCTTATATACTGTAACTTTCTCATTAAGGATAAAATTTTGCAAGGTTTCTAAAAGATACATATTTTTCTCCCTGATGAAACTAGTCATGCAAACACGTAAGTAAACGTAGAACATCTATCTCATTTGGCAAGTCGTAGTGTGTGTGTGTGTGTGTGTGTGTGTGTGTGTGTGTGTGTGTGTGTGTGTGTCATACTGATTATTTTTCTTCTGTGTCTGCGTGTGTGTGTGTGTGTGTGTGTGTGTGTGTGTGTGTGTGTGTGTGTGTGTTTGTGTGTGTGTATCATACTGATTATTTTTCTTCTGTGTGTGTGTGTGTGTGTGTGTGTGGTTCTGATTGTTTCTTTCTATATGTGTGTGTATGTGCGTGTATGTGTGTGTGTGTCATATTGATAGTTTTTTTTCTGTATGTGTGTGTGTGTGTGTGTGTGTGTCGTTCTGATAGTTTTTCTTCTGTATGTGTGTATAATAATAAATAATAATAATAATAATAATATTCGGTTTATTAAATAGTAGCAGCTGGTAAGCTGAAAATGTACATATTACAATAAAACAATAATGGTAAAAATGGGAATGAAAAACAAATAGACACAAAAACATATGGGAGAAAATTACATATACGTAGATAAATGAGGAAATACACAGAGATTTAATAACATTTATATAAAATACCTGTATACATACACACAAACATAATTATATATTCATACATATACACATACTGTACATATATGTACAGTACATATTATATATACACATACACACACATACATACATACACACACATAAATACAAGAGTGTATGTGTGTGTGTCATACTCATAGTTTTCTTCTGCGTGTGTCGTAGGCCTACTGTTATTTTTGCTTCTGTGTGTGTGTGTGTGTGTGTGTGTGTGTCATACTCATAGTTTTTCTTCTGTGTGTGTGTGTGTGTGTGTGTGTGTGTGTGTGTGTGTGTGTGTGTGTGTGTGTGTCGTAATGATAGTTAAAAAAAAAATTCTCTATAACGGCACGAATCCCTAGTAATATTAAATAAGAGTTCGAACACACACGCACAAAAAATGAACTCATTATTATAAGCCCTATCTTCACCTCACCACCTGATTATCTCTTATCTGTATCAAACTCCTTTCTCCCAGATATTATTGTTTTTTCTCTCATCTTCATTGTGTCTACAGTAAGTTTGCTACATTGTTTCTATGGTCGACTGTCTGCAATGTTTTTACTTGCGGTGATCAGCGGAACAGATAAAAATGCGCACACATATATATACAGGTATAATCTTTTCTGCTCAGGTATGAATATTTATATATATATATATTTGTTTTTTCTTCTTTAATATGTGACGTTCTTCAATCACTCGAGCAGAAGTTGATAAGTGCGCTATTATTATTATTATTATTATTATTATTATTATTATCATTATTATTATTATTATTATTATTAGTAGTAGTAGTAGTAGTAGTAGTAGTAGTAGTAGTAGTAGTAGTAGTAGTAGTAGTAGTAGTAGTAGTAGTAGTAGTAGTAGTAGTAGTAGTAGTAGTAGTAGTAGTTGTAGTAGTAGTAGTAGTAGTTGTAGTAGTAGTAGTAGTAGTAGTTGTTGTTGTAGTTTTAGTAGTAGTAGTAGTAGTAGTAGTAGTAGTATTTTTATTTTATTTTTATTTTTATTTTTATTTTGTTCATATCATTTTTATTGTATATTATTATTATTATTATTATTATTATTATTGTTATTGTTATTGTTATTATTATTAGAGACAGATGGAAAGAAAGATAGCTGGAGAGATAGAAACTGATTAAGTGAATAACAAAAAACAACGTCGAAAGAGAACTGAATTAGTGAACTGTTTAATATCTAGTCAATTCGTGAAGCAGGTAGTCACATATTAATTTCATAAATGATATATCCAAAATTTCACATAAGAATAAAAAGATATATGATAAGTAAAATTGATATGAAGTACAAGATAATTATAGGTAACTAGCGGAAATTTTTGTTATAATGATACATGTACAGTCTGCCTCAGGAATTGGTACACAGGGCATTGGATAACAGGGGCATTTATTCTGCACATACTGTAGGCATTCATTGTTCTTCTGATCGATTCAAATATTAGCCAAAAAACATTACCAGAAAAGTTTAGTGTTAGGAAGTCACTGAGGCCCGTAGTTTTAAATAATGTATGGGTCCTTACTGGAGCTCTATTAATTCTCCAAACTACTCCGGGCAACAGATTCCCTAATAGAAATACTTAAGGGTTCTGTGGCCTGGACTATTTTGGAGGATTCATAGAGTTCCAGTAAGGGCCCTTGATATTTTTTTAAACTACGGGCCTTAATGTTTAAAATTTTCTAGTTGCTGCAAACCTTTGATATCACAGTGGTGTATACGAATTCCTGAGGCCGACTGTACATTTGTATATTGCTTTTTATTAGAGCGAGAACATTCAGAATATGTATTAATAATAGTATCCATTATATCCTTTTACATCAAGTATTATCCAGTTGATAATTAGGTAGATTGATATTTATTTAAGTGGATATGTACAGTACGTGCACATTTATATTTATTATACCGTATAAGGAAATGGATCGATTGGTATGTAGATATAGATATAAATTATGATAACACTGATATATTATTAGATATATGGAAAGATACACAACTATGAATCATACGGCAGACTAATACATACATAGATGAATTATTACCTTGGCTAATAGATAGAGATGGATAGATACACAACTATGAATTAAAAGGTAGGCTAATACATACATAGATGAATTATTACCTTGGCTAATAGATAGAGAGACAAATAGACAGAGTAGTAGACACAGATAACCATATATATCTAGTAAGGTGAGGGATATCTCTGGCTGCAACATTACACACACACACAGGCCGCCTGAGCAAAATGAGGCTTGTAACGTGTTCAATTTATTACTCTCGTTAGTGCAGGTAGATTAGTCAAGCATAGGGCTGAGGTAATGTGCACCGTGCGCCTGCCTCACTCACCCAACGATCTCATGTCCAGTTTGGGAAGGGGAATATATATTTACATGTTACTCATTTCATGTATAGCACTCACACACACACACACACACATAGGAATTGATGGTATATCTATACATACACACACACACACACATACATAGATTTTGATGTTATATCTATAGACACACACACACACACACACATATAGATATTGATAGTAAACACACACACACGCACAGAAATTGATGTTATACACACACACACACACAGAAATTGATGGTACACACACACACACACACACACACAAATTGATGTTATATGCACAGACGCACACATTCGCTATGTATATTTGTATAATTTTCATGTCTATAGATTTATAACCCAATAACTATTAGTGTGATCAAATATCATATTAATAAAATATATAATCTATTAGTAACAGTATAAAAACAACGACCAGAAAATGTCTTAATATAATTATATGTAAAGAGTATGTTGGATTTTTTCTTATCTGTATTAAGGTGGTAATTCTCTTTTGTTACATTGGAGTGTCTTGATTCCTCCAAAGTATGCCAGGAAACTGGACCAGATGAACAAAAATAATGGTGTTTTGCTGCTTGGAATAGTTTGGAGGAATCAGTTGCTCCAGATTTACCAACACAAAATTTCCCCCTTAAATGAAACGAGGCCTTCACACCACAGCGGTTATAAGAAGTCTTTCAGTGGTAATTCTATAATAATGATGCCAGTGTTATAATATTAAAAGAGATACACCTACTTGATGCTGAGAAAAAAAATTGAAATCAGTACGATTGATGAAAAGCTAGGATGTTGTCGACTGGAAGATGCAACAAATATATATATATATATATATATATATATATATATATAAAATAAAAAAATAAACAAATAAATTATGTAGGATCGATCTGTGTGGAAGTCGCTTTTCGTCGATTTTTTCATTTCTGCCTAAATCGTATCTTATGACAGGATAAAAATAATATATGTAGAAGAAGCGACTTGGGCAGTTTGTTCATGAAGGTGAGAATTATAAACACACAACGGCAGTAAAATTCTGTATTGATTAACACTAAGTGTGTATTTATTCTTTCTTTATATTACTCTCTATATTTTACTCTCTATATTTTACTCTCTTTATTTTACTCTCTATATTTTACTCTCTTTATTTTACTCTCTTTATTTTACTCTCTATATTTTACTCTCTTTATTTTACTCTCTTTATTTTACTCTCTATATTTTACTCTCTTTATTTTACTCTCTATATTTTACTCTCTTTATTTTACTCTCTTTATTTTACTCTCTATATTTTACTCTCTTTATTTTACTTTCTATATTTTACTCTCTTTATTTTACTCTTTTTATAAATTACTACTTACACTTCAGGTTTCCTCAGTATGTCTTTTTATTGCATATCAAGAGATAGCATTGCACTTTCTACATGTTCTTATAAAACGACTGCATGGATGTTTTAGTAAAATCATGATTGAGTATCTTTTCATCGCTGCATATGATAACACCACCTACATTATTTTTACAGTTACAGTACTTTTTCAGAGATAATGATGACTATCTAGAGTTAATACCATACTTTTGTCTCGCCTATCCACATATTCTTGAAGGAAGATAATAATTTTTTTTTTTTTTTTTTTTTTTTTTTTTTTTTTTTTTTTTTTTTTTTTGCGTGTGAATCGAAAGGTCTGTGATTCCTTCAAACTATGCCACTAAACAGATCCCCCATTAAGTATCATTGAGAGTGTCTGTTTTCTGGCTTAGTTAGGAGGAATCATTAACCTGCCACCTAATCAGTCTCCTTGAGTTCTGAAGCGAGTTTTTATATGGAAATTTGAGAAAAGCAAGCATTTATTATGTAATCATTAATACGCGTACATGCATAAATTATATAGCAGAAATACATTATCTTTCGCATATTGTTTATTTTTTTCCATTTGCATGATCTATAATAATATAAGTTACTGTGTGTGTGTGTGTGTGTGTGTGTGTGTGTGTGTGTGTGTGTGTGTGTGTGTGTGTGCCTCTGCCTCTGTGTGTGTGTGTGTGTGAGAGAGAGAGAGATAGAGAGAGAGAGAGAGAGAGAGAGAGAGAGAGAGAGAGAGAGAGAGATAAATAGATAAAAACTGTAATATTTGCAGTCAACTAAATAAAACCTTTGGTGCTCTAACATTCCCACCTGGACCACCTGACTGTCGGAAACTGTATCATGTGTTAGCGCTGTTCGTCTGACTACATGTATAATAATATTCTTTTGTATTCGTCTGGCTACATGTACAATTATATTCTTGTGTGTTCGTCTGGCTTCATGTATAATTATATTCTTGTGTGTTCGTTCTGGCTACATGTATAATTATATTCTTGTGTGTTCGTCTGACTACATGATTGTATAATTATATTCTTGTGTGTTCGTCTGGCTACATGTATAATTATATTCTTGTGTGTTCGTCTGGCTACATGTATAATAATATTCTTGTGTGTTCGTTCTGGCTACATGTATAATAATATTCTTGTGTGTTCGTCTGACTACATGATTGTATAATTATATTCTTGTGTGTTCGTCTGGATACATGTATAATAATATTCTTGTGTGTTCCTCTGACTACATGTATATATTCTTATGTCTTCGTCTGGCTACATGTATATATTCTTATGTCTTCGTCTTACTACATGTATAATAATATTCTTAAGAGTGTGATTTCTTTTCCACGCGCTCCCAGTCTTTAATTATTTTTCTATCGTCTACTTTCTTTTCGGTCTGTCTAATTTTTTCTCTACACACAGATCGGTCCTACATTTTATTTTTTCTCGTCAGTGTCTTGAAGTCGGCAGTAATATTTTTCTGATTCATGCATGATCTCAGTTTTCTTCTCGTGAATTATATTGGCATTCTTATATTTTCAAGTAGGTTTCTGGTCCTGTTTCCTGGTATACTTTGGAGGAATCAAGACACTCCAATGTAACAAAAGAGAATTACCCCATTAATACAGATAAGAAAATATCCAACATACTCTTTACATATTATATATTAAGACATTTTCTGGTCGTGGTTTTTATATTTTATTAATACTATATTGATCGCACTAATAGTTAATGGGTTACAAATCTATAGACATGAAAATTATACGCATATACATAGCGAATGTGTGCGTCTGTGCATATACCATCAATTTGTGTGTGTGTGTGTGTGTGTGTGTGTGTGTGTGTGTGTACCATCAATTTCTGTGCGTGTGTGTGTGCGTTTACTATCAATATCTATATGTGTGTGTGTGTATGTGTATGTGTGTGTGTCTATAGATATATAACATCAATTTCTATGTGTGTGTATGTGTGTATGTATAGATATACAATCAATTCCTATGTGTATGTGTGTGTGTATGTATGTGTATGTGTGTATGTCTATAGATATAACATCAAAATCTATGTATGTGTGTGTGTGTATGTATAGATATACCATCAATTCCTATGTGTGTGTGTGAGTGTGTGTGTGTGTGTGTATAGATATACCATCAATTCCTGATTTACTGGTATCATTAGGTTCTATTATATTGCTTCCTCAAAACAGGGGATAATGGTGAACCCAGGTCAAAATGAAGGTTAGAAATGGGTATATATATTTCTATAGGTATTTTATTGGCCAAAATGAGGGTGAAATGTGGGTTTGTTACATCCATAGATTTTTTTGCGACTGAGCGATCTTCTAGTTTTACCTGTGATTCCTGCACTGACTCGATTCCATTAAGGCCCTTGTGATCGTGTATGAAAATTAGAGGCTACTGATTCCTTCTAACTATGCCACGAAACAAGGTCCTTCCATATAAGTACTGTTTCGTGGCAATATTTGAAGGACTTATTTACCTCCATTTTCTGACTACAACACAGGGTCCCTTAATTAATGAAAGATTTTATTATTAGCCAATTGGAAGGTCTGTGATTCCTCCACACTATGCGAGGAAACAGATCCCCTATTATTACCATTGGGGGGCGTCTGTTTTCTAGTATAGTTAGGAGGAATCGGTAGCCTTCAAATTAACCAACAAGAGAATATCCCATCAAGTCGTGCATTGTTGATCTTCATTTCCTACTCATTCTTATAAAAAAATCTTCCTTGTATCGATTTTTTTTATTGCTTATCTATTTTATATCTCTGTATCAAGTTGGTCCCATATTAATAAGCTTAGCACATGCAAATATATATAGTGCAAATACATAATCATTCGCATATTGTTTATTTTTCAGAATGCCGCTAATTCTTAAATCGTTCTTTTGTTTTAATTAAATTTTTATCTCATTTTTACCGTTGTTGGTGTTACCGTACCTCATCAATCATTTCTTTTCCCTTTTTTGTCATTTTGGTAAATCTGTAGCAACTGATTCTTCCAGACTTATTCCAAGCAACAGGCCACCATTATTTTTATTACTCTATAGGTCCTGTTTCATGACATACTTTGGAGGAATCAAGTCACTCTAATGTACAGTCGTGATCGAAAATTTATATCCAGGTCTTGTTGAAGTTTCGTTTCTTTTGACACTTCACTGAACAACTTCCAGATATTACTTTTTTTCCAGATATTACTTCCAGATATTACTTTTTTCCAGATATTACTTCCAGATATTACTTTTTTCCAGATATTACTTCCAGATATTACGTTTTTCCAGATATTACTTTTTTCCAGATATTACTTCCAGATATTACGTTTTTCCAGATATTACTTTTTTCCAGATATTACTTCCGGATATTACGTTTTTCCAGATATTACTTTCTTTCTTTTTTTAATCTCGGAACTCGAATGGTGTTGACTCAAACCATTCGAAGTAAACCTGAATACATATTTTGGATCGCGACTGTACCAAATTTGTATTATCCCCTTGACATGATTACTGCCTCCTCATCAGGCCTATTTCTTGATATAATTCCTTCAAGACACTCAATATTTCTTTCGTTTATAGATGACTGATTCCTGATTCTCTTGTTGGTGAATTGGAAGGCTACTGATTCCTCCAAACTAGACCAGAAAACAGACTCTCTTAATGGTGTCAATAGTGGATCTGTTGTTTCGTGGCATAGTTTGGAGGAATCACAGACCTTCCAATTCACCAACATGAAAATATTCCCTTAAGGCGGTAGTAAAGTTTTGGTACATTAGAGCACCTTGATTCCTCCAAAGTATGCCAAGAAATATATAGGACCTGATTTCCAAAAAGTAATAGTGGCCTTTTGCTTGGAATTGCTTGGAGTTTATCAGTTGGTTTAGATTTACCAACACTGTACTATTCCTGTAAGCTCATCACTATATTATTATTATTTTTATATTTTGGTCTTATATCCTTGGCTTGTGAATGAGTGAGTGAGTGAGTGAGTGACCTGGTGTGATGTGTGAGTGAGTAAGAGAGCAAATGAGTGAGTGAATGACCTGGTGTGACTTGTGAGTGAGTGAGTGAGTGACCTGGTGTGACTTGTGAGTGAGTGAGTGAGTGACCTGGTGTGACTTGTGAGTGAGTGAGTGAGTGACCTGGTGTGACTTGTGAGTGAGTGAGTGAGTGACCTGGTGTGACTTGTGAATGAGTGAGTGAGTGACCTGGTGTAGCGTCTGTCGTGTACCCAGATTACTGTTACCTTGTTGACCCTATGTCTTGAGATCATTCCTTCTGTGTGTCTTCATCTCTCCAAGTTATCACAATATATAGGGAGAGTAACTCAACACGGTAGCAACATCATATCACATTGCATAACAGAATATACACCATATGAGAAAGAGATCTAAGTTGATATTTCTCTGCTTCTTCAGCCTCTGGACTAAAAAAAAACAACGACACAACTTCAATAAAGATTCCCTCCTGTAAAGTGTATATATATATCAGGCAGTTTGTCAATGAAATTTAATGTTTCACTTAAATAGACACATCCTTTGACTTCAAGTGACGGCGCCTCTCCCTCGGATCTATGGACATGAATGATTAACTTAGAAAAGGTGATTAACTTAAACATTTTATTTTTTTACCTAAACATCGGACGGAACTATAGTCTGTCAGTAGCCTGTCATTCTTGCGAGGCCCTGAGATTGCTAAATGAAGCTACTAGTCGTAATGTGTTTCACCAGTGTCGCTCTAGATAAGACAGTCGGAGCTTCATGCATGGTATTGGATGCTTCTCTTCTACCCCACTAGATGTCGACACCTTATTTATGCACGTTTACTATCAGGAGACAGCAGCTATAACGTCACTCACAACATCTTGGAATATGGTCGGGCATCTTCTATGGGGTGAGTTGGTTACGATATAAAGGGGGTATTTTTTTGACGTGTCAGAGTAGTCAGGATACTTGAAGAACAGCAAGAACCATCTGATCACCTCGAAAACCCCTAGACGTTTGGCGTGGACTCGATCCTGGGCCCTTGAATATTGCAGTCCGTCATCCTATTCACTCTGCCAACACCTCCCCCGATGATTAACTAACTTAGAACAGGTGATTAACTTACAACAGGTAATTAACTTAGAACAGGTGATAAACATAGAACAGGTAATTAACTTAGAACAGGTGATTAAATTAGAACAGGTGATTAACTAACTTAGAACAAGTAATTAATTTATAACAGGTGATTAAAAATACTTAAAACAGGTGATTAACTTTAGAACAGAGGAATAATATAGAATAGATGACTAACTTAGAACAGGTGATTAAATTAGAACAGGTGATTAACTTAGAACAGGTGATTAAATTAAAACAGGTGATTAAAAATACTTAGAACAGGTGATGGTGTCTCTCTTGCCGGGATCTGTACCCATGAATGATTAACTTAGAACATATATGTGATGTGTCAGGTTCAAGCTTCCATCCACATTATGAAGGGCAGAAAACAGGGACAGTATATAATGACTCTATGGAAATCAGTGGATGCCTTAATGTGAAGAAAATTATATTAGAGTTGGACGGATTGTATTATTATTAACGTAAGGTCTTGCATAGGCTAAGGGAGGAATTGGAAGGCTACTAGTTCCTCCACTTTATTGGAAGGCTACTAATTCCTTCAGTTTATTGGAAGGCTACTAATTCCTCCAGTTTATTGGAAGGCTATATACTAATTCCTCCAGTTTATGAGTGAAAAAGGACCACCAAATTATTAGCTATATGTATATAGAATCGGTTTTGTGGCATTGTTTGGAGTAATCTATAGCCTCTCCACTCCACTTTTGCCGACAATATCCTATTATAATTATAGGGAGGGTTAATTATTTCTTCAGCACATAATTATGAAGAAACACATTCATTACCTTAATTGATACAATATTTCATTGGTTAGTTTTGAGGCAGATTTTGGAGGAATCAGTGACCAATTCGTTAACCTGTAGTTTGAAAGTGTTAAAAAATAAATAAAGGTTTCCATACACAGCAATCGACACCTGGAATGGTTTGGGTAATAATGTATTTAAAGATTAAGATAGATATAAGATGTATAAAGATATATGAAAATTGATATGGCGACAATACAGCAAATAAATGATAAACAATTGTATAAATGTGCACATATGGAATTTTACTCAACATAATTATAATTCTAATATGGTCAAGTGCTAATAATCGTTCGTGGCATTGTGATATAAGTCAACATGAACCATTACAGGTCTGGTGGTTATCACTACATTATCGATATCTACAAAGGTATCCCAGTTGTGGTGAAGGGTTTGGTTGTCAGAGTGTTCAGGTGTGTAGAGAGAGGTAATGAGCTGGCCGTGAGACGCTAATCTATGGAATGTTGTGATAATGTTATCGGCGGAGCTCTGGTTAGCGTCTAAGTGAGGCATCAGTCTGTTAAAGTGTATGTACAGCTGACATTATAATTTCTGAGTCATTCGCTGGTATTTTTACAGTTGCAGAAGGATGATGTCATGAAGTTTTTACAGTGCACTGGATTATAGCTTAAGAATGATTAGAATGATTATGAATGATTAAGAATATGGAATGTTGAAGTGTACAGCCGACTGTATAATTTATGTCACTTGCTGGTATTTTTACAGTTGCAGAAGGAAGAAGTTACTACAGTACACTGGATTATAGCTTAAGAATTATTAGAATTATTATGAATGTTTAAGAATATAGAATTATGAAGTTATAGAATAATTAAGTTTTTTTTTTCTCTAGAATCCACATTGATTAAAGAGTGGACGAATTCCTGGAGAAGAAGAATAATCAAAAGATATTATAATGTTTGTATTTCAGCAACACAATCATCAGCTAAAGTTGGCTCACACTCTCAGACAGCATTAGGCATCCAAAACTATATTACAAATAAAGTTCTTCCTCTACTAATATTAAGGAAAGCTTTTTGATAAATTGAAAGGCTACTGATTCCTCCAACTTATGCCAAGAAACAAATTTACCTCACTGTTAGAAAATAAGGGATCTGTTCGCGACATAGTTTGGAGAATATCAGTAGCTATACCTCTCCAATTTGGCTACTGATTCCTCCAACTTATGCCAAGAAACAAATTTACCTCGGTGTTAGTAAATAAGGGATCTGTTTCGTGACATAGTTTGGAGAATATCAATAGCAATAGCTGTCCAATTTACCAAAAGCAGTTCTCCTTCCTCATTAATGAAAGCATAATATAAGGAGGAGACGAGAGGGAGGGGAAGGAAAGGGGGACCTGACTGTGGCGACGGAAGGAAGATGCTCATGTAAAGGTTAATTAGATGATATGAACATAATGGAGGCGGGGTGGATATTTTTTACAGTAGTACAGTTAGTTCACTACAACGTGGCTTTGGTCAGTGCTTTACCCCATGAATGACAATATGTTAATGGAGTAGTAGTATACATGTGGTATAGTTTGGAGCACCTTGAATCCTCCAAAAGTGTGCCAGGAAACAGGACCATATCAACAAAAAAAAATGGTGGTTTGTTGCTTGGAATAGTTTGGAGGATTCAGTTGCTCCAGATTTACCAACACTGTACTACCTACCCCCTTAGCTTACTTACTTAAGGGGAAGGACCTCTTATGGGTAAATTGTAGGGCTATTGATTCCTCCAAACTCTCCCAGGAAACAGATCAGTTCAATGTTGTTAATAATAAGGCATCTGTTTCGGGACACATCTTGGAGGAATCAGTTGCCTCCAATAACCATTAAGGTGGAAGTTTTGTGTTGGTAGATCTGGAGCAACTGATTCCTCCAAACTATTCCAAGCAACAGAACACTATAATTTTTGCTCTTCTGGTCCTGTTTCCTAGCATACTTTGGAGGAATCAAGGCACTCCAGTGTACCAAAAAAGAATGACCACCTTAAGGGGATAGTACAGTGTTGGTAAATCTGGAGCAACTGATTCCTCCAGACTATTCCAAGCAACAGGCCACCATTATTGTTTATTAATCGTATTCTGTTTCCTGGCATACTTTGGAGGAATCAAGGGCTCCAATGTACCAAAAGTGTACTAACCCCTTAATTAAGAGGTCCTACCCTTAATTAAAGAGATGGTTCATTATTGGTTAATCTGAATAAACTAATTCCATCACAGTATTCCAATAAACGGGCCCCCATTATTTTTCTTATTTTTCTTAATTTGGTCCTGTTTCCTGCATGGCATATTTTGGAGGAATCAAGGCGCTCGAGTGCACCAAAAATATACAGTATTATCCTCTTAAGGTGGTAATTCTTTTTTGGTACTTTGGAGTGCCTTGATTCCTCCAAAGTATGCTAGGAAACAGGACCAGAATAGCAAAAGTAATGGTGTTCTGTTGCTTGGAATAGTTTGGAGGATTCAGTTGCTTCAGAAGAGGATATGCCTGACAATCTGTGGCTTTACAATCTCTGGAATCATATTGTAACTATTTATGCCAGGGTTGGTTGTTATTGGATAGTTTATTCCACCTGTATATAGTATCTGTAAATAGTATTCCACCTGTATATAGTATCTGTAAATAGTATTCCACCTGTATAATTATAGTATCTGTAAATAGTATTCCACCTGTATATAGTATCTGTAAATAGCATTCCACCTGTGAATAGTATCTGTAAATAGTATTCCACCTGTATATAGTATCTGTAAATAGTATTCCACCTGTGAATAGTATCTGTAAATAGTATTCCACCTGTATATTGTCTGTAAATAATATTCCACCTGTAAATCGTATCTGTCAATAGCATTCCACCTGTGAATAGTATCTGTAAATAGTATCTGTTAATAATATTCAATCTGTATATAGTATCTGTTACTGATTTAACTTTGCATGTTTCATCATGGCTTATAATATAACAACAATTCCACCATGATCTTTTCGTATACAGTGATATCTTGCCTGGGAATATTCCTTTGTTATATGAGTTTCCTTGTTTGTGTTAGTTTAGCCAAATCCATACAGTCCTAAAATTCCTAGGAGAATATTTTAAGGAGATTGTCGTGTTGGTAAATTGGAAGGCTACTTATGCCAGAATATAGACGCCCTCAAAGCTAGCCTGCTAATAGAGGTTCTGTTTCCTGGCATTGTTTTGGAGGAATCGGAGACCTTCCAATTCACCAACTAAAGAATACCTCCTTAAACCACCTAGAAATATACTGCCGAGTGGTTATGTAGTCTCGTACTGAACATGTTTCCTGTTCTTATCACGGTTCATATTACTATCACAGATAAACAACACACACACATACACACACTTGCACTCATATGTTAAAGACTGCACATTGCCACATAGTTACAGAGGATGATTAATGAGGTAATATCCTTAATTATATATACTACTGTTATGGTATTGTTGATGACATATTACAACTCTAACACAGCCTTATGATATATTGATACATCATCCTGAGGGGCAGATAATATTATACTTTTACCTTTTGCCTGTGAAAGTATGTGATCTTTTAGGAGTTAGTTAAGTGTTGGTAAATCTGGAGTAACTGATTCAACCAAACTATTCCAAGCAACAGACCATCATTCTTTTTGTTAACCTGGTCCTGTTTCCAGGTATACCTTTTAGTAATCAAGGCACTCTAATGTATCAGATGTATACGATCCCCTTAAGGACCCTGTGATCGTGTATGAGACCTGGTGGCTTCTGATTCCTTCTGCCTATGCCACAAAACAAGCTCCTTCAATATACTGTAGGTGGTGTTTCGTGGCAATGTGTGAAGGACTCATTCACCTCTAATTTTCTAACTACTGTACATCACGGGGTTCCTTAACACACTGTTTTTGCCAACCCAGTATTCAAACTCACCTGTGACCAGATCCTCGTCATTATTTTTCCAAGTCAAAATTGAGAAAACTCCAATGTAGTAACTCCAATGGTATATGTCGGAATGTTTAGTAATTTGATGGTTGGGTGTTTTGTTATTTAAGCTATGTGTATGAAAGTAGGTAGTACTGAAAATTGTGTACATGAAAGTAAGTATTACTGAAAATGTGTAAATGAAAGTAGATATTACTGAAAGTGTGTACATGAAAGTATGTATTTCTGAAAATTTTGTATATGAAAGTAGGTATTACTGAAAATGTGTATATGAAAGTAGGTATTACTGAAAACTGTGACTTAGGGCAGTAGACAAAAATATTCGTGTTGTTGACTATGGTGTGGTACCGGTACGATGGTGTGGTACCGATACGATGGTGTGGTACCGGTACGATGGTTCTGTATTGTGTCTGTATTCTTGCCTATGACCCTTAAAATCATACTTAGTAAAATTATTATATATTATGCATTTTTCTTACAGGATTATGACAAGGCCGCGAGAGAAGACTGGTGCAACATTTTAAGGTAAGTTTTTATTTCTCTTCCTCTAATCTTTATAAATGTATCTCACTGCAAACATTATTAATATGTATGATATAACTTGTTTTTCTTGATAGCCATTTTCTATTTATGTTACAGTCGGCAGCATAAGTTCGCTTCATTTCCACCTGCGTATGTATGAGCTATTTTGATGTTGTAACACAATTTGAATGCAGAGATGACAGATATACTTCACATGTAGTAAATTACACATGTTGTTAAGATAGAAATTGGTTCAGAAATCAACTATCAGGTCATATTAGCATTATCAAGTACGTACATGATATGGACGCGAATGATAATAATGATGTTGCTTGCTTTACATACTGTCGACAACCCAAACAACCTAATGAAATATTTGTGTTATTCCATCAAGTATTTGTCTAAAACTCGTATAATTTATTCTTCATTTGTACTGATTAGAGAACTTATAGGTTAATTATAGCCTTAAGAAAAGTGAAAGAAGAGTCGTTTTCCTTCCTCTTAGGCTGATGGTGGTAATGTATGAATAGAACTGTCAGTCTTAAGGAAAATCAAGCGTTCTGAGAAGCAGAGATTTTCCTGTTTTTGCTAAGACTCCGTTTCCTCGTTTTAGAGAGTGATATATTTATACTACATACATTTCGTCGGCATAATAATATTGTTTTTCTTTTTTGAAGGGGGTAATACACTTTTGGTACATACATTAGAGTGCCTTGCTTGATTCCTCCAAAGTATGCCAGGAAACAGAACCAGATTAACAAAAAAAATATTGGTGGGTTGCTTGGAATAGTTTGGAAGAATCGGTGGCATCAAATTTACCAACACAGTACTACCCCCTTAATTAATATAAAACTTACCTGATGCCAACCCTATACCCACTGACAAGCCTCCATCCGTACCGTCACCAGCAGCTCTGTTTCCGCTATAGACGCACAAATTTGTTCAGCCTAGAATAATGTCTTGACACATTTTCAGTTCATTCTCGTGATAATGAGCGATTAAATGTTTTATGCCGAACCTAAGGTGATATTATTCTGTGAAGATAAACACCAGGTTAGGTTAGGTTAGGATAAGTTAGGTTTGTTTTGATTAGGTTAGGTTTGTTTAGGTTAGGTTTGGTTTGGTTTGTTTTGGTTATGTTATGTTAGGTTAGGTTTGTTTTGGTTAGGTTAGGTTAGGTTAGGTTTGTTTTGGTTAGGTTAGGTTAGGTTAGTTTAGGTTAAGTTTAGTTCAGCCAGATTTAAGAGTTTACTAACTATAGTGAACTGCCCACGTGGTATAATACCGATTTAATTATATCTAATAGGTGACAAACATTTGGGAGGGAATTGTATCACATGTATTAGTCCAGCTGACCTCAGATATTAAATAGATGACAAAGGATAATATTATTTTCTCGTTTATAAATATAGATACTAACTTGGTTGTGAAAATTATTGTGTGATCCGTGTTGGCTTGTGTGTATTGTATATTTTTTATGGTGTGATTTGGTGTGATTATCTCGGGGTATGTCATTATTAAAAAATGTTGGTTTAGGGTATGGTAGTAATAACAAGAAAGTCATAGGTAAGAGAAGAGTGAACCGGTGTATATTAATTTTTCTGCAGGGCAAAACAATGCACAATATTCAGCTGTAGGAATAAAGAGTAAAGATTTTTTCTGTTGTGGATTGTTGTTCATTAAGGGACCATGATTGTAATGTAGTAAGGAAATTGGAGGTTAGTGAGTCCTTCAGATATTACCACGAAACACACACGCCTATATACGAGTTTGTTTCGTGGCATAGATAGGAGAAATCAGAAAACCTCCAATTTTCATACGAGATCACAGGGTCCTTTAATATTCTCAATAGACACATGGAAACTTAATAATGCTTGTAAAATGCTGTATGGTTCCTTGCGGTAGATGGAGACAGCGATACAGAGTTTTTGTAATGAAGGAGAGATTTATTTTTTTAAGTAGTTAGAGACATTATGATTGCAAGGCTACATGGTTGTTGCAGGTATATGTAGATAGCTGTACAGAGTTTGTAATGGAGGAATGACAATATCTACTTTATTAGTGTACCTGGTGTGAATTATTGTGGAAAAAGATACTGTTTTTAAGAAGTATATAAATTTCAAATAATTAAAAATAATAAAGATGAGTGATGCCATATGTTTCCAGCAATGTTTAGGGAAGACTTACCTCAACTTTACCTTCTTACCTTGTGGTCGTCTCCCTTTGGGCCATGAGGACTGGCCATTAAAAGCTTTACATAATCTTTGCCCATTGTTTTCCTCTTCACAATTATATTATTATTCTCGTTCTAGGCACAATGTACGGACAGATAGTTTTATATTATGTACAGTATACTTTAAATTGAGTTGTAACTTTTTTATGGTTCTGAGGAGATTAGGGAAGATTCATTATAACAACAACAATACAATGTTAGTCTCAGGGGAAATTTTCTTATTAGTGAATTGGAATGTTTCTGATTATTCCAAACTTTGCCACGAAACAGATCCTCTATTAGTACCATTGAGGTCTTAGTATCATTAATCTGTCTGTTTCCTTGCATAGTTTGGAGGAATCAGAGACCTCCCAATTCACCAGCAAGAAAACCTCCCCTTAAGAGGATAGTACAGTGTTGGTAAATATAAAGCAAGTGATTCCTCCAAAATATTCCAAGCAACAGCACACCATTATTATTTTTGCTCATCTGGTCCTATTTTCTGATATACTTTAGAGGAATCTAGGCGCTGTTATGTACCAAAAATGTATTACCCCCTTAAAAAGAGATGAGATTAGATCGGGGCATGTCAGTGTTAGGACAAGTTAGATCAGGGCATAGTAGTGATAGCACAGGTCAGGTGTTAATGTATAAGTTATAGATGAGGTTAGGTCAGGATATAATAGCAACAGACCAGGTTAGACCAGGTTAGTTATAATGAAAATAATGTTAGATCGGTGAATATTAGAAATAATGAGAAAAATGTTAGATCGGGCAATATTAGATATTATGAGAAAAATATTAGATCGGTGAATGATAGTAATAATGAGAAAAATGTTAGATCGGTGAATGATAGTAATTATGAGAAAAATGTTAGATCGGTGAATGATAGTAATTATGAGAAAAATGTTAGATCGGTGAATGATAGTAATTATGAGAAAAATGTTAGATCAGTGAATGTTAGTAATTAGTAGAGATGTGTTAATTAGGGAAGATTACAGAGTCATAGTCGTAATTTCCTGACACCTCTTTCATTGTTCTAATATATAAAGGGAAATGAAACACAATTAGTTTTTTATGAAATCATTGTTTGAATTCGGATTTTAATTATAAGAGTCTTCATTGTCAAAAGCAAACTATACCGCCGAAAACATAACCATGAGTTATATATTGCTTAAAACATTTATTAGTAGCAAAAGACAAAAAAAAAACAAAAAAAAAAACATGAAACTCTTCTTTTAGGAAATACATTCACTCCAAGTTGATTTTTGGCACTTACATTGGATACTCAGATACACAGTTGGTGATGGAATGTTTTTAAGGACCCTGTGATCTTGTATGTTAATTGGAGGCTTCTGCTTCATCCTAACTCTACCACAAAACAAGCCTCTTCCATGTAAGACATTGTAGGTGATGTTTCGTGACAATAATTAAAGGACTCATTTACCTCCAATTTTCTGACTACATCACAGGGGGTTCCTTAACATGGTGTCCTGTTGCTAGTTGTATTTAACGTTCAGTTGTCATGCTGGAAAGTAATTCTGTTGGGTGGTTGGAATGTCGTCACCTGCCTCACTGTTGACAGCTACATGCGGGGGAGTTCACACCACCAATAAACCTGCTGAACTCTTACTTAATATTACCGCTGTTTTAACACCTCTATTATTAAGAAAGGCTGTCTTCTATATGATCACCACGTAATGTATGTAATATGATCACCACGTAAATAAAAGAAGGAGAAATGGTGGTAAGTTGTTATTTTTGAAGACAGCTTGAGGAACTTCAACAACAACGTCATACCACCATTTCTCCTTCTTTTATTTACGTGGTGATCATATTACACACACGGAATACTGTCTACTTAAAACGTAATTTTTCAGTACACATGAATGTATACAAAAATTATCATATCTTCTAAAAATGTCTGAACTGTTTGTTCTCTTTCTGTCATTTTCTTCTCTTTTAAAAATGCCTACCTGTTCTTCCTCTCATTCTCTCTTATAGCATAACCTGTAAAAGATGTTAGGAATTCGTTATCTGTTGCCTGGGTCCTGCTTATGCTGTTCTGAAGTGGTTTCTCGTTGAGCTGAAATGAAATATGCAAATCTGAAATGAGGAGAGGAGGACGGTGAGCGAAATGGAAGGGTAAGGCAGAGAAGAGACCGTGTTGTGTAGGAGGGTGGAGTGTGGGGTGGTGGATGATGTGTGGTGGTGCGTGGTGGAGTACAAAGTGGATGAAAGTGGTGGTGGATGATGTGTGGTGGAGTACAAAGTGGATGAAAGTGGTTTGTGGTGAAGGGTGGATTACAGAGTGGATGAAAGTGATGTGTGGTGGAGTGCATAGTGGATAAAAATGGTGTGTGGTGGAGTTGGGTATGGAGAGTAAAGTGTGGTGGTGGATGATGTGTGGTGGAGTATGGTGTGTGGTGGATTATAAAGTGGATGAAAGTGGTGTGTGGTGGAATGGGTATTAAGGTGTTGTGTGTGTCTGTATATAATTATGTGGAGTGTGATGGTGGACAGTACAGTACAGTAGACAAAAAAAAAAAGCATTGAAACTTCCCTATGGATAATTATAGTTATTTTGATTAAATGTAAGAACAGTTCCAATTTTTTTTTTTATTTTTTTTTTTTTTTTTTTTTTTGCCGACTGTACACTCGCAATCCAAAATTTGTATCCAGGCCTTGTTGATGTTTCGAATCAGTTGACATACTAGTGAAACAATTACAACGCTTATCCTGTTTCATAATTGCTTGAGCTCGCTAAATTAATTAATACTCGATCAGGCCATTCGAAGCAAGCCTGGATACATATTTTGGATTGCGACTGTACATGTTTGAGGATGGAGTGTGGTTAAGTGCAAAGGCTGATTGTTTAGGTGCGTCGCATTGAGGTGAAGTAGGCTAACAAACGCTGCGAGAGCTTAATTAACTTGTTCATCTATTTTTCTTTTGTAGTCGTGAGGAAAACTTTGTAACAGATAAATGTTCACTGTACCCATATTACTACACTACTTTTACTGGTTCATATATTTTTTCTTTTTTAGTCGTGAGGAAAACTTTGTAAAAAAATAAATGTTCACTGTACTCAAACCACTTTCCCTTCAGCAACACAAATGACAGGAAAAAACAGTTAGACATTTTTAGAGGAGAAGGTGATAGAACTATATTCATGTGTACCGAGAAATCGCGTTTTAATTAAGTAAGTAGTATTTGGGTACTGTATTCTATCTGGTGTAATATGTTCACAACTAGTAAGTAAAAAAAGATTGGTTATATTATCATGCCTAAACCTCATCTTCTGCAGAAATATCATGTCTACTGCCGCCATTTTCACATCAACGTCCCTTGGCCAATTCTCAGTTTCCATCACATTTCCAGTCCACTCATCCCATTTAGCTAACTGATCCACCAACCTTTTACACACTCTGTCCATTCCATGTTTTAGAGAAAGGTTGATAATGGTCTTAATATAACTAGTTGTGCATAAGACTTGTCAATTGCATGTTTTAGAGAAAGGTTAATAATGGTCTTGATATTGTCCATAGCACTTGTCAATTGCATGTTTTAGAGAAAAGTTAAAAATAGTCTTAATATAGTAGTGCCCTAATACTTATGACGGCCTCTGAAATCCTCTTATAGCCAGATTAATGCCCTCTTCACATATGGATGCCCTGAGAAACCCTAAACCCCAAACACTGATGAAGACACACTAGGACGTTGATGAGGGCTCTTAATGGGGTAATATTACACTTTTGGTACATCTGAGTGCCTTCATGCCTCCAAAGTACGTCAGGGAACAGGACCAGATTGACACAAAATTATGGTTGCCTCTTGCTTGCTAGGAATAATTAGGAGGAGTCAGTTGTTCCAGATTTGCCAACACTGTACTAACTACCTACTCCCTTAAAACATCTGAGGTACTGTGGCCACTTACACACACATACAGTATTATATAGGGGCCTTACAACTGAGCTACATCTCTGTAACTATAGGGAGATAAATAATAATTGTGAATAGACCTAAGAGACATGTAAGTTCCTGGGATTATGCATGGGTACGATGTGATGATGCTTAAGGGGAAAGTTTTGTGTTGGTAAATCTGAAGCAACTGAATACTCCAAACTATTCCAAGCAACAGAACACCATTATTTTTGTTAACTTGGGCCTGTTTCCTGGTATACTTTGGAGGAATCAAGGCACTCCAATGTACCAAAAAAGAATTACCACCTTAACGGGGCAGTGTTGATCTGTAGTGTAGGATGCATAGGTTAGGTAGGTCCATCAGTGTATCTGCCCATTACTGGATCATTGCAGTATAACGCAAGTCTTGTGTCCATTTAGTCCATGACTCTCACAGCTCCACACTAGGTATCTGTGGAGCAAAAGCAACATGTCCATTTAATCAACACAGAAATTGGTACAGTCGCGGCACATAGTCCTTGAACAGATTTCCCCTTACACCCTGGTCCCTGGTCAAGGACTATGTGCCGCGACTGTACATTCCTTATATTAATTCGTAAAAACATCCAAGAAAATTGTTTTGCCCGTTACAGAATAACTTGTATAAGAATGTAAGGAACCTAAAGCATTGTAGGCAAACTGCAGACCAGTGATCCATTCAAATTGTTCCAAAAAGAAGTAATAATTTTAATTACTCTAATTCTTTAAGCAGTTTGGAGGAATCAGTTTTGTATCCCCTATTCGCGACAGACTGACATAACAATAACCACTTTATCATGCTGCTGTTTAGATTATTTTTCATTATTGATATTTAATTGGTATTTATAGGCGCCGCGACAACGAGATCATATAGCGACAGAAGAAGGTGATAGAGAGGTGAAACAGTAAACAGGAAGGAAATAGAAAGAAAAGAGGTCTTGTTTTTTTTTTGTTTTTATCATAATGTCAGGTAACTCTACTCATATAGGTGTGTACGGCCTGGATCCCATACATGTGTGTCAAGAAGTAAGAGGAAAAAATAGTTCTCCTACAAGTCAGGTTTCACTAATGACTCATGATATCCTTGATAAATAATACTACTGGATGGGTGATGTCTTTTGTGTGATTATACTCTGTTCCAATCATAAAATACACGGCATTATTTCAGTGACGTTATGAAGAATTACAGAATATATTTTGACAGATATGCCCAAAGAACCCATGTGCTATTTTTATTTTTATTTGTTTACTTAGTTATTTGTTTATTTATTTTATTAGTTTTTTATTTGCGAAACTGAATATTTAGAATGAGGTTTTAGAATGGATAGCTTACGTGTCGTGTACAGCCAACATTCTATAAAAAAAAACACACTGCACCAGCCATGAATTCACTGCTAAAAAGTGTTAAACGAGTTTCATTTTACTGTTGAAGTAATATACTTATAGATTTCACTTTCATCAGGACTTGGTTTCCCCTTTCCTGTAAGAGAATGAATCGAGGGTTAAGGTACCTGAGAGTTACGCTGTTGTGCACTCACTGCCTTTATAAAGAAAATATTTTATGGTCTGGTAGGCAAGCATTAAGGGGAAAAAGTACAGTGTTGATAAATCTGGAGCAAATAATTCATCCAAACTCTTCCAAGAAACAGATAACCACTATTTTTGTTAACCTGGTCCTGTTTCCTGACATACTTTGGAGGAATCAAGGAGCTACAGTGTACCAAAAGTATATTACCACCTTAAGTCTTCTGTTCTCTTGTTTGGATTTAGTTGAATATTGAGGATGTTGGCCCATTACAATATATTGGAGTGGAGAAGAAGAAATGAAGTGAATTAAGGGGACTTCTTTTCTCTGTATAAACGTCTGAGTATCACGAGTATATATTGTTTCTCCCTTATATAATATTCCTGCATTATAAAATATTCCTGCCTTATAAAATATTCCTGCCTTATAAAATATTCCTGCCTTATATAATATTCCTGCCTTACACAGTATTCCTGCCTTATATATTATTCCTGACTTATATATTATTCCTGCTTTATTTATTGTTCCTCTCATATAATTATATATTGTTTTTCTTTTATACAGTATATTGTTCCTTCCGTATATATTGTTCTTGTCTTATAATTATGTCGTTCCTCCTAACTTCTCGCGCCTTTTTATGTACAGCCACAATCAAATATCCACCGACACGTTCCTTCCATCGTGCAAATAATTCTGTATCATATCAAACTATAATCTTACAACACCTTACGTCAACTCAACCCCCTCAATTATTATTATGAGGTGCTGCCAAATCATACACGTGTTGTTTTTTATTACCAAGATATTTACTACAATGAAAGGAAAGTGTCGGTGGATATTTGATTGTGGCTGTACATATGAGGGTTTACATAATGGATTTTCGAAGCATAGGCTATATAAGAAAGATATTGGTCTTTGCGAATTCGGTGGTCGATACGATGGCTGCCATATACTGTTCTATATTGAGCCATCGTACCATTCACCATCATTGTCTAACCCATGGCATGTTTAGCAGCATATATTCCCTCTTTAATTAAATATAAATCGTGTAGAACAGATAAAGGAAACTTCTTCGACACTCGTCATTCATTCCCTCCAAAACCCTAACTATTTTCCTGATTATTCGTGCTTGCAGTTGTCAGGTCTATAGGATTTTGCTCTTTTGCTTGGAGTTGACTGAAATATAATGCGTTGTACAGCCACAATCAAATAACCACCGACACTTTCCTTCCATTGTGCAAATAAAGCAGTATCATATCAAAATATAATCATACAACACCTTACGTCAACTCAACCCCCTCAATTATTTTTTTGAGGTGCTGCAAAATCATACACGTGTTGTTCTTTATTACCAAGATATTTACTACGATGGAAGGAAAGTGTCGATGGATATTTGATTGTGACAGTACCTGACGAATACACTTTTTCCTCCCTCTTCATTCTTCATTTGAGTCAAAGTTTGGTGACCAGAAAAAGACCCAGCGATTTTTTTTAACTATTTGTAGACTATTGATTCCTCCAAGCTATGACACGAGCCAAACTTCCTTCTTTTTTACGTGTTGTTTTGAGAAACAGCTTTTGGGGAATCCTCTGCCTCACGTTATTTTGCTGACGTCACAATCAGTCGTGTATGGGATGTTTCTATATTGTACAGTCACGAGCACTAATAAATGTTCAGGTGTGCTTTGAGTACCTAGAGACAGTAAATAAATGCACAATAAGATCTCCTCCATTGGAATTACTTCGTTGGTGAGTTGGGTTGTTCAAAGCTTCAACTAAAATTGTATATTTTTTAGTGCTCGTGACTGTACCGTGTGAGTATATTGTTAGTCTGGACACAGGTGCAAATGCATAACCTTATGATATATAAATGACACGTTCAATGAGTTCTCCTGCAGTAGCTGTAAAGGGAAATTAAACAAAGTTCATAATATGTTTTCCCCGCTTTCTCCCCATATAGTCCTTCAAGTCTACATGCCACCTGATCATATGGTAGCCAACAAATCCTTACAAATCCTTACAAACCTAATCTGTACATATCTTCGCTACATTCACATCCTTCAGTAGTGAGGCACAGTTCGACGAGGCCACCCACCCACTCACTCACTCCACTCAGTCTGTAAATCAAAAACACGTAATATTTGCAATGCTACCTTTGTACCCAGACTACATACATGCCCATCCAGTTAAGGACCCTGTGATCATGTATGGGAAATCTGATTCCTCCTGACTATGCAACGAAACACACTCCTTCCCTATAGGTGGTGTTTCTTGGCAATATTTGAAGGCCTCATTTACCTCCAATTTTCTGACTACATCACAGGGTCCCTTAATGGGGTAATATCTTGTGGACGAACAGGAGGGCTACTGCTTCCTCCTAACTATGCAACAAAACAGACATCCCCTACTCGTAGCCTGTAGTATAGTTCGTTTCCTGGTGTAGTTTGGAGGAGTGTGTAGCCCTCCAGTTCGTCCAAAAAAAGATGACCTCCTTAAGTACTGTACATACATCTGCCTTATACCCTTTAGAATTCAAACTGTGGGATGTTTTCGTGTGATATTCTAAGTTGTCCGACGTTAGATAATAAATACTGCATGTGTTGTCGTATGAGATGTGTGGTTCTTTCTTGATTGATTTATTGATTGATATTAGGCGCCGCGACTGCGGGGTCATATGGCGCCCGAGGAAGATTATTAGGAAGTGAGACAGTAAGCACAAGAGGTAACAGATGAAAAAAGGGACATTTGGCGAAGTGAAAGCCCGTTTAAGTTTTTCCTTGAGGGGTTTGATATTTTATAATCAGTAGTTCATGAAGGATTTACTTTTGTGTGGATGAAACTGAGTGGGTCTTGCTTGAAATTATATATACAGGAATCGTTGTGTAAGCGGTATGTGATGTATGTTGACAAATTAAAGTCTGGTGATTCCTCCACACTGTCCAACGAAAGAGTCATCCACGGTGTAAATGTTCCTATTGTAATGCACTTTGAAGGCATCCGGAGTCTCCAGCTTGCCGACAACACCACAGGCCTCTTAAGGACCCTGTGATCGTGTATGAGAATTGGAGGCTTCTGATTCCTCCTGACTATGCCACGAAACAAGCTCCTTCCATATGGGTGGTGTTTCGTGGCAATATTTGAAGGACTCATTCACCACAATTTGCTGACTATACACCGCAGGCCTGTTAAGGGGGTATAGTATATTATTGGTAAATCTGGAGCCAATGATTCCTCCAAACTATTCCAAGAAACAGGGCATCCTTATTTTTGTTCATATGGTCCTGTTTCCTGACATACTTTGGAGGGATCAAGACACTCCAATGTGCCAAAAGTGTAATATCCCCATAAATCTCTGATATTATGTAGGTACTAGGATATTGAATTCATGCAATGCAATGGTTCAGTACTTGTAGTTGTCAGTTCTATAGGATTTTGCTCATTTTTTTTATGGAGTTGACCGAAGTGTATAATACAGGAGCTAGAAATGATGTAAGACTCTTTCAGTCGAGTGAATCAATTATTTATGATGGGGCATTTACAGAGGTCATCATCATATGGCTAAGTAATGGGTATGAGTTAAGCTTTTTACACGTTATACTGATGAGAGATGATTTAAGAAATTTTAAAAAATCAAGGAAGAAGAAAAAAATATATAACAATTATAACACGGGCTGAAATATTGGTACATTAGAGTGGATTGATTCCTCCAAAAAATGTCAGGAAATAGGATCAGATTAACAAGAATAATGGTGGCTTGTTTCTTGGAATAGTTTGGAGGAATCAGTTGCTCTAGATTTACCAACACTGTACTGTTCCCTTAATCATACCTTCCTGTTTACCTTTCTGTTTCACTTTTGGGTTGTTATTTAAGTCATCTTTGTTCCCTGTCTGTGTGCTTCACTTAATCTCTTTCCTTTGCTTTCTTCTTGGCCCTGTCTATGTTTCATGTAGGTTCCTGGCTTTGCCTTATTTGGCTTCGTATATACCCGTTACTCGTATGTTTAAGTTAGAGTCTTACCTGTATCTACCTGTGTCTGACATGAGTAGTTATCAAGCCTACGATACTTCAAACCAAAAGTAACATGATCCTTGATCCAGGTAAATCCGTATAATGAGGTTTAGCAGTAGAGTGGTACTGAATTATAACACGTTCATAATATTCATTGATCATTAATAACATTATACTTAAAAGTCAATCACTTTCAAAGCTATTATAAGGAATCAAGGCTGATGAAGAGACTCAGTGAGTTACATACACTATTATTCGTAGACTCTACTACTTCTATAATTATTCTATGAAGGAAAATCTCACTGCCTGTTGATACCAAAATACTTTATCAGTTCTCCTGAGTTAGCATTATGAAGAACGAGTGGTCAAGGATCAGATGACTTGGGTGTATCCTTTTCTCTGTGGTATACTTGTGAAGATTGTGACTACTATACATCTGCTCACTCCTAGAGAAGGCATTGGATCCTTCATGTATATAATAAATGTATTAGTACAACATAAGGACAATAACTACCGAATGTCTGTAGGGCCCGATCTTTTCTGCTTTTTTATCTCTCGATTAGATAACATTGAAGGAGAAAATATATATTCTGCTGTGCTCTTCAATCTTGTTAGAAAGAGGGAATTACTTGCCATAACTCTAAGAAAATAATAGCTATGATTTACGCTCTACAAGTATAACATTCAATGAGGTTTTTATGATTATTTCGTCCAACAGATACAATTTTTTAGTTTGTCTCTATCTCACTGGATGTACAAAAATCCCTAATAAATAAACAGAAATTTGTACAATGTGTGATACGATTACCAACTTTGTTATTTTATTTATTCAATCATTCAGTAGACAATATTTTCCAGTTACTCAGTCTGGAGGATAAAATGCTGAGAAAATCTGACCTTATGTCCACCTCACCCCACTACAATTATCATTATACCCAACCACAACCACACCTATACTACTATTAATGGGATAGTCTCATGCTGGGAAATTGGAAGGATACTGATTCCTCCAATATATGCCAGAAAACAGACACTCTCAATGGCACTAATAGGTGATCTGTTTCATGGCATAGTTTGGAGGAATCAGAGACCTTCCAATTCACTAACACGAGAATCTTCCCTTAACACCACTACCACCTGTACCCCTACCACTATACACACTATCACCACTGTAACACCATTATCCCTACAATAACTACACCTATGCTACTATTAACACCACAACCACCACTACTATACACACTACCACCACCGTAACACCATTATCCCTACAATAACCACACCTATACTACTATTAACACCACAACCACCACCACTGTAATACCACTATCCTTACAATAACCACATCTATACCACTACTTACACCACAACCACTATTACCCCTATCATCATTACCACCACCAAAACCAATATCCCAACCACTACTATCACCACCACCACCAACAGTACCACCACCATCAATATCCATAACACCACTATCACCACTATTCCTACCACCACTACAACCAATATCTCTACCATTACTAACACCACGACCACCACCACCACCACCACCACCAATAATATCCCTACCACTACTATCACCACCACCACCACTATCAGTATTCCTAAAAACACCACCACCACCACCAATATCCCTACCACTACTATCACCACCACCACCAATATCCCCACCACCACCAATATCCCCACCACCACCACAACCACCACCACCTCCACCTCCACCATCACCACCACCACCATCACCACCAATAATATTCCCACCACCACCACCACCATCACCATCACCACCACCACCACCACCAATAATATCCCCATCACCACCACTACCACCACCACTAATATCCCCACCACCACCACCACCACCAATAATATCCCTACAACCACTACCACCACCAATAATATCCCTACCACTACTATCACCAACAATAATATCCCCACCACCACCACCACCACCACTACCACCAATAATATCCCCACCACCACCACCACCACCACCATCACCCTTCACTTCATTGTTAGTGTACCCCAGGCTGAGCTCGGAAGTGCCTCAGATATCCTCTTGGCCAGACACACACCGGTTTGCGTTTTCACTACTAATTGGCCATTCTCTCTGGACCAGCAAAGGTGAAAGGCAATACTTTAGGTTTGTTTTTGTTTTTGTTTTCCAAGGGTGGGATTCATCGTAGTGAGAGTGGAAGATGTTACAGTGCAGCTCATGATATCATCTCGATTTTTTTATGGTTGTTGAAAATTATGGTTTTTTTTATATACCTGTATATATTTTCCTATTTAAGAACAATATTCTTGATATTTTATAAATATTACACTCTTTTCATGACTTACATTCGAATAAATTGCTACAAGGCTGGACATAATTAATAAAAATATTATATTACTTAACTCATATTGCATCGAGGATACCTACAGAATATATATATTTGGTTAAGTTTCCATCTTCGCTTATTGGAAGAGGTATAGGTGTTGGGTCATAGATCCTCATCACTTGACATGTTTTATTTAGGGAGGCATATGAAATGTCGAAATATTAGACTAGGTACTGATTCTTCCAAACGGTAGACTACATAATAGAACAAACCAACTCAGGTAAGATAAGAAAGGAATCAGTAGCCTCTATCAAATTCACTAACAACATCACAAGCTCCTTTATTCCATTACATTGTCGATTGGTTTTGATACATTTACAATTGACTAACAAAATATTCCTTTTTCCTTATCACTCCTATCATTTTGTTTTAAGGTTTATTTAGGCTTGACCAACTTTAGAGGTACTTTTCACTATTCTCCCTAAGATACTGGAGCCAACTGGATTCCCCACCATTTCTATTAACTCCAGAATAGTATAAAAAAAATCTATCTGAATATATTTAATGTACCACACAATCTTTTCATAATCTATTTATAAAAAAAAAATCCTGAACAGATATAATAGGTCATGATGCCATATGTCTCCAGAAATGTTCAGGGATTATTGTACTTAGTTTTTCCTGCGAGCAAAATATAGATACACTAAAATATCTTACAGTGTCGAATGTGTAATGTGAGAGAGAGAGAGAGAGTGTGTAGGTCCAAGTCAGCCTGTGTCTTCATGAATTGTTATCTGTCCCGAGAGACTCCCTATCTTGCTTGGCACTCCCACCAGGACCCTTTGTACCCATCATAAGACCTCCACCCTTTATAGAAACCTTCTCCCCTTCTCATTCCCCCTTCCGAATTCTTGTAACCTTTCTATCTCATCCAATCTTCATTCCCCTTCTGTAATCTTCAAACATTTCTATTTCATCCACTTCTCCTTCCTACTTCCTTCACTTTCCCCTCCACCTAACTATTTCCTTTCTTATCTAGTCCTTTCTTATTTTCTTTTCTTTCAACTTTTCTATCTTAGCCGCTTCCTC
>JAWQEG010002837.1:50000-95015 GCA_033782935.1 Petrolisthes cinctipes | reverse complement strand
AGAGAGAGAGAGAGAGAGAGAGAGAGAGAGAGAGAGAGAGAATCAGAATCAGAAATCTATATTCCATTAAACAATGGTTTTTCATTCATTACACTGCATTAAATTAAAATTATTCAGTAGTCATTACACATGTAGAGGTTTAGCCTATGAATGCTATATTTTTGCATGAGGTAATATAGAAGAATATAGTTACAGTATTATTACATTTTATACATAGATTATTATTACAAAAATTAATTTTCCAGCAACAGGAGCTTGGTCGGTCTAACTTAAACTACTGTAGTTGGTGGTCTTTCATAAAATAAGCATGAAGTGATTGTTTGAATCTGTTTAAAGAAACTTGTGGTTTAATATTGTGAGGTAAGACATTCCAATTATTATGAACACTTATGAGTACTGATTGTGTACCATTGTTAGTATTAGCCCAAGGAACATACAAGTCAAACATCTGTCTGGTTGTGTTACCTGATACACTTTGTACAGTTGGAAAGCTGATGAACCAGTCAGGGTATTCTTTACTAAGAGTATTAAAAATCATTATACAAAGATCAAACTTCAGTTTATCCTTGATCTTCAACCAATTCAATTCACGGAGGATAGGTGTGACATGATCAAATTTTTTACTCCCTCCAACAGCAACTTTTGCTGCAAAATTCTGGAGTTTTTGGACTTGTTTTATTAGCGTAATATTAGTATTTCCCCAGAATTAAACCGTAATTAATTAGGCTGAGCACCAATGTTTGAACTATTGTAATCCGTGTTTTTTGTCAAATGTGTCCTTTACCCTATTTATAAACATTAATACTCCAATTACTTTCTTACATAGTTAATGTATATGAGTGTCAAACAACATGTATATAACGATCAAAATATATTCCTAGATTCTTAACATATTTACTAATTGGAATATCGTTACTATCAAAATTAATAACCATGCCCTCTGGTATGTTGGTCATTAGTTGCCGTATGCCAATAAAGATAAACTGAGTTTTCTTAGAGTTCAACATTAAACCACTTCTGTAGAAATAATTTTTGGCGTTCGATAGCGTTGCCTTTGCTCTATTAATGAGGTTTCCTATGTTATTTACGTTATCGCTGTGAATAAATTGAGTGTCGTCAGCGTCGTATTGAACCAGAATGCAGTCATTTATAGTTTCAGATATGTCATTAACAAATATTGAGAACAAAGTTGGTCCGAGGATGGAGCCTTGAGGGACCCCATAGCTCACTGAGGTTTTGGCCGAAACTACGTTGTTGAAACGAACTGACTGAGGTCTGTCTGAAAAGTAGCTCTGAAACCAGAAATCGTCAGTTTGTAGTTTTAAGCATCTCTCTAATAAAATAGCATGACTTACACTATCGAAGGCCTTTGACAAATCATATAGAGTTAAAAGTGACACTTATTTATTATCAAGATTACTATAGAGATGGTTAATGATAATTGTTAGTGCTGTTTCCGTTGACAGTTTTGGTCGGAAACCATGTTGGGTGTTAGATAATAAATTGTTGTCTTCCAAGTGTCTTATAAGCTGAGTTGAGGCTATCTTTTCTAATACCTTTGATAAAATGGGGAGTAAAGATATAGGCCTATAATTGCTGACATCAATACTACTTCCACTTTTATGTATGGGGAAAACAATAGCTTGTTTCCACTGAGTAGGGAACTTCCCAGTGACTATAGAGGTATTAAAAAGACAGGTCAGAGAAAAAAACTGTTAAAAATAGACTATCTCTTAAAAAGCGCAATGAAATTCCATCATTTCCTACTGATTTTGTCTTTCATTTGAGCAATTATTAAAATGATGGTATTGACATCAACTGGTTCGGGTCTAAAAAGATCATCTGTGTTTAAAACTCTTGGTCTCGAATTCGTTAAAAGCTCGTCTTCATTTCCAACATTACTCTGACACTTTTCAAATGTGTTTTTACCGACATTTGCAAAGAAATTGTTAAATTCTACAGCTTTGTCTTGTGCTTCGTCAATGTCGACAACATTTGTTTAAGTCTTCCTACCTGGGACAATATTCCTTATATTCCTCCAAGTTGGTGCGGTGTCACCCTTACTTTGCTCCAACTGATCTCTAGTAAGAACTCTTAGCGTTATAAATTAGGGATTTAACTCGCTTCTTTTCTGCCTTGTACTGATTTTGTAGAATAATATTATTTCTTTTAGATCTTAGTTGTGTTTGTAGATTATCTCTAGATTTCATAGATTCTTTAATGTGGTCAGTAGTTATCCATGAGGCAGGAGATCTGGTAATGACTTTGGTTGTCATAGGGCAATCTGGTCGAGACATGAATTAAAAACTCTAATAAAAATTTTAACCTGTTGATCGACATCATCGGTCGTCGTTATAGCATTGAGGGCGGCGGATTTACTAAGTAAAAGATCACAGAAATTATCTTTGTCATAGTTGGCCATGTTGCGAAACGTTTTCTCCAATTTAGGACGCTTAGGTTTACTTACATTAATGATAATAGTTATCATATCATGATCAGCGATCGTGTCTGGGAGGGTGTCATAGCTGATAACATTATCCAGCTTATTGGTTATTATTACATCAAGTAGTGTAGATGATTGAGCTGTGATTCTAGTAGGTGTTTTTATTAGTTGGGATAGCTTAGAGGAATCTATGATTTTCTTAAGTTTTACTAACAGTGGTTAAAAGGTTGTCGTTTAGGTCACCAAGAATGTATAGTGGCTTATTACGTAATTGCATATGTCTGAATATATCTGCTAGATATTTAAATGTGTCAGAAGGAGCTTTTGGATGGCGATATATCCATCCTACGATAACTGAGGGCAATTTTCTATACTGAACCGTGGTCCAGACTGCCTCTATAACTGGCAGGAGTTACAACAGCAGAAGTCAAAGTCTGAGAACTCAAACAATCCTTTACATTCATACATACACCACCTCCTCGTCACTTGTCATGCCAATATATTCTGTAACCCTGAATTTCTACGAATTTATCAGGAGTCTGGGGAAGTAGTAGAGAGAGAGAGAGAGAGAGAGAGAGAGAGAGAGAGAGAGAGAGAAATAAGAAACAAGAGTGACGGTACCTAGCAGAGAGAGAGAGAGAGAGAGAGAGAGAGAGAGAGAGAGAGAGAGGAAGGAGTGACGGTACCTGACGGAAGGGGGGAAATATGAAACATGAATGACGGTACCTAGCAAAGAGAGAGAGAGAGAAAGAGAGAGAGAGAGAGAGAAGGGGTGAAATAAGAAACATGAGTGACGTGACCTAGCAAAGAGAGAGAGAGAGAGAGAGAGAGAGAGAGAGAAAATAAGAAACAGGAGTGACGGTACCTAACAAAGAGAGAGAGAGAGAGAGAGAGAGAGAGAGAGAGAGAGAGAGAGAGAGTAAGAGAGGAGTATATAGTTCATTTAATATTGGAAGGCAGTGTCCAAACATTGACCTGATCTTGACCTATATCAGGTGGTACGTCATATGGGTCACTCTCCCCCTTTTTGTAGCCACGCCCGCCCAGTCAGAGAAAGCCAGAAAATTATTATGATTATTATTATTATTTTTATTATTTTTTTTATTTTTATTGTCATTATTATTTTTATTATTGTTATTATTATTATTATTATTATTGTTAGTAGTAGTAGTAGTAGTAGTAGTAGTATTAGTAGTAGTAGTAGTAGTAGTAGTAGTAGTAGTAGTAGTAGTAGTAGTAGTAGTAGTAGTAGTAGTAGTAGTTGTTGTTGTTGTTGTTGTAGTAGTAGTAGCTTTTTTATTACTATTATTATTATTATTATTATTATTATTATTATTATTATTATTATTATTAGTATTATTATTATGGTATAATTTTTTCGATCATATTATAATTCTATTTTTATCATTATTATGCACAATTTTATTATCTTTAAACTAGTTTTTTTTTCCATTTAGTTATGTAATATTTTTACTTTTTTTATATACTAGTTGATATTTGAATAAATTTTGATATCATGTTATTTAAGTATATCATTATCATTAAGGAGATAGTATACTTTTGTCACACTGGAGCACATTGAGTCCTCCAAAGTATGCCAGGAAACAGAACCAGATGGAATTAAAAAAACAATAATGGCCACTTGTTGCTTAGAGTAGTTTGGAGGAATCGGTTGCTCCAGATTTACCAACGCTGTACTACCCCTTTAAGACAACATTGTACTGCAGCATACGTAATAATAATAATAATAATAATAATAATAATAATAATAATAATAATAATAATAATAATAATAATAATAATAATAATAATAATAATACTGATAATACTAATAATAATAATAACAATAATAATAATAATAATAATAATAAAAATAATAATAATAATAATAAAAATAATAATAATAATAATAATAATAATAATAATAATAATAATAATATGAATGATAAAAATAATAATAATAATAATAATAATAATAATAATAATAATAATAATAATAATAATAATAATAATAATAATAATAATAATAATAATAATAATAATAATAATATGAGTAATAATAATAATAAGTGCAATATTATTTACAGAGACGAGTCGTCGTTCCTTATGCTCACTTAGGGGCCAGTTTCCAGTGTGTCTGTTTCATGTGACCCCAACTGTACATACATAGGTGAGGGCTGGTTCTCCTCTGCCTCCCTAGCCTGTTCTATCTTTACCTCTGACTAATATATTTTCCTTAATTCTTTCTCTGGGGGACTTATGAATTTAGTGGTTTTGCCCTCTCCCTTTCAAGTCATCAACACACTTTTATTAGTCTAGTTAATAATTGTGTGTATAGTTTAATTCAGGATATTTTTTTATTATTATTATTATTATTATATATATTACACCCACCACACCTACACCCACTACACCTACACCCACTACACCTACAGCCACCACACCTACACCCACCACACCTACACCCACACCTACACCCACCACACCTACACCCACCACATCTACACCATCTACACCTACACCCACCACACCTACACCCACCACACCTACACCCACCACACCTACACCCACCACACCTACACCCACCACACCTACACCCACACCCACGACACCTACACCCACACCTACACCCACCACACCTACACTACACCCACCACACCTACACCAACCACACCTACACCCACCACACCTACACTACACCCACCACACCTACACCCACCACATCTACATCCACACCTACACCCACCACACCTACACCCACCACACCTACACCCACCACACCTACACCCACCACACCTACATACAGGCCTACACCCACCACATCTACACCCACCACACCCAGGCTGGCTGACCACATAATATAGTACATCTACACTCACCACCACACCCACCCCACTTAAATAACCCCTTCAGTAATAATGGTACTTAGAATAATCCACGGGTTTATCTCTCCATCTCAGAAAAATACCCACCCAAGTTTGCATAAGATTATAAAGTAGAAATGATGCTCAGCTGATTATGATTTAGGCACGAATAATTACACACATACTTTCTCAGTGATAATTGGCCGTTTGTTGACATGCAGACACTATCGAATCATCAGACCATCCCGAGATATAATCAGTTCTCTGAGGCCCATTCACTGAGAGAGTAATTGTGGTGGTGGTGGGTAGTGGTTGTGAAGCCTGGGGTGGTGGGAAATGCGAGGCTGGAGACACGAATGGGGTGAGAGGAGTGTGTTAAAAGGGGTTTATCAGAGAGAGAGAGAGAGAGAGAGAGAGAGAGAGAGAGAGAGAGAGAGAGAGAGAGAGAGAGAGAGAGAGAGAGAGAGAGAGAGAGAGAGAGAAGAGAGAGAGAGAGAGAGAGAGAGAGGGGAGAGGGGGGGGGGGGGGGAGAGAGAGAGAGAGATAGGAGGCACAAAATGGTGAGGAAATCATGATAAGGATGAATTAAAATAAGAGATCGTAGAGAAGATAGAGAAAAAAAGAGACAGACAGGAAAGGAGAGAGTGAAGGAGGTATGAAACAAAAAGTGTAGTGAGGAAAGTGTGAGTAAGAGAAGTGGAGAGAATGTTGCTGTATGTTCTGAGCGTGAATGCCCAGTAGCAAGGTCAGACAGGTACTGGGTCCACGCCTTCCCTGCCCTGCCCCCTGCCCCCTGCCCTGCCCTGACCCTGCTCTGACCCTGCCCTGCCCTGTTCTGACCTTGCTCTGCCCTGTTCTGACCCTGCCTGCCTTGCCCTACCTTTGCTTACACACACACACACACACACACACACACCTGTTAGCTGAATGATATACGAGCAACAACTTTTCACTTTAAGGTGGTCATTCTTTTTTGGTCAATTGGAGTGCCATGATTCCTCCAAAGTATGACAGGAAACAGGACCAGAGGAGCAAAAATAATGGTGTTCTGTTGCTTGGAATAGTTTGGAAGATTCAGTTGATCCAGAATTACCAACACAAAACTTCCTCCTTAAAAACAGAGGACAACTAACCACAACGCGACTCATTCATTGTACACACTAGGATGACATTGAATTAAGAGTCCCATTCTAAGGACCATTGGCGAGAACACAGTTATAATACGATGACTGCCTGGCACGATGGCTCCCTGAACACTACACTAATTATAAAAGTCATTTGTACTGTTCATTCTTCTGACTGTAACATGATATTTTTTACATTAGGATCTCAGTATGAACAGCCACGATCATCAAAAGTCCAGCATCTGGTGAATGAGTGTGAGCCATTTGAATACGTCTTACGAAGTCCTAACCACTCATAACCACAAGTAGATGATGACATACACACCAATCACACTTCCCCCTGGTGGTAGAAGACGCAATCTTACCACCGGCATTGTACTGTCCACCTCTCACCTCTTACCGTTGCATGCCTGGCTCCTCACACCTGCCCCCTACATCAGCCACACCCCAGTTACCATCTCGGCTAATAGACTGAACTCCAGTGAGAGGAGAAGGAGGAGGCAGCTGGGAGCCACTTTTTGTGCCTCAATGCAGTCATATTCCACAACACTATGAGAAAACACCACAGGTAAGGTGATTGTGGAATGAGAGCAATGATTCCACTGTAAGTATTCAGATGCAGTCATATTCCTCAACACTAAGAGAAAACACCACTGATAAGGTGATTGTGGAATGAGAGCAATGATTCCACTGTAAGTATTCAGATGCAGTCATATTCCTCAACACTATGAGAAAACACCACTGATAAGGTGATTGTGGAATGAGAGCAATGATTCCACTGTAAATATGCAGATGCAGTCATATTCCTCAACACTATGAGATAACACCACTGATAAGGTGATTGTGGAATGAGAGCAATGATTCCACTGTAAATATGCAGATGCAGTCATATTCCTCAACACTAAGAGGAAACACCACTGGAAAAGTTATTATTGAACAAATGCAACGATTCCACTGTAAATATTCAGATAACCTTGAACCGGTGATGATAAATTAACACTGATGCTTAGGACAGTCAAGTTGAAAGGTTGAGTGCATCGCTTCAAAGAGGTCTTAAAAGGGCAAAAGGTGCGAAGAATATCACATGATGATACAATCACCTGAAGCAAAAATAAATGTCAGAGGTTGAGAAGGGTATTGTGCTATAGTTTTGCTCATGAAAAAAAATAACATTGATACTGTTCTTGTCCCATGAAGAGAGAGAAAAGTAGTTTGTATTTGGGTATAACATTACTTGAACATTGCCGTAAACTGAAATTATATTGACTGAAAGAAATACCTCAAAATTATATATTTGGGGGTCTGTTAATGCTATACAGAGACGTGAGAAAAAGTTGCTTGAAGGGAGCCTGTGATGTAGTCAGGAAATTGTAGGTAAACGAGTCCTTCAAATATTGCCACGAAACACCACCACAATGGAAGGAGCTTGTTTCATGGCATAGAAAGGAGAATTCAGAAGTCTCCAATTATCATACACGATCACAGGGTTCTTAAGGAGGATAAGAAACTTGCCAAGTATGCTTCAGTATAGTATTCATTCATTCATAATAAGTTACACAGTCGTAAATAATAATAGGCTTTCATACAAGACATTGTCGAAAAAAGTTCATAGGAGAAACAGCAGTGACTGAGGTGGGCTTAGAATTCACACTGACTGAACTCTGTTACGTTCTCAGTCAAGGGTGATTTCCAGCCTCAGCTCCGTCAGTGGTGTTTCTCTTACAACACTTTCGATGGTTAAACCCCATAGTATACATAAATACTTCAGATGGATAAAGAGGGGGCAGTAACTTTCAAAGTATCAAATAGTTGAGTATTGTTGACATTGTTGAATCCGTTTACTTGGAATAACGGGGTCGTGGACGCTCGTAGGACTCAAAGGATCCGGACTCGAAAGAAGCTGAACCGTCGTACTTGACATCAGCAATGTAACCAGAGCCACCGTCCACGTAGTAGGTGACGGTCTGGAGGCGACCGTCGGGAAGTTGTACGCGGTATGACCCCTGGGTGTTGTCATTATCACGGGTCTCCTGCTGGCCGAAGTCGTTCCTGGAAGGACCGTCTCTCACGGCCCAGTCGAAGTCGTACTTGGCCTCACTGGACTCGTAGGACTCTGAAGAGTACCTCTGGTGGAACAAAATACTTAATTAGTTATTTGATACTTGAATCAATAATAATTTATCGTTCAGTTTGTGTAAACAAATACTTCAGTCAGTTTTGGTGAAGGTTTTGTAAATATTTTAGTTAAACAAATATTACATTGACACAAACATTGTACAACTTGAGGAATATGTTAATGAAGGAGTGTTGGTAGTAAGTGAATTGTTTGATCAACTCACACTGGGGGCTCTGTAGCCACGGAACTCAACACTGCGGCTGTCGGCGGCAACAAGGGCAGCCACGCCCAGCAGGATCATGATCTGAGGGAAAGGATTGAAGGATGTCTATGAGAGGCACAGCAACACAACTAACAAATGTACCAAGTGACAACCAGTATACACATTAGTCAATACACATAACTCATATATACAGTAATAGTATACATACATACATTCATACATTAAATAGTTTTGAAATTGGACAATTCTGTCCTCTCCAATGTTAGTCATATTATTCATAAAATATAGAATATCGTTCAATGCTTATAATGATCTTACTAAAATATCTAATAATATAGAGTGCATTGTGAAGTTTTAATAAAACATTCTTTAACAAAGCTAAACTCTTATGAATTTCTAGACTCAACTGGTCATTCATTCATTCATTCATTCATAGTGAGATTGAATGTTTACCTTTGCGTTCATTGTTGTTGGTAGTGAAGTTGAGAGTGAACTGACGAAGGTGTTGCTGACACCCAGATATATACTCTGACCCGCCCCCGCCCTCTCCTCCACCTCCTCCACCTCTTTTTTCTTCCTTGCCCTCCTTCCTGTCATGTATCCCCCTCGCCTTCCCTGCCATCCACCCCTGACCTCTCTTGACCTCCTCTCCACTTTTGCTTCTCCATCTTTAGCCTCCCCAGACCTCTCTTACTGTTTCTCCTTCTTCCCGTCTACGTTTTCTCTTTCACCTCCCTCATACTTTTTTTATGTACTTTTATCCATATAACTCTGAAGTTTTTTTTTTTTTTTCTCTCTACAAGCTTGACTTCGCTTCTCTCATACAAGCTAACAACCAGGCTATATTTATTAAGGGGGTGCAGGAGTAGGGGGACAGGCTGGGGGGGGGGTTAAGGGGTTTTGAGGGGTGCGGGAGTAGGGGAACAGGCTTGGGGGGGGGAGGGTTAGGGGGGTGCGTGAATAGGGGACAGGCTTTCTACTCACCCCAAGAACTGTCCCCCTATTCCCGCACCCCCCAAGCCTGTCCCCCTACTCCCGCACCCCCTTAATTAAGTATGTTATATTTAGACAACCCTGTATTAATCCCTTATTAATCCTCCTACTCCTTTTCCATCAACCCCAATTCTAATAAGGTTGTTGGAGTAATTGCTGAGGCGTGTTCGTTCTTAATTCACTCTGATACCAAACTAGATTTTAACTCCCTTGTAAATTTAGCGGCTCAAGGCTGTAGATGAGAAAGTTGGATTCGATATCTTTCTTCTGTATTTCGTCATTGAAATGTTTATACGCTTTGGCAATCAACAACATGGAGGGAAAAAAAACATGCAATAAACATCTGTGAATCTTGTAATATTAATGTACTGTAGATAGTCATTAAGAAAAACTTACTTGTCCACTATGATACCCACTTGTTCATCCATCAGTTTTTTTTTTTTTTTTTTTTTTTTTTTCATATAGACATTCCGTTTTCTGTTCTATCAGCTGTTTGTGAAGCGTGAAATTATCCCATTTTTTAATATCAGATTATTCATCATTATTTTGGCCATTTATCTACGATGTCGTTCCACTTACCCTCCCCTTATCTGTCCACCACTTACCCTCCCAGAGTTAATGACAGACTTAACTTTGGAATGATGAAGAACTCAGTAGAATTGCCTGGAAATGTATAGGATGTGATGGAATTATAAAGGGTAGTGGAACAGACCAATTATAATCTTCCTATGAAATAAATTGCTGTAGGAATAGCAATTTGAGAGGCTTGAAGTCTTATAGCAATATGCCCTTCGAGAATGAAGGTGTCAGTTAGTAAAACAATGGACTTGGGGTTAAAATTATGAGTTTGATGGACTGAAACTTTGGTGGTCAGTGGAGTGGATGCAGGAGATTATACACAATTTATATGAGTGTTGTGTGATATGTGGATTGAGTACATTGTAAGTTTACCTCAGAGTTTTTACAAAGATCAAAGATAAACTCAAGCCTTGGTCTCATTACCTTGCTTATAAAACAAGAGATTATTGATTTCCGTCTGTGGGAAAAAAAAAATAGAAACATTTATGGCAGAAGATAATTCATGACAACAAGAGAGCGACCTAGATCTTATAGAGTGTAACATGAGTTCCTGCAGACACTTTAAGAAATGAAAAAAACATATGATTATGAGTAGAAAATCTTTGATACATAAATTTCTTGCATTATAAAACATTGTTTGGGCGTAAAGAATAAGATAATTTTCCATAATTCTGCTTATTACCTACATCCTTGCCACTATTGTTAAGTAATACTATCCATACAAATAATTTTTTTAATGTTAATTGATTTCCTGTTTGACGATACTGTGATGTTCCATAAGGTACATAAAAATATCTTGTTACAAAATTCTAACAAGGCATCCCTGGCTGGTCCTTCCCCTCGTCCCTCACCCACCCAACCAACACCTGTCACCAGATCAATCTTAAAATCCACTTTAGGCCCAAAATAATTCTTAAAATTCATGTGTATATGAAAATTTTTAATCAGAATCACATGTTCTCTCATTTCTGAAAGTATCCAAAGAAACACATGTTACCCCCTGTAGTGTGAGAGGTTGATCGAGACGGTAGGGTCCTAAGGTTGTTGTTGCTATGGTAAGGTTTCTTCGACCTCCAACTCAGTCATAGAAAATATAAACAAAGTGTAAGCACGTGTTGTGTTGTGGTGGTGTATGGAAATTAACTCCCAGACTGTATCAATTTTGACATTAGCAGTCACTTGCACTTTGATAATAATATTATTGACCTAAATATGCAGAACTTTGTATCTGATTGTATTCTTAATGTGATAATGATTATGCTGACTCTACTTCATAAAGATATAAAGATATCTCAATTACTTTTAGTGCAATATGCAGGCTCATTTATATTTTTCCATGCTGCCTTTTTTCTCTCAACATATATTGTAAAATAATTGATAGTCACTTTGAAAGGAGATCATCTTATGGTTATTGATCATCTGATAAGAATTTATATGATTTAGGTAAAACATTTTTACTTGTGAAAACAAATTAAATCAGAAAGATAGAAAAATACGTAGAGATAAACAGACACGAAGACAACTGAGAACTCCTACACTACAAAGATAGTGTTATTGACAGTGGATCATCTTTTGTATCTATTGTATTCCTCCACATAGGGATCCTTAGCCTGGTCGGCAGCATATCTAGGAGAGAGTGCACTCCGAATTCAAATCTCTGCTGTCTTGTAGGCATCCTCTTTAGGAAAAGACTTGGGAGTAAACCCTAATAAATACGGAGTCGGAGTCCCTAAGGCAGTTTGTCGTTGACTTCAATGCTGCATGGGCAACAGCTTTTCCTCCATATCACAGTGCCCAGGCTTACATCCGTCCACACCATCACCTACACACTCACACCTACAACCTAGAGAGGACACTCCAGCTTCGCCATTCATTTGGTGTCGACAGAACACGGGAATCAACAGATACCAGTTATAAGCCATCACTCAATTAGCGTAGTGTGCGGCGCCAGGGGTTGCTTCTGACGGTGGGAGAGATCTTCGAGTCTCATTGGACAGCTACCGCCCGCCTCAAGCTGAGCAGCCCCCAGCCAGTAAGGTGTTGTCCCGCCACAGTCTGCTTTCTTCATTGGGTGCATGGGGATTAGGAGAACATCTGACAAGCAGATCGTCAACTACTGCACCAGGCAAAAAACTGGGATGTTGGAATGTTCGGACAATGATGCCCAGCTTTTCTCAAGACCTTCAGGATATTACTAACGCCAGGAAAACAGCTGTCATCAACGACTAGCTCATGAGACTAAATGTCGACATTGCCACTCTGCAGGAAACACGACTAGCCGACGCAGGTGCACTGAAGGAGAGGGTCTAAACATTTTTCTGGCAGGGGAAGAGCTCTGATGAGCCCAGAGAGTATGGAGTAGGATTTGCGGTAAAGAACAGCTTGCTGAGTATGGTAGAACCAGGCAGCGGCAGCTCCGAGCGACTCCTAACTCTCCGCCTTAACACCACTGAAGGCCCCATCACCCTTGTCAGTGTGTACGCCCCCACGCTGTCCTCCACTTCGGATGCCAAGGATGAGTTCTATGAGAACCTCGCATCTACCATCAGGAACATCCCCAGCACTGAACAACTTGTTCTCCTTGGCGACTTCAATGCCAGAGTTGGTGCAGACATCGACTCATGGCCTTCTTGCCTTGGTCCGTTTGGAGTTGGAAAACTGAACGAGAACGGACAGCGACTGCTCGAGTTTTGTGCCTTTCACAACTTGTGCATCACCAACTCCTTCTTCAAGACAAAGCCTCAACATAAGATCTCCTGGAGACACCCGCGCTCAAAGCACTGGCACCAACTGGATTTGATCCTGGTTAGGTGTGCCACCATCAAGAATTTTCTTCACACACACTCTTACCACAGCACAGACTGCGACACAGACCACTCCCTGGTATGCTGCAAGATCAGACTACAACCCAAAAAGTTCCACCGTGCAAGAAAACCGGGGATCCCACACATTGACGTCAGCAAGATGACCCAGCCAGATCTTGTAGAATGGTTCACAGAGACATTTGGGAAGAATTACGATGCATCGCAGCCCGAAGACACCGCCACAGAAAAGTGGGAAACTCTACGAGACACCATCCACCACAACGCCCTGGCTACCTTTGGGAAGAAAACCTCGAAGTCACACGACTGGTTTGAGGCCAGGGCATCAGAGATGACCCACGTTATCGATGCCAAGTGCGCCATACTCGCCGAGTACAAACGGTCACCCATTGAGAGGAACCTGCAGATGCTCAGGGCTGCCAGGAGCAAGGTCCAGCACATTGCCAGGCACTGCGCCAACGAGTACTGGACAGAGCTCAGTGAGACAATCTAGACGGCTGCTGCAACAGGCAACATCAGAGGGATGTATGGTGGCATCAAGAAGGCACTGGGACCAATACAGAGCAAGACGGTCCCCCTCAAATCCGCCACTGGGGAAATCATCACTGACCAAGGCCAGCAGATGGATAGATGGGTGGAACATTATTCCGACCTCTACTCCAGAGAAAACACAGTGGCCCCCTCAGCCCTTGACACCATTGAGTGCATGCCAGTCATGGAAGAGCTCGATGCAGAGCCAACCATGGATGAACTCAGCAAGGCCATTGACAGTTTGGCAACAGGAAAGGCACCAGGCAGTGACAGTATTCCTACCCTACTGCAGCCTCTGCACGAAGTCCTCTGCCAGTGCTGGGGAGGGGGAGCTGTGCCGCAGGGCATGAGAGATGCCAAGATCGTTACCCTATACAAGAACAAGGGCGAGAGGAGCGACTGCAACAACTACAGGGGCATCTCCCTGCTCAGCATTGTAGGCAAAGTAGAATGGTCCTCAGGTCCTCCTTATCCGACTGCAGAAGCTGGTGGAGCGTGTCTACCCAGAATCACAGTGTGGCTTCCGAGCTGAAAGATCCATGGTAGACATGGTCTTCTCCCTTCGTCAACTCCAGGAGAAGTGTAGAGAGCAGCGGATGCCCCTGTATATCGCATTCATCGACCTCACCAAGGCCTTCGACCTTGTCAGCAGAGATGGTCTTTTCAAGGCTCTCAGAAAGATTGGATGTCCCCCAAGACTGCACAGCTTAATCGAGTCCTTCCACTCCAACATGAAGGGGACTGTGCAGTTCAACGGCAACCTCTCCAAGCCCTTCAACATACGCAGTGGGGTCAAACAGGGCTGTGTGCTCACCCCAACTCTCTTTGGGATCTTCTTCGCTCTCCTTCTGAGGCACGCATTCGGCACAGCACAAGAGGGAATCTACCTGCGGACCAGATCAGATGGCAGGCTCTTCAATCTTGCCCGCCTAAAAGCGAGGACAAAGATCCGAGAAGCCCTCATCAGAGACATGCTGTTCGCTAATGATGCCGCAGTGGCGACACACACCCAACGGGAACTGCAGCTGCTGATGGACTGCTTCTCACAGGCCTGCAAAGGCTTCGCACTGACCATCAGTCTGAAGAAGACCAATGTTGTGGGCCAAGACATACCTGCACCACTAGTCATCACCATCGACGACTATGAGCTCGATGTTGTTCACCAGTTCACGTACCTTGGATCAACCATCACCAATCCTATCCCTTGACGCTGAGGTCGACAAGAGGATTGGGAAGGCAGTCACAACATTCGCTCACCTCACATCAAGAGTGTGGACCAACCCCAAGTTGACAGTGAAGACGAAGATGGCTGTGTACAATGCCTGCGTCCTCAGCACCTTGCTATACGGCAGCGAGACATAGACCACTTATCCCCGCCAGGAGAAAAGGCTCAACTCCTTCCACCTCAGAAGCCTCCGACGCATACTCGGCATCTCCTGGCAAGACAAGGTGACCAACACTGACGCCCTGTCTCACGTTGGCCTTCCCACCATGTACACCCTGTTGAGACATCGTCGGCTAGGTCACGTTTGCCACATGGAGGATGGCCAAATTACAAAAGACATCCTCTACGGAGAGCTTGCCACAAGAGAGAGAAGCATTGGCCACCCGCAGCTGAGGTACAAGAATGTGTGCAAGAGAGACATGATGGCGCTTGACATCAACACTAACTCCTGGGAGGACCACGCAGCCGACCACGCCAGCTGGAGAAGCACGCTTCACAAGTAGCTGCTGATTGGTGAAGAGAAGTTGTCTGCTGTGACAGCAGAAAAGCGAGCTCATAGAAAGAAAACGACAGCCATCAGACCAGAATCAACACACAGATGCGACCTATGCGACCGTGACTGCCACTCTCACATCGGTCTACACAGTCATAAGAGGCGCTGCTCAAGCCGAGCAGGCAGTTGGGAAAAATAACGGACGGATATATTTACCCATGGTCAGTCATGACTGACGGGGGGCTGACTAACTGATTTCTCCACACAATACCCCAATAAAAGAATGGCGTAGAAAGAGAAGCTATAACCATTCCTTGTCAATATCCCAACCATCCCTCTGTTTGTGTCCCCAGCATTCCTTTATTGTACTAACTAACGTATGTGGAGATGAATCAAAGAAATATCAAGTTAGTTAGTGTGGATGGTAAGGGTATAAATATTCCATATAATTCTTCAGGATGTCATTCATAAATAAGGTTACACATTCGACAATAAATAATAACAACATACACACAGGAGTTTACAGATACAAAATATCTGAGGTGGGTAGACATCTGGTGAGTACCAAGGGGCCATGCTAACGTTTAGTTCGTTTACTTGGATTCGTTAGAGCCTTAAAAATAACGGGGCCGTGGACGCTCGTAGGACTCAAAGGATCTGGACTCGGAGGATCCAGACTCAAAGGATCCGGACTCGAAGGAGGCTGAACCGTCGTACTTGACATCAGCAATGTAACCAGAGCCACCGTCCACGAAGTAGGTGACGGTCTGGAGGCGACCGTCGGGAAGTTGTACGCGGTATGACCCCTGGGTGTTGTCATTATCACGGGTTTCCTGCTGGCCGAAGTCGTTCCTGGAAGGACCGTCTCTCACGGCCCAGTCGAAGTCGTACTTGGCCTCACTGGACTCGTAGGACTCTGAAGAGTACCTCTGGTGGAACAAAATACTTAATTAGTTATTTGTTACTTGAATCAATAATAATTTATCGTTCAGTTTCTCTAAACAAATACTTCAGTCAGTTTTGGTGAAGGTTTTGTAAATATTTTAATTAAACAAATACTACATTGACACAAACATTGTACAACTTGAGGAATATGTTAATGAAGGAGTGTTGGTAGTAAGTGAATTGTTTGATCAACTCACACTGGGGGCTCTGTAGCCACGGAACTCAACACTGCGGCTGTCGGCGGCAACAAGGGCAGCCACGCCCAGCAGGACCATGATCTGAGGGAAAGGATTGAAGGATGTCTATGAGAGGCACAGCAACACAACTAACAAATGTACCAAGTCACAACCAGTATACACATTAGTCAATACACATAACTCATATATACAGTAATAGTATACATACATACATTCATGCATTAAATAGTCTGGAAATTGGACAATTCTGTCCTCTCAAATGTTAGTCATATTATTCATAAAATATAGAATATCGTTCAATGCTTATAATGATCTTACTAAAATATTTAATAATACAGAGTACACTGTGAAGTGATTTGTGTTAATAAAACATTCTTTAACAAATCTAAACTCCTATGAATTTCTAGACTCAACTAATCATTCATTAATTCATAGCGAGATTGAATGTTTACCTTTGCGTTCATTGTTGTTGGTAGTGAAGTTGAGAGTGAACTGACGAAGGTGTTGCTGACACCCAGATATATACTCTGACCCGCCCCCGCCCTCTCCTCCACCTCCTCCACCTCTTACTTCTGTCTTGCTCTCTCTACCCCATTACCTCCTCCCCTTCTTCCTCCTCCACCCTCTACCCCTGACCTCGCCTGACCTTGATTCCTTCTTTACTTCTACACCTTTAGCCTCTCCAGACCTCTCATACTGTTTCTCCCTCTTCTTGTCTACTCCTCTTTCACCTCCCTCAAACTTTCTACTTGTATGCTGTGTAATATTCCCCATGTAACACTGAGTCTTTACCCTTCTGTCCAGACGACTATATTTCTCTTTTATCTACTATCAGATTATTAAATTCAAACATCCTCTCTATATGTAATAGGTATATTAAGTTTTGACAATCCTTTATTTAACCTTCACCTCTTCCCTCAACGCTAATTAAAATACTGATGTTTGAGTAATTTTGCATATATATATGTATGGTGTTGTTGCCTCTCTTCTGCCCCACTAGATAGTGACACCTTATTTATACACGTCATTAGCAGGAGAGAGTAGCTATACCGACATTTACAACATCTTGGAATATGGTCGGGGATCTTCTATGTTATGACATGATGACGATATAGGTGGTATTTTCTTGTGTCGGCATTGCCAGGATACTTAAAGGACAGTAAGAACCGTCGCATAACCTCGACTAAACCCAGACATTTGGCATGGACTCAATCATGGGCCCTTGAAGTTGCAGTCCGTCTTTCTATCCACTCTACCATCTCCTCCCCCAATTGTTTAGGAGTGTTCATTCTTACTTTACTCTGATACTAAACTAAAATCTAACTCCAGTAAGTTTAGCGGCTCAAGGCTTTTGATGAGAAAGTTGGATTTGATTTCATCTGTATTTCGCCACAGAAATGTGTATATGCTTTGGCAATCAACAATATGGAGGGAAAAAACATGCAATAAACATTAGTGAATCTTGTAATATTTATGTACTGTAGATAGTAATTATAACTATGCTTTAGGTTATAATAAAAACTGATTTGTCCACTATAATACCCACTTGTTCATCCAGCAAGGATTATTATTTTTGTTATATGCCACTTTCTATTCTATCATTAGGTTTTCCTCAGAGAAGGTAAATATTAGGAGGCTCTTAGGTTTATGCCCTGTTCACAAGAGGCATTTATGAATGTCTGATTTGAAACTCGCGTTTAATGTTGTACTGTACACACGAAGCGTTTTCAACCGTGCCGTTACCGGCCGTGTGTAACGTATGATGTCATCACTCCATGTGGAGTACCCAGAAGTTACTATGGTAACACAAAGTCTGTTTCCCCCTTGGTTAATATCACCAACGAAGGCACCCCTCTGCCTTCAAAACGCATCGGTAACCGCTCTGTGTGTTCGTTTATATGTATCTCACCAACGCACGGTTGCGAAGGAGATCTTGCTACTTACTCGTTTTGGAAACCGCCGTTTACATGTGAATGACTTTATTGACTGCCATTGACTTTGGAAACGCGCGTTTCAAATCGCATGATAGGAAAAGCCTCGTGTGAACTGGAACTGAGACTTCAAATGTCCCTCATTGCACTCTATTTCCTTTGTGTGTTTTTTCTGTGCCACCTGTCTGTCACCATCTTCTACCTACAGGGTCTTCCAGGCTTAGAATAGTCTTCCTTCATCTTCAAATCAGTATTTGGTTCAGAAAACGGACAAATGATAACAGTCATCATCAATTTTATCATATTTTGTTACATTTACTGAGTTCTCTGGTGATTTACACCAAAAAAATCAACCTTCAAACTACTCTGTCTGCTAAAGTCATGATAATATCCATTGGAGACTGACACAGGACACAGTACCTTCATATAAAATGGAGGTTAAAGAATTTAACTTACATATGGAAGCCAAGATGTTCGAGTCATTATTTCATTCTATTATATTCAATTCTACAAATATCTTTAACTCTATAATATAAAACATACATCGATACAAACATTATAACCTCTAAGATAGTCTACAAGGACAGTAGTGATAAGAAAAGAACAGCATGACGGATTATAATGTAAATAATAATGAATCTTGTAAGGCTATAATGTTGTCTGTCATTTATATGAGTGTTGTGTGATATGAGTGTTGTGTGATATGTGTATTGAGTACCGTACATTGTAAGTTTACCTAGTAGTTTTTACAAAGAACAAAAATAAACTCAAGCCTTGGTGTCATTACCTTGCATATAAAACAAGAGAGTGGCGATTTATGTGGCAAAAAATTATAATAAATAAAAATGATAATAATAATAATTGGATGGAAGAAGATGACACATGACAACAATAGAACGACCTTGACCTTACATAGTGAGGTCGATCGAGACGGTACTGTCATAAAGAGTTGTTGTTGTTGTTGCCAAGTTTCTTTGACCTCTAACTCAGTACAAGATATAAACCTACAGAATGTAAGCAGGTGTTGTGTTGTGTTGTGTTGTGTTGTGGTGGTTTATGCAATCATCGGCCAGACTGTTCTAATTTTGACTTTAGCAATCACTTTTACTTTAATTGTTGACCTAAATATGCTGAACATTGTATCTTTTTGTGTGTATATAATTAACCTGAGTTTATTGTATAAATGTATCTCAGTTACCATTAATGCAAGGTCTACTAGGATTCCTAGAACTACCCCATTCCTCTCAACATTTTTTGTGTCATTATTATTTCTATTGTATTCCTTCACAACATTTCTCTATATAGGAATGACTACGTGAGAGAAACTCTAAGCATTCCTTGTTAATATCCATCCATTCCTCTGTTTGTGTCTCCAGCATTCCTTCATTGTACTAACTAAGGTATGTGGAAATTAATTAAAGAAATATCAAGTTAGGTGGAGTAGATGGTAAGGGTATAAATATTCCATATAATTCTTCAGGATGTCATTCATAAATAAGGTTACACATTCGACAATAAATAATAACAACATACACACAGGAGTTTACAGATACAAAATATCTGAGGTGGGTAGACATCTGGTGAGTACCAAGGGGCCATGCTAACGTTTAGTTCGTTTACTTGGATTCGTTAGAGCCTTAAAAATAACGGGGTCGTGGACGCTCGTAGGACTCAAAAGATCTGGACTCGGAGGATCCAGACTCAAAGGATCCGGACTCGAAGGAGGCTGAACCGTCGTACTTGACATCAGCAATGTAACCAGAGCCACCGTCCACGAAGTAGGTGACGGTCTGGAGGCGACCGTCGGGAAGTTGTACGCGGTATGACCCCTGGGTGTTGTCATTATCACGGGTCTCCTGCTGGCCGAAGTCGTTCCTGGAAGGACCGTCTCTCACGGCCCAGTCGAAGTCGTACTTGGCCTCACTGGACTCGTAGGACTCTGAAGAGTACCTCTGGTGGAACAAAATACTTAATTAGTTATTTGTTACTTAAATCAGTAATAATTTATCGTTCAGTTTGTGTAAACAAATACTTCAGTCAGTTTTGGTGAAGGTTTTGTAAATATTTTCGTTAAACAAATATTACATTGACACAAACATTGTACAACTTGAGGAATATGTTAATGAAGGAGTGTTGGTAGTAAGTGAATTGTTTGATCAACTCACCCTGGGGGCTCTGTAGCCACGGAACTCAACACTGTGGCTGTCGGCGGCAACAAGGGCAGCCACGCCCAGCAGGATCATGATCTGAGGGAAAGGATTGAAGGATGTCTATGAGAGGCACAGCAACACAACTAACAAATGTACCAAGTCACAACCAGTATACACATTAGTCAATACACATAACTCATATATACAGTAATAGTATACATACATACATTCATGCATTAAATAGTCTGGAAATTGGACAATTCTGTCCTCTCCAATGTTAGTCATATTATTCATAAAATATAGAATATCGTTCAATGCTTATAATGATCTTACTAAAATATTTAATAATACAGAGTACACTGTGAAGTGATTTGTGTTAATAAAACATTCTTTAACAAATCTAAACTCCTATGAATTTCTAGACTCAACTAATCATTCATTAATTCATAGCGAGATTGAATGTTTACCTTTGCGTTCATTGTTGTTGGTAGTGAAGTTGAGAGTGAACTGACGAAGGTGTTGCTGACACCCAGATATATACTCTGACCCGCCCCCGCCCTCTCCTCCACCTCCTCCACCTCTTACTTCTGTCTTGCTCTCTCTACCCCATTACCTCCTCCCCTTCTTCCTCCTCCACCCTCTACCCCTGACCTCGCCTGACCTTGATTCCTTCTTTACTTCTACACCTTTAGCCTCTCCAGACCTCTCATACTGTTTCTCCCTCTTCTTGTCTACTCCTCTTTCACCTCCCTCAAACTTTCTACTTGTATGCTGTGTAATATTCCCCATGTAACACTGAGTCTTTACCCTTCTGTCCAGACTTGACTATATTTCTCTTTTATCTACTATCAGATTATTAAATTCAAACATGCTCTCTATATGTAATAGGTTTATTAAGTTTTGACAATCCTTTATTTAACCTCCACCTCTTCCCTCAACGCTAATTAAAATACCGATGTTTGAGTAATTTTGCATATATATATGTATGGTGTTGTTGCCTCTCTTCTGCACCACTAGATAGTGACACCTTATTTATACACGTCATTAGCAGGAGAGAGTAGCTATACCGACATTTACAACATCTTGGAATATGGTCGGGGATCTTCTATGTTATGACATGATTACGATATAGGTGGTATTTTCTTGTCGTGTCGGCATTGCCAGGATACTTCAAGGACAGTAAGAATCGTCGCATAACCTCGACTAAACTCAGACATTTGGCATGGACTCAATCGTGGGCCCTTGAAGTTGCAGTCCGTCGTTCTATCCACTCTACCATTCCCTCCCCCAATTGTTCAGGCGTTTTCATTCTTACTTTACTCTGATACTAAGCTAAAATCTAACTCCAGTAAGTTTAGCGGCTCAAGGCTTTTGATGAGAAAGTTGGATTTGATTTCATCTGTATTTCGCCACAGAAATGTGTATACGCTTTGGCAATCAACAATATGGAGGGAAAAAACATGCAATAAACATTAGTGAATCTTGTAATATTAATGTACTGTAGATAGTAATTAGAACTATGCTTTAGGTTATAATAAAAACTGATTTGTCCACTATAATACCCACTTGTTCATCCAGCAAGGATTATTATTTTTGTTATATGCCACTTTCTATTCTATCATTAGGTTTTCCTCAGATAAGGTAAATATTAGGAGGCTCTTAGGTTTATGCCCTGTTCACAAGAGGCATTTCTGAATGTGCGATTTGAAACGCGCGTTTAATGTTGTACTGTAAACACGAAGCGTTTTCAACCGTGCCGTTACCGGCCGTGTGTAACGTATGATGTCATCACTCCACGTGGAATACCCAGAAGTTACTATGGTAACACAAAGTCTGTTTCCCCCTTGGTTAATATCACCAACGAAGGCACCCCTCTGCCTTCAAAACGCATCGGTAACCGCTCTGTGTGTTCGTTTATATGTATCTCACCAACGCACGGTTCGAAGGAGATCTTGCTACTTACTCGTTTTGGAAACCGCCGTTTACATGTGAATGACTTTATTGACTGCCATTGACTTTGGAAACGCGCGTTTCAAATCGCATGATAAGAAAAGCCTCCTGTGAACTGGAACTGAGACTTCAAATGTCCCTCATTGCATTCTATTTCCTTTGTGTGTTTTTTCTATGCCACCTGTCTGTCACCATCTTCTACCTACAGGGTCTTCCAGGCTTAGAATAGTCTTCCTTCATCTTCAAATCAGTATTTGGTTCAGAAAACGGACAAATGATAACAGTCATCATCAATTTTATCATATTTTGTTACATTTACTGAGTTCTCTGGTGATTATCACCAAAAAAATCAACCTTCAAACTACTCTGTCTGCTAAAGTCATGATAATATCCATTGGAGACTGACACAGGACACAGTACCTTCATATAAAATGGAGGTTAAAGAATTTAACTTACATATGGAAGCCAAGATGTTCGAGTCATTATTTCATTCTATTATATTCAATTCTACAAATATCTTTAACTCTATAATATAAAACATACATCGATACAAACATTATAACCTCTAAGATAGTCTACAAGGACAGTAGTGATAAGAAAAGAACAGCATGACGGATTATAATGTAAATAATAATGAATCTTGTAAGGCTATAATGTTGTCTGTCATTTATATGAGTGTTGTGTGATATGAGTGTTGTGTGATATGTGTATTGAGTACCGTACATTGTAAGTTTACCTAGTAGTTTTTACAAAGAACAAAAATAAACTCAAGCCTTGGTCTCATTACCTTGCATATAAAACAAGAGAGTGGCGATTTATGTGGCAAAAAATTATAATAAATAAAATTGATAATAATAATAATTGGATGGAAGAAGATGACACATGACAACAATAGAACGACCTTGACCTTACATAGTGAGGTCGATCGAGACGGTACTGTCATAAAGAGTTGTTGTTGTTGTTGCCAAGTTTCTTGGACCTCCAACTCAGTACTAGATAAAAACAGACAGAATGTAAGCAGGTGTTGTGTTGTGTTGTGTTGTGGTGGTTTATGCAATCATCGGCCAGACTGTTCCAATTTTGACTTTAGCAATCACTTTTACTTTAATTGTTGACCTAAATATGCTGAACATTGTATCTTTTTGTGTGAATATAATTAGCCTGAGTTTATTGTATAAATCTATCTCAGTTACCATTAATGCAAGGTCTACTAGGATTCCTAGAACTACCCCTTTCCTCTCAACAATTTTTGTGTCATTATTATTTCTATTGTATTCTTTCACAACATTTCTCTATATAGGAATGACTACGTGAGAGAAACTCTAAGCATTCCTTGTCAATATCCATCCATTCCTCTGTTTGTGTCTCCAGCATTCCTTCATTGTACTAACTAACGTATGTGGAAATGAATTAAAGAAATATCAAGTTAGGTGGTGTAGATGGTAAGGGTATAAATATTCCATATAATTCTTCAGGATGTCATTCATAAATAAGGTTACACATTCGACAATAAATAATAACAACATACACACAGGAGTTTACAGATACAAAATATCTGAGGTGGATAGACATCTGGTGAGTACCAAGGGGCCATGCTAACGTTTAGTTCGTTTACTTGGATTCGTTAGAGCCGTAAAAATAACGGGGTCGTGGACGCTCGTAGGACTCAAAGGATCCGGACTCAAATGATCCAGACTCAAAGGATCCGGACTCGAAGGAGGCTGAACCGTCGTACTTGACATCAGCAATGTAACCAGAGCCACCGTCCACGAAGTAGGTGACGGTCTGGCGACGACCGTCGGGAAGCTGTACGTGGTATGTCCCCTGGGTGTCGTCACCGTTACGGGTCTCCTGCTGGCCGAAGTCGTTCCTGGAAGGACCGTGTCTCACGGCCCAGTCGAAGTCGTAATTGGCCTCACTGGACTCGTAGGACTCGTAGGACTCTGAAGAGTGCCTCTGATGGAACAAAATACTTAATTAGTTATTTGTTACTTGAATCAATAGTAATTTATCGTTCAGTTTGTGTAAACAAATACTTCAGTCAGTTTTGGTGAAGGTTTTGTAAATATTTTAGTTAAACAAATATTACATTGACACAAACATTGTACAACTTGAGGAATATGTTAATGAAGGTGTATTGGTAGTAAGTGAATTGTTTGATCAACTCACCCTGGGGGCTCTGTAGCCACGGAACTCAACACTGTGGCTGTCGGCGGCAACAAGGGCAGCCACGCCCAGCAGGATCATGATCTGAGGGAAAGGATTGAAGGATGTCTATGAGAGGCACAGCAACACAACTAACAAATGTACCAAGTGACAACCAGTATACACATTAGTTAATATACAAAGAATATATTCATATGTATAACAGTAGTATGCATTTATTATTACATTATACTGTTTTGAAATCATTAAATAGTTTGCTATGGAAAATAATCATTTATGTATTTCGATATAGAATCTCGTATAAAGATTATAATGATCTTACCAATTACATTTAATAATATAGAGTTCACTATGAAGCGAATTATTTTGATGTAATGTATTTTAAGTAATCTAAACTCCTATGAATTTCTAGACTCAACTGGTCATTCATTCATTCATTCATTCATAGTGAGATTGAATGTTTACCTTTGCATTCATTGTTGTTGGTAGTGAAGTTGAGAGTGAACTGACGAAGGTGTTGCTGACACCCAGATATATACTCTGACCCGCCCCCGCCCTCTCCTCCACCTCCTCCACCTCTTACTTCTGTCTTACCTTCTCTCCCCCATTACCTAATCCCTTTCTTCCTCCCCTGACCTTGCCTGACCTTGATTCCTCCTTTATTTCTCCACTTTTAGCCTCTCCAGACCTCTTATACTGTTTCTCCCTCTTCTCGTCGTCTCCTTCTCTTCCACCTCCCCCATACTTTCTTCTCATTATGCTGGGTAATATTTCCATAAAACACTGAGTCTTGTTCCTTGTCTCCAGACTTGACTGTCGTTCTCTTCACTCTACTAGCAGATTAGTAAATTCAAACAGCCATTCTATATATAATAAGTTTATTGAGTTTTCACAATCCTTTAATAATCCTTTATTAATCCTACTCCTCCTCCTCCTTCAATTTTTTGTATACCTCAACCCGAACTCGGGATTGTAAGCTGTCAGTAGCCTGTGACACTGAGTAATTGTCGATTATTGAGTGTCATTTTGGATGAGACAGTGAATATTTATGGTGATAGTTGCTTCTCTTCTACGCCACAAGATGACGACACCTTATTTATACATGTCATTAGCATTATAGAGCAGCTAGACCAACATTTACCACATTTGTAGAGGAGGTGGCCGAGTGGTTAGTGTTCTGGACTCGTTACCAAGATGTAGGGAGATCGATCCTCTCAGGTGAGGGCCTGAGAATATTTACTCTTCCGATTTGAGTTTGAGGCACTAACAATAAGGCCACCGAACGTCGTAAAACACCCTCACTGGTACCATAACAGCTGCAGTATTTGGGAATTACCCTCACTTCCCTCCCTCTGTGGCTGGGTACCAGTTCGGAAGTCGTGACGTATGTGTGTGTGAGTAGCAATTGACCTGGGCCATAGTAACGGGCTTGATGAAGCCTATGTCCAGTGTCGGAACATAAAAAAAAAAAAAAAAAAAAAATCTTGGAATATGGTCGGTGATCTTCTATATTGTGACATGATGACGATATAAGTGGTATTTTCTTGTCGTGTCGGCATTGCCAGGATACTTAAAGGACAGTAAGAACCGTCGCATAACCTCGACTAAACCCAGACATTTGGCATGGACTCAATCGTTGGCCCTTGAAGTTGCAGTCCGTCGTTCTATCCACTCTACCATTCCCTCCCTTAATTGTTTAGGCGTGTTCATTCTTACTTTACTCTGATACCAAACTAAAATCTAACTCCAGTAAGTTTAGCGACTCAAGGCTGTTGATGAAAAAGTTGGATTTGATTTCATCTGTATTTCGCCTCTGAAATGTGTATATGCTTTGGCAATCAACAACATGGAGGGAAAAAACATGCAATAAACATTAGTGAATCTTGTAATATTTATGTACTGTAGATAGTAATTATAACTATGTTTTAGGATATAATAAAAACTGATTTGTCCATTATCATACCCACTTGTTCATCAATAAAAAAAAAAAAATTGTGATTTGCCACTTTCTATTCTATTAGTAGGCTTTCCTCAGAGAAGGTAAATATTAGGAGGCTCTTAGGTTTATGCCCTGTTCACAAGAGGCATTTCTGAATGCGCGAATTGAAACGCATGTTTAATGTTGTACGGTAAACACGAAGCGTTTTCAACCGACCGTTACTGGCCGTGTGTAACATATGATGTCATCACTCCACGTGGAATACCCAGAAGTTACCATGCTAACACAAAGTGTCTCTCCTCCTTGGATAATGTCAGCCACTAAGAAAGCCCGCTGCCTTCAAAACGCATCAGTAACCGCTCTGTGTGTTCGTTTATATGTATCTCACAAATGCGCGTTTACGAATATCTTGCTACTTTCGCGTTTTGGAAACCTCTATTTACGTGTGAATGACTTTATTGACTGTCATTGACTTTGGAAACGCGCGTTATAAATTGCGCGTTAAGAAACGCCTCATGTGAACGTGAACAGGGCCTTAGGTTTCAGATGTCCCTCATTGCCTTCTATTTCCTTTGTGTTTTTATTTCTGTCCCACCTTTTCTGTCACCATCTCCTACATCCTACAGGGTCTTCCAGGCTTAGAGTGGTCTTCCTTTATCCTCAAATCAGTATTTGGTTCAGAAAACGGACAAGTTATATCAGTCATCATCTATTTAATCATATTTTGTTGCACATACTGAGTTCTCTGGTGATTATCACCAAAAGAATAACCCTTCAAACTACTCTGTCTGCTAAAGTCATGATAACATCCTTTGGAGACTGACACAGGACACAGTACCTTCATATAAAATGGAGATCAAAGAATTTATCTTACATATGGAAGCCAAGATGTTCGAGTCATTATTTCAATCTTTTTCATTCAATTCTACAAATATCTTTAACTCTATAATAAAGTACTGTACATCGATACAAACATCGTAACCTCTAAGATAGTCTACAAGGACATTAGTGATGAGAAAAGAACAACATGATGGATTATAATGTAAATAATAATGAATCTTGTAACGCCATATTGTTGTCTGTCATAAAGAAGTGTCGATCCCTAATTCCAGTGAAAAAAAAAACGGTACAAAATCCAGTAAGAGGGAAATAGTTAGACTTACGTTATATATTTTGTGACGTTAAAATACCACAGTTTTGATTTTTATTACCTTTATGTGAAAAGTTAAATTATAACATTGTATGATATCAGTCTTTATTCTCTAAAATTTGGGTTACTTCTATATTAAGTTTTCCTTCCTATCCTCTACATGTCCACCACTTACCCTCCCAGAAATAATGTCACTGTTTCTTCAAGAATAAAACCATAGAAATATAATAATGAAGAACTTAGTAGAATGGTCAGGAAATGTGTAGGATGATATGGAATCATAGATGGTAGAGGAACAGACCAATTATAGTTTTCATATGAAATATATTGCTCTAGTAATAGCAATTTGAGAGGCTTGAAGTCTTATACCAATATACCCTTCGAGAATGAAGGTGTCAGTTAGTAAAACAATGGACTTGTGGTAAAAATTATGAGTTTGATGCACTGAAACTTTGGTGGTCAGTGGAGTGGATGGAGGAGATTATACACAATTTATATGAGTGTTGTGTGATATGTGGATTGAGTACATTGTAAGTTTACCTCAGAGTTTTTACAAAGATCAAAGATAAACTCAAGCCTTGATCTCATTACCTTGCATATGAAACAAGAGAGTGGCGATTTATGTAAAAAAAAAAAAAAAAAAAAAAAAAAATAGTAACAGGGTAGAAGAAGATGACAACAATAGAACGACCTAGACCTTATTTAGTAAGGTCGATCGAGTCAGTACTGTCATAAAGACTTGCTGTTGTTGTTGTTGTTGTTGCCAAGTTTCTTTGACCTCCAACTCAGTAATATATAAAAACAGACAGAATGTAAGCAGGTGTTGTGTTGTGTTGTGTTGTGTTGTGGTGGTTTATGCAATCATCGGCCAGACTGTTCCAATTTTGACATTAGCAATCACTGTTACTTTAATTGTTGACCTAAATATGCTGAACATTGTATCTTTTTGTGTGAATATAATTAGACTGAGTTTATTGTATAAATCTATCTCAGTTACCATTAATGCAAAGTCTACTAGGATTCCTAGAACTACCCCATTCCTCTCAACAATTTTTGTGTCATTATTATTTCTATTGTATTCCTTCACAACATTTCTCTATATAGGAATGTCTACGTGAGAGAAACTCTAAGCATTCCTTGTCAATATCCATCCATTCCTCTGTTTGTGTCTCCAGCATTCCTTCATTGTACTAACTAAGGTATGTGGAAATGAATCAAAGAAATATCAAGTTAGGTGGTGTAGATGGTAAGGGTATAAATATTCCATATAATTCTTCAGGATGTCATTCATAAATAAGGTTACACATTCGACAATAAATAATAACAACATACACACAGGAGTTTACAGATACAAAATATCTGAGGTGGGTAGACATCTGGTGAGTACCAAGGGGCCATGCTAACGTTTAGTTCGTTTACTTGGATTCGTTAGAGCCTTAAAAATAACGGGGTCGTGGACGCTCGTAGGACTCAAAGGATCCGGACTCAAAGGATCCAGACTCAAAGGATCCGGACTCGAAGGAGGCTGAACCGTCGTACTTGACATCAGCAATGTAACCAGAGCCACCGTCCACGTAGTAGGTGACGGTCTGGCGACGACCGTCGGGAAGCTGTACGTGGTATGTCCCCTGGGTGTCGTCACCGTTACGGGTCTCCTGCTGGCCGAAGTCGTTCCTGGAAGGACCGTGTCTCACGGCCCAGTCGAAGTCGTAATTGGCCTCACTGGACTCGTAGGACTCTGAAGAGTACCTCTGGTGGAACAAAATACTTAATTAGTTATTTGTTACTTGAATCAATAATAATTTATCCTTCAGTTTGTGTAAACAAATACTTCAGTCAGTTTTGGTGAAGGTTTTGTAAATATTTTAGTTAAACAAATATTACATTGACACAAACATTGTACAACTTGAGGAATATGTTAATGAAGGTGTATTGGTAGTAAGTGAATTGTTTGATCAACTCACCCTGGGGGCTCTGTAGCCACGGAACTCAACACTGTGGCTGTCGGCGGCAACAAGGGCAGCCACGCCCAGCAGGATCATGATCTGAGGGAAAGGATTGAAGGATGTCTATGAGAGGCACAGCAACACAACTAACAAATGTACCAAGTGACAACCAGTATACACATTAGTTAATATACAAAGAATATATTCATATGTATAACAGTAGTATGCATTTATTATTACATTATACTGTTTTGATATCAGGAAATAGTTTGCTCTTGAAAATAATCATATAAATATATATATATATATATTTCGATATAGATCCTCGTATAATGATTATAATGATCTTACTGATTACATTTAATAATATAGAGTGCACTATGATGTAAATTCTTTTTATGCAACGTTTTTTAAGTAATCTAAACTCCTATGAATTTCTAGACTCAACTGGTCATTCATTCATTCATTCATTCATAGTGAGATTGAATGTTTACCTTTGCATTCATTGTTGTTGGTAGTGAAGTTGAGAGTGAACTGACGAAGGTGTTGCTGACACCCAGATATATACTCCGACCCGCCCCCGCCCTCTCCTCCACCTCCTCCACCTCTTACTTCTGTCTTACCTTCTCTCCCCCATTACCTAATCCCTTTCTTCCTCCTCTGACCTTGCCTGACCTTGATTCCTCCTTTATTTCTCCACCTTTAGCCTCTCCAGACCTCTTATACTGTTTCTCCCTCTTCTCGTCGTCTCCTTCTCTTCCACCTCCCCCATACTTTCTTCTCATTATGCTGGGTAATATTTCCATAAAACACTGAGTCTTTTTCCTTGTCTCCAGACTTGACTGTCGTTCTCTTTACTCTACTAGCAAAGTAGTAAATTCAAACAGCCATTCTATATATAATAAGTTTATTGAGTTTTCACAATCCTTTATTAATCTTTTTTTAATCCAACTCCTCCTCCTCCTTCAATTTTTTGTATACCTCAACCCGAACTCGGGATTGTAAGCTGTCAGTAGCCTGTGACACTGAGTAATTGTCGATTATTGAGTGTCATTTTGGATGAGACAGTGAATATTTATGGTGTTAGTTGCTTCTCTTCTACCCCACTAGATGACGACACCTTATTTATACACGTCATTAGCATTATAGAGCAGCTAAATCGACATTTACAACATCTTGGAATATGGTCGGTGATCTTCTATGTTGTGTCATGATGTCGATATAGGTGGTATTTTCTTGTCGTGTCGGCATTGCCAGGATACTTAAAGGACAGTAAGAACCGTCGCATAACCTCGACTAAACCCAGACATTTGGCATGGACTCAATCGTGGGCTCTTGAAGTTGCAGTCCGTCGTTCTATCCACTCTACCATTCCCTCCCCCAATTGTTTAGACGTGTTCATCCTTACTTTACTCTAATACCAAACTAAAATCTAACTCCAGTATATTTAGCGGCTCAAGGCTGTTGATGAGAAAGTTAGATTTGATTTCATCTGTAAATTGCCACAGAAATGTGTATATGCTTTGGCAATCAACAACATGGAGGGAAAAACATGCAATACACATCAGTGAATCTTGTAATATTAATGTACTGTAGATAGTAATTAGAACTATGCTTTAGGTTATAATAAAAACTGATTTGTCCATTATCATACCCACTTGTTCATCCATAAAAAAAAAAAAAATGTAATTTCCCACTTTCTATTCTATCAGCAGGCTTTCCTCAGATAAGGTAAATATTAGGAGGCTCTTAGGTTTATGCCCTGTTCACAAGAGGCATTTCTGAATGCCAGATTTGAAACGCGCGTTTAATGTTGTACTGTACACACGAAGCGTTTTCAACCGACTGTTACTAGCCGTGTGTAACATATGATGTCATCACTCCACGTGGAGTACCCAGAAGTTACCATGCTAACACAAAGTGTCTCTCCTCCTTGGTTAATGTCAGCCACTAAGTAAGCCCGCTGCCTTCAAAATGCATCAGTAACCGCTCTGCGTGTTCGTTTATATGTATCTCACAAATGCGCGTTTACGAAGATCTTGCTACTGTCGCGTTTTTTAAACCGCCGTTTACGTGTGAATGACTTTATTGACTGTCATTGACTTTGGAAACGGACGTTTCAAATTGCGCGTTAAGAAACGCCTCATGTGAATAGGGCCTTAGGTTTCAGATGTCCCTCATTGCCTTCTATTTCCTTTGTGTTTTTAATTCTGTCCCACCTTTTCTGTCACCTTCTCCTTCATCCTACAGGGTCTTCCAGGCTTAGAGTGGTCTTCCTTTATCCTCAAATCAGTATTTGGTTCAGAAAACGGACAAGTTATATCAGTCATCATCTATTTTATCATATTTTGTTGCACATACTGAGTTCTCTGGTGATTATCACCAAAAGAATAACCCTTCAAACTACTCTGTCTGCTAAAGTCATGATAATATCCTTTGGAGACTGACACAGGACACAGTACCTTCATATAAAATGGAGATCAAAGAATTTATCTTACATATGGTAGCCAAGATGTTCAAGTCATTATTTCATTCTTTTTCATTCAATTCTACAAATATCTTTAATTCTATAATAAACTACTGTACATCGATACAAACATCGTAACCTCTAAGATAGTCTACAAGGACAATAGTGTTGAGAAAAGAACAACATGATGGATTATAATGTAAATAATAATGAATCTTGTAACTCCTTAATATTATCAGTTATAAAGAAGTGTCGATCCCTAATTACAGTGAAACAGAAAAACCCTAAACAAAATCCAGTAAGACAGTAAAACGTTACACTTACGTGATAAATTTTGTGACGCTAAAATACCACAGTTTGGATTTTTATTACCTTTATGTGAAAAGTTAAATTATAACATTGTATGATATCAGTCTTTATTCTCCACTATTTGGGTTACTTCTATATTAAGTTTTCCTTCCTATCCTCTACATGTCCACCACTTACCCTCCCAGAAATAATGTCACTGTTTCTTCAAGAATAAAACCATAGAAATATAATAATGAAGAACTTAGTAGAATGGTCAGGGAATGTGTAGGATGATATGGAATCATAGATGGTAAAGGAACAGAGCAATTATAGTTTTCATATGAAATATATTGCTTTAGTAATAGCAATTTGAGAGGCTTGAAGTCTTATACCAATATACCCTTCGAGAATGAAGGTGTCAGTTAGTAAAACAATGGACTTGTGGTAAAAAATATGAGTTTGATGCACTGAAACTTTGGTGGTCAGTGGAGTGGATGCAGGAGATTATACACAATTTATATGAGTGTTGTGTGATATGTGGATTGAGTACATTGTAAGTTTACCTCAGAGTTTTTACAAAGATCAAAGATAAACTCAAGCCTTGATCTCATTACCTTGCATATGAAACAAGAGAGTGGCGATTTATGTAAAAAAAAAAAAAAAAAAAAAAATAGTAACAGGGTAGAAGAAGATGACAACAATAGAACGACCTAGACCTTATTTAGTAAGGTCGATCGAGACAGTACTGTCATAAAGACTTGCTGTTGTTGTTGTTGTTGCCAAGTTTCTTTGACCTCCAACTCAGTAATATATAAAAACAGACAGAATGTAAGCAGGTGTTGTGTTGTGTTGTGTTGTGTTGTGGTGGTTTATGCAATCATCGGCCAGACTGTTCCAATTTTGACATTAGCAATCACTGTTACTTTAATTGTTGACCTAAATATGCTGAACATTGTATCTTTTTGTGTGAATATAATTAGACTGAGTTTATTGTATAAATCTATCTCAGTTACCATTAATGCAAAGTCTACTAGGATTCCTAGAACTACCCCATTCCTCTCAACAATTTTTGTGTCATTATTATTTCTATTGTATTCCTTCACAACATTTCTCTATATAGGAATGTCTACGTGAGAGAAACTCTAAGCATTCCTTGTCAATATCCATCCATTCCTCTGTTTGTGTCTCCAGCATTCCTTCATTGTACTAACTAAGGTATGTGGAAATGAATCAAAGAAATATCAAGTTAGGTGGTGTAGATGGTAAGGGTATAAATATTCCATATAATTCTTCAGGATGTCATTCATAAATAAGGTTACACATTCGACAATAAATAATAACAACATACACACAGGAGTTTACAGATACAAAATATCTGAGGTGGGTAGACATCTGGTGAGTACCAAGGGGCCATGCTAACGTTTAGTTCGTTTACTTGGATTCGTTAGAGCCGTAAAAATAACGGGGTCGTGGACGCTCGTAGGACTCAAAGGATCCGGACTCAAATGATCCAGACTCAAAGGATCCGGACTCGAAGGAGGCTGAACCGTCGTACTTGACATCAGCAATGTAACCAGAGCCACCGTCCACGAAGTAGGTTACGGTCTGGCGACGACCGTCGGGAAGCTGTACGTGGTATGTCCCCTGGGTGTCGTCACCGTTACGGGTCTCCTGCTGGCCGAAGTCGTTCCTGGAAGGACCGTGTCTCACGGCCCAGTCGAAGTCGTAATTGGCCTCACTGGACTCGTAGGACTCTGAAGAGTACCTCTGGTGGAACAAAATACTTAATTAGTTATTTGTTACTTGAATCAATAATAATTTATCATTCAGTTTGTGTAAACAAATACTTCAGTCAGTTTTGGTGAAGGTTTTGTAAATATTTTAGTTAAACAAATATTACATTGACACAAACATTGTACAACTTGAGGAATATGTTAATGAAGGAGTGTTGGTAGTAAGTGAATTGTTTGATCAACTCACCCTGGGGGCTCTGTAGCCACGGAACTCAACACTGTGGCTGTCGGCGGCAACAAGGGCAGCCACGCCCAGCAGGATCATGATCTGAGGGAAAGGATTGAAGGATGTCTATGAGAGGCACAGCAACACAACTAACAAATGTATCAAGTGACAACCAGTATACACATTAGTTAATATACAAAGAATATATTCATATGTATAACAGTAGTATGCATTTATTATTACATTATACTGTTTTGATATCAGGAAATAGTTTGCTCTTGAAAATAATCATATAAATATATATATATATTTCGATATAGATACTCGTATAATGATTATAATGATCTTACTGATTACATTTAATAATATAGAGTGCACTATGATGTAAATTCTTTTTATGCAACGTTTTTTAAGTAATCTAAACTCCTATGAATTTCTAGACTCAACTGGTCATTCATTCATTCATTCATTCATAGTTAGATTGAATGTTTACCTTTGCGTTCATTGTTGTTGGTAGTGAAGTTGAGAGTGAACTGACGAAGGTGTTGCTGACACCCAGATATATACTCTGACCCGCCCCCGCCCTCTCCTCCACCTCCTCCACCTCTTACTTCTGTCTTACCTTCTCTCCCCCATTACCTAATCCCTTTCTTCCTCCCCTGACCTTGCCTGACCTTGATTCCTCCTTTATTTCTCCACCTTTAGCCTCTCCAGACCTCTTATACTGTTTCTCCCTATTCTCGTCGTCTCCTTCTCTTCCACCTCCCCCATACTTTCTTCTCATTATGCTGGGTAATATTTCCATAAAACACTGAGTCTTTTTCCTTGTCTCCAGACTTGACTGTCGTTCTCTTTACTCTACTAGCAAAGTAGTAAATTCAAACAGCCATTCTATATATAATAAGTTTATTGAGTTTTCACAATCCTTTATTAATCTTTTTTTAATCCAACTCCTCCTCCTCCTTCAATTTTTTGTATACCTCAACCCGAACTCGGGATTGTAAGCTGTCAGTAGCCTGTGACACTGAGTAATTGTCGATTATTGAGTGTCATTTTGGATGAGACAGTGAATATTTATGGTGTTAGTTGCTTCTCTTCTACCCCACTAGATGACAACACCTTATTTATACACGTCATTAGCATTATAGAGCAGCTAAATCGACATTTACAAAATCTTGGAATATGGTCGGTGATCTTCTATGTTGTGTCATGATGACGATATAGGTGGTATTTTCTTGTCGTGTCAGCATTGCCAGGATACTTAAAGGACAGTAAGAACCGTCGCATAACCTCGACTAAACCCAGACATTTGGCATGGACTCAATCGTGGGCTCTTGAAGTTGCAGTCCGTCGTTCTATCCACTCTACCATTCCCTCCCCCAATTGTTTAGGCGTGTTCATCCTTACTTTACTCTAATACCAAACTAAAATCTAACTCCAGTATATTTAGCGGCTCAAGGCTGTTGATGAGAAAGTTGGATTTGATTTCATCTGTAAATTGCCACAGAAATGTGTATACGCTTTGGCAATCAACAACATGGAGGGAAACAACATGCAATACACATCAGTGAATCTTGTAATATTTGTGTACTGTAGATAGTAATTATAACTATATTTTAGGCAACAATAAAAACTGATTTGTAAACTATCATACCCATTTGTTCATCAATAAAATAAAATTATTTTTGTGATATGTCACTTTCTATTCTATCAGCAGGCTTTCCTCAGAGAAGGTAAATATTAGGAGGCTCTTAGGTTTATGCCCTGTTCACAAGAGGCATTTCTGAATGCCAGATTTGAAACGCGCGTTTAATGTTGTACGGTAAACACGAAGCGTTTTCAACCGACCGTTACTGGCCGTGTGTAACATATGATGTCATCACTCCACGTGGAATACCCAGAAGTTACCATGCTAACACAAAGTGTCTCTCCTCCTTGGTTAATGTCAGCCACTAAGTAAGCCCGCTGCCTTCAAAACGCATCAGTAACCGCTCTGCGTGCTCGTTTATATGTATCTCACAAATGCGCGTTTACGAAGATCTTGCTACTGTCGCGTTTTATAAACCGCCGTTTACGTGTGAATGACTTTATTGACTGTCATTGACTTTGGAAACGCATGTTTCAAATTGCGCGTTAAGAAACGCCTCATGTGAACAGGGCTTTAGGTTTCAGATGTCCCTCATTGCCTTCTATTTCCTTTGTGTTTTTAATTCTGTCCCACCTTTTCTGTCACCTTCTCCTTCATCCTACAGGGTCTTCCAGGCTTAGAGTGGTCTTCCTTTATCCTCAAATCAGTATTTGGTTCAGAAAACGGACAAGTTATATCAGTCATCATCTATTTAATCATATTTTGTTGCACATACTGAGTTCTCTGGTGATTATCACCAAAAGAATAACCCTTCAAACTACTCTGTCTGCTAAAGTCATGATAACATCCTTTGGAGACTGACACAGGACACAGTACCTTCATATAAAATGGAGATCAAAGAATTTATCTTACATATGGAAGCCAAGATGTTCAAGTCATTATTTCATTCTTTTTCATTCAATTCTACAAATATCTTTAATTCTATAATAAACTAATGTACATCGATACAAACATCGTAACCTCTAAGATAGTCTACAAGGACAGTAGTAATGAGAAAAGAACAACATGATGGATTATAATGTAAATAATAATGAATCTTGTAACTCCTTAATATTATCAGTTATAAAGAAGTGTCGATCCCTTATTACAGTGAAACAGGAAAACCCTGAACAAACTCCAGTAAAACAGTAAAACGTTACACTTACGTGATAAATTTAGTGACGTTAAAATACCACAGTTTGGATTTTTATTACCTTTATGTGAAAAATTTAATTATAACATTGTATGATATCAGTCTTTATTCTCCACTATTTGGGTTACTTCTATATTAAGTTTTCCTTCCTATCCTCTACATGTCCACCACTTACCCTCCCAGAATTAATGTCACAGTTTCTTCAAGAATAAAACCATAGAAATATAATAATGAAGAACTTGGTAAAATGGTCAGGAAATGTGTAGGATGATATGGAATTATAGATGGTAAAGGAACAGAGCAATTATAGTTTTCATATGAAATATATTGCTTTAGTAATAGCAATTTGAGAGGCTTGAAGTCTTATACCAATATACCCTTCGAGAATGAAGGTGTCAGTTAGTAAAACAATGGACTTGTGGTTAAAATTATGAGTTTGATGCACTGAAACTTTGGTGGTCAGTGGAGTGGATGCAGGAGATTATACACAATTTATATGAGTGTTGTGTGATATGTGGATTGAGTACATTGTAAGTTTACCTCAGAATTTTTACAAAGAACAAAGATAAACTCAAGCCTTGATCTCATTACCTTGCTTATAAAGCAAGAGAGTGGCGATTTATGTGGCAAAAAAAAAAAAAAATAAAATAATAATAATAATAATAATAATAACAGGGTAGAAGAAGATGACAACAATGGAACGACCTAGACCTTATTTAGTAAGGTCGATCGAGACGGTACTGTCATAACGAGTTGTTGTTGTTGTTGTTGTTGCCAAGTTTCTTTGACCTCCAACTCAGTAATATATAAAAACAGACAGAATGTAAGCAGGTGTTGTGTTGTGTTGTGTTGTGGTGGTTTATGCAATCATCGGCCAGACTGTTCCAATTTTGACTTTAGCAATCACTGTTACTTTAATTGTTGACCTAAATATGCTGAACATTGTATCTTTTTGTGTGAATATAATTAGACTGAGTTTTTGTATAAATGTATCTCAGTTACCATTAATGCAAGGTCTACTAGGATTCCTAGAACTACGCCATTCCTCTCAGCAATTTTTGTGTCATTATTATTTCTATTGTATTCCTTCACAACATTTCTCTATATAGGAATGACTACGTGAGAGAAACTCTAAGCATTCCTTGTCAATATCCATTCATCCCTCTGTTTGTGTCTCCAGCATTCCTTCATTGTACTAACTAAGGTATGTGGAAATGAATCAAAGAAATATCAAGTTAGGTGGTGTAGATGGTAAGGGTATAAATATTCCATATAATTCTTCAGGATGTCATTCATAAATAAGGTTACACATTCGACAATAAATAATAACAACATACACACAGGAGTTTACAGATACAAAATATCTGAGGTGGATAGACATCTGGTGAGTACCAAGGGGCCATGCTAACGTTTAGTTCGTTTACTTGGATTCGTTAGAGCCTTAAAAGTAACGGGGTCGTGGACGCTCGTAGGACTCAAAGGATCCGGACTCAAAGGATCCGGACTCGAAGGAGGCTGAACCGTCGTACTTGACATCAGCAATGTAACCAGAGCCACCGTCCACGTAGTAGGTGACGGTCTGGCGACGACCGTCGGGAAGCTGTACGTGGTATGTCCCCTGGGTGTCGTCACCGTTACGGGTCTCCTGCTGGCCGAAGTCGTTCCTGGAAGGACCGTGTCTCACGGCCCAGTCGAAGTCGTAATTGGCCTCACTGGACTCGTAGGACTCTGAAGAGTACCTCTGGTGGAACAAAATACTTAATTAGTTATTTGTTACTTAAATCAGTAATAATTTATCGTTCAGTTTGTGTAAACAAATACTTCAGTCAGTTTTAGTGAAGGTTTTGTAAATATTTTAGTTAAACAAATATTACATTGACACAAACATTGTACAACTTGAGGAATATGTTAATGAAGGAGTGTTGGTAGTAAGTGAATTGTTTGATCAACTCACCCTGGGGGCTCTGTAGCCACGGAACTCAACACTGTGGCTGTCGGCGGCAACAAGGGCAGCCACGCCCAGCAGGATCATGATCTGAGGGAAAGGATTGAAGGATGTCTATGAGAGGCACAGCAACACAACTAACAATTGTACCAAGTGACAACCAGTATACACATTAGTTAATATACAAAGAATATATTCATATGTATAACAGTAGTATGCATTTATTATTACATTATACTGTTTTGATATCAGGAAATAGTTTGCTATGGAAAATAATCATATAAATATATATATATATATATTTCGATATAGATCCTCGTATAATGATTATAATGATCTTACTGATTACATTTAATAATATAGAGTGCACTATGATGTAAATTCTTTTCATGCAACGTTTTTTAAGTAATCTAAACTCCTATGAATTTCTAGACTCAACTGGTCATTCATTCATTCATTCATTCATAGTGAGATTGAATGTTTACCTTTGCGTTCATTGTTGTTGGTAGTGAAGTTGAGAGTGAACTGACGAAGGTGTTGCTGACACCCAGATATATACTCTGACCCGCCCCCGCCCTCTCCTCCACCTCCTCCACCTCTTACTTCTGTCTTACCTTCTCTCCCCCATTACCTAATCCCCTTCTTCCTCCTCCACCCTCCACGCCTGACCTTGCCTGACCTTAATTCCTTCTTTATTTCTCCACCTTTAGCCTCTCCAGACCTCTCCTACTGTTTCTCCCTATTCTCGTCGTCTCCTTGTCTTCCACCTCCCCCAAACTTTCTTCTTATATGATGTGTAATTTTTCCCATATAACACAGAGTCTTTTCCTTTCTCTACAGACTTGACTGTCTTTCTCTTTACTCTATTAGGCAATAATATACGGCACTCTTTAATTCCAACAGCCTCTCTATATCTAATAAGTATATTGAGTGTTGACAAACCTTTATTAATTAATTCTATATTCATCCACCTCCTCTTCCCCTCAACCCAAATCTTAATAAGGTTGTTGGAATAATTCTATTTTTATACCTCAACCCGAAATCGGTACTGCAGGCTGTCAGTAGCCTGTGTCACTTTAGTTGAGACAATGGAACATCATGGTGTTAGTTGCTTCTCTTCTGCCCCACTAGATGGCGACACCTTATTTATACACGTCACTATAGTCCTTGCACTCCAAGGAGTCCGTTCTGGGTGTGAAAGACGTCGTGTTTTACCACCAGCCATGCTGCCAAATCAACCTTAGTAAATACCTCTCTCTCATATTTCCCATCTATGTATTATTTGATTTATTTATTATATATATACTTTATATAGTAAAGGAAGCTGTACGTATAGTACAATGAGTTTTACCTGTTAGGATTATATCAACAATTTGAATAGTTTCTATGACACCTGGCAGCACAGAGGTGTTTCCCCATGTTGCCACGCCGAGGTGATACTGGATCACTGACTCATTTCCTGCCTCACCACCACCTGACACTTGATGGTCAAGTTATCAACGTCGCACTCAATGGAATTCTAACTTTTGCTTCACCCAGAACGGACTTCTTGAAGCGCAAAGACTGTAGCAGGAAAAAGCAGCTAAACCAACATTTACCACATCTTGGAATATGGTCGTTGATCTTCTATGTTGTGACATGATGTCGATATAGGTGGTATTTTCTTGTCGTGTCGGCATTGCCAGGATACTTAAAGGACAGCAAGAACCGTCGCATAACCTCGACTAAACTCAGACATTTGGCATGGACTCAATCGTGGGCCCTTGAAGTTGCAGTCCGTCGTTCTATCCACTCTACCATTCCCTCCCCCAATTGTTTAGGCGTGTTCATTCTTACTTTACTCTGATACTAAACTAAAATCTAACTCCAGTAAGTTTAGCGGCTCAAGGCTGTTGATGAGAAAGTTGGATTTGATTTCATCTGTAAATTGCCACAGAAATGTGTATACGCTTTGGCAATCAACAACATGGAGGGAAAAAACATGCAATACACATCAGCGAATCTTGTAATACTAATGTACTGTAGATAGTAATTATAACTGTGTTTTAGGCAACAATAAAAACTGATTTGTAAACTATCATACCCATTTGTTCATCAATAAAATAAAATTATTTTTGTGATATGTCACTTTCTATTCTATCAGCAGGCTTTCCTCAGAGAAGGTAAATATTAGGAGGCTCTTAGGTTTATGCCCTGTTCACAAGAGGCATTTCTGAATGCTAGATTTGAAACGCGCGTTTAATGTTGTACTGTAAACACGAAGCGTTTTCAACCGACCGTTACTAGCCGTGTGTAACGTATGATGTCATCACTCCACGTGGAGTACCCAGAAGTTACCATGCTAACACAAAGTGTCTCTCCTCCTTGGTTAATGTCAGCCACTAAGTAAGCCCGCTGCCTTCAAAACGCATCAGTAACCGCTCTGCGTGTTCGTTTATATGTATCTCACAAATGCGCGTTTACGAAGATCTTGCTACTTTCGCGTTTTGGAAACCTCTGTTTACATGTGAATGACTACGTTAACTGCCATTGACCTTGGAAACGCACGTTTCAAATTGCGCGTTAAGAAACGCCTCATGTGAACAGGGCTTTAGGTTTCAGATGTCCCTCATTGACTTCTATTTCCTTTGTGGTTTTTTTCTGTGCCACCTTGTCTGTCACCTTCTCCTACATCCTACAGGGTCTTCCAGGCTTAGAATGATTTTCCTTCATCTTCAAATCAGTATTTGGTTCAGAAAACGGACAAGTGATATCAGTCATCATTTATTTTATCATATTTTGTTACACATACTGAGTTCTCTGGTGATTTACACCAAGAGAATCAACCTTCAAACTACTCTGTCTGCTAAAGTCATGATAATATCCTTTGGAGACTGACACAGGACACAGTACCTTCATATAAAATGGAGGTTAAAGAATTTAACTTACATATGGTAGCCAAGATGTTCGAGTCATTATTTCATTCTTATTCATTCAATTCTACAAATATCTTTAATTCTATAATAAACTAATGTACATCGATACAAACATCGTAACCTCCAAGATAGTCTACAAGGACAGTAGTGATCAGAAAAGAACAACATGATGGATTATAATGTAAATAATAATGAATCTTGTAACGCCATAATGTTGTCTGTCATGAAGAAGTGTCGATCCCTAATTACAGTGAAACAGAAAAACCCTAAACAAAATCCAGTAAGACAGTAAAACGTTACACTTACGTGATAAATTTTGTGACGCTAAAATACCACAGTTTTGATTTTTATTACCTTTATGTGAAAAGTTAAATTATAACATTGTATGATATCAGTCTTTATTCTCCAAAATTTGGGTTACTTCTATATTAAGTTTTCCTTCCTATCCTCTACATGTCCACCACTTACCCTCCCAGAAATAATGTCACAGTTTCTTCAAGAATAAAACCATAGAAATATAATAATGAAGAACTTAGTAGAATGGCCAGGAAATGTGTAGGATTATATGGAATTATAGATGGTAAAGGGACAGAGCAATTATAGTTTTCATATGAAATATATTGCTGTAGTAATAGCAATTTGAGAGGCTTGAAGGTTTATATCAATAAACCCTTCGAGAAGGGTATAATAATAATAATAATACTAACAGGATATAAGAAGATGACACATGACAACAATAGAACGACCAAGACCTTAATTAGTGAGGTCGATCGAGACGTTACTGTCATAAAGAGTTGTTGTTGTTGTTGTTGTTGTTGTTGCCAAGTTTCTTTGACCTCCAACTCAGTACTAGATAAAAACAGACAGAATGTAAGCAGGTGTTGTGTTGTGTTGTGTTGTGGTGGTTTATGCAATCATCGGCCAGACTGTTCCAATTTTGACCTTAGCAATCACTGTTACTTTAATTGTTGACCTAAATATGCTGAACATTGTATCTTTTTGTGTGAATATAATTAGCCTGAGTTTATTGTATAAATGTATCTCAGTTACCATTAATGCAAGGTCTACTAGGATTCCTAGAACTACCCCTTTCCTCTCAACAATTTTTGTGTCATTATTATTTCTATTGTATTCCTTCACAACATTTCTCTATATAGGAATGACTACGTGAGAGAAACTCTAAGCATTCCTTGTCAATATCCATCCATTCCTCTGTTTGTGTCTCCAGCATTCCTTCATTGTACTAACTAAGGTATGTGGAAATGAATCAAAGAAATATCAAGTTAGGTGGTGTAGATGGTAAGGATATAAATATTCCATATAATTCTTCAGGATGTCATTCATAAATAAGGTTACACATTCGACAATAAATAATAACAACATACACACAGGAGTTTACAGATACAAAATATCTGAGGTGGATAGACATCTGGTGAGTACCAAGGGGCCATGCTAACGTTTAGTTCGTTTACTTGGATTCGTTAGAGCCTTAAAAGTAACGGGGTCGTGGACGCTCGTAGGACTCAAAGGATCCGGACTCAAAGGATCCGGACTCGAAGGAGGCTGAACCGTCGTACTTGACATCAGCAATGTAACCAGAGCCACCGTCCACGTAGTAGGTGACGGTCTGGCGACGACCGTCGGGAAGCTGTACGTGGTATGTCCCCTGGGTGTCGTCACCGTTACGGGTCTCCTGCTGGCCGAAGTCGTTCCTGGAAGGACCGTGTCTCACGGCCCAGTCGAAGTCGTAATTGGCCTCACTGGACTCGTAGGACTCTGAAGAGTACCTCTGGTGGAACAAAATACTTAATTAGTTATTTGTTACTTAAATCAGTAATAATTTATCGTTCAGTTTGTGTAAACAAATACTTCAGTCAGTTTTAGTGAAGGTTTTGTAAATATTTTAGTTAAACAAATATTACATTGACACAAACATTGTACAACTTGAGGAATATGTTAATGAAGGAGTGTTGGTAGTAAGTGAATTGTTTGATCAACTCACCCTGGGGGCTCTGTAGCCACGGAACTCAACACTGTGGCTGTCGGCGGCAACAAGGGCAGCCACGCCCAGCAGGATCATGATCTGAGGGAAAGGATTGAAGGATGTCTATGAGAGGCACAGCAACACAACTAACAAATGTACCAAGTGACAACCAGTATACACATTAGTCAATATACAAAGAATATATTCATATGTATAACAGTAGTATGCATTTATTATTACATTATACTGTTTTGATATCAGGAAATAGTTTGCTCTTGAAAATAATCATATAAATATATATATATATATTTCGATATAGATCCTCGTATAATGATTATAATGATCTTACTGATTACATTTAATAATATAGAGTGCACTATGAAGCGAATTATTTTGATGTAATGTTTTTTAAGTAATCTAAACTCCTATGAATATCTAGACTCAACTGGTCATTCATTCATTCATTCATTCATTCATAGTGAGATTGAATGTTTACCTTTGCGTTCATTGTTGTTGGTAGTGAAGTTGAGAGTGAACTGACGAAGGTGTTGCTGACACCCAGATATATACTCTGACCCGCCCCCGCCCTCTCCTCCACCTCTTGACTCTTCCTCCCTCCTCCCTCCCCTATTTCCTACTCCCCTTCCTCCTCCGCCTTCCATCCGACCTTCTCTGCCCCTCCTTCACCTCTTCCTTCCTCCCCCCACCGCATTTTCTCCTCCTCTTCCCCACTCCATTTTCCCTCATCAAGCTTCGACCCCTCCCTCTTCCTCTCCCTCTCTCTCAACAAGCTTCGACCGCTCCCTATTCCTCTCTCTCTCTCTCTCTCTCTCTCTCTCTCTCTCTCTCTCTCTCTCTCTCTCTCTCTCTCTCTCTCTCTCTCTCTCTCT
>JAWQEG010002837.1:5000-47500 GCA_033782935.1 Petrolisthes cinctipes | reverse complement strand
TTATCCACACGCATACTCTTTCACACAATATTTGTAACATCCATATCGACTCTCTTCTCTCGCTCACACTATCTTTTTTTATACACACACACACACACACACACACACACACACACACACACACCACACACACACACACACACCTTTCTCTTTCACACCATCTTTCTCATCCACACCCACACTCTCCTCCTCTCTCTCGCTCACACTCTCTTTATTACTCACTCTTATGTTGGTAGGTAACCGAACCATCTCATATAACCATAGTAAACATCATTATTTACGAATTATTATAAGGCAAAAATCGCCCATTCTAAAACCCAGAACGTGGAAATTAGAGTGAGTTTATATATGGCTTATCACGATATAAGACCATAATATGCGTACACAGATTTTCCACCTCACAGATAATTGTCTAGAATATGAATTTTATAATAGACCATATTCACAGACTTTCCACGTCACAGAATATTTTCAAGAATTTTATACAGTGCATCAAACAAATCACAGATATTTACATGTTCAAAAGTATTATACAGACTGATTTCAGCGTCTGGTAAAGGAAGGAGGAAATGTCATGGTAGCGAGATGATGATGACGGAATTATCTTGTTCATTAGACCGAGAAAAAGCTGGATCGGATACGGTTCCTTCCAGTTTGATATAATTAAGAAAAGTGGTTGTTTTTTTTTTCATAATATTGGAAAGAGGGTAATAGAGCAACATCTTCAGACAATCGTAATGACAGAGTTCTCATTATAGGTTGTGTTTAATGTATAATACTTGTTCATTCTTCTGTATTATATGTGTGCCATGTGGACGCTCCTGTATCTTCAGCAAGTCGTCAGCGAGAACAACTTTCCCTTTCTCTCCTGCCTAACCTCTTACTCTGTATCGTCAGCAAATCATAAACACCTTTCCTTGTCTCTCTCGCTCTCTCCTTCCCTCACATCTTACTCTCGTCGTCTGCAAATCACAAACACCTTTCCTTCTCTCTCTCTCTCTCTCTCTCTCTCTCTCTCTCTCTCTCTCTCTCTCTCTCTCTCTCTCTCTCTCTCTCTCTCTCTCTCTCTCTCTCTCTCTCTCTCTCTCTCTCTCTCTCCTTCTTCACATCTTACTCTCTGTCGGCTGCAAATCACAAACACCTTTCCTTCTCTCTCTCTCTCTCTCTCTCTCTCTCTCTCTCTCTCTCTCTCTCTCTCTCTCTCTCTCTCTCTCTCTCTCTCTCTCTCATACCATACCTGCGTAAATAATTGCCATGCATAAATTAGCAAAGGAAATGAGATACAAAAGATAGACAAGGCCGTACAGTATTTATGATCATTATGACCACGCCTGTTCTCGCTCATAACTTTCATGCCGCCATTTCATTAGTTTTATCATATAGTTCTTTGATATTCAGAAGTAAGTCAGATGCTCCGTGTATTTATAGAGGTCTGGGTGTGAATATGACCTCCAAAAGAGAAGCATGTGTTTGTTCATAGTATTTACGTCTTGTGTTTGATCTTTGGTACTCGACTTCCCTCTATGATGTCATAATTATACTAGAGTTCGATAAGGGATTGTGAGGATTATAAGGGAATCTAAATCTCTGGTATTTGTTTCAAGATAACTTTAATAAATATGGTTTCAGGGTCGATAATAAATAATAGCAACATTCACACAGAAGTTTACAGAAATAGAGATAATGTTTGATGTGGGTACACTTGTGGCCAGTTGGAAAGGCGTTACTAACGATGACATTGTATCACTTTTTTTATAAGTGAAGAATATGAGATCTAAAGCCGAATTGTCCTCGTCTGTTCACTTGGATTCTTTAGTTGTAGTAACGGGGTCTGGGAGGGGAGTAGCGAGGGAATTCATGGGAATCCGATCCAAACTCAAAGGATCCAGACTCGAGGATCTAGACTCGTAGGATCCTGAATCAAAGGAAGCCTCACCAGAATACTTGACGTCAGCAATGTAACCAGAGCCACCGTCCACGAAGTAGGTGACTGTCTGGCGGCGACCGTCGGGAAGGTTCACGTGGTATGACCCCTGGGTGTTGTCATTGTCACGGGCCTCTTGGTGACCGTAGTTGTTGCCTGAAGGACCGTGTCTCACGGCCCAGTCAAAGTTGTACTTGGCCTCATCGGACTCGTAGGACTCAAAGGACTCGGAGGAATCCGATGAGTATCTCTGGTGGAAACATTAATCATCTTGGTCAATATTGGGATAATAACATTTTACTTTGTCTACCCAAGTTATTGATCAGTTATATTTTGCTAATTTTTTCATACTATAATGAGAGACCAAATAATTATATAATGAAATAACTCACCCTGGGGGCTCCGTAGCCTCCGAACTCAAAGCTGTCACCGGCGGCCATGGCAGCCACACCCAGCAGCAGGAGGATGGTCTGGTCAGGGAAGGAGAAGGTAATTAATTATGTGTAAAACAGAAGAGTAAAATATTGTGTCTTGTACATTAAGTCGTCTAAACAGCTGAATATATTAAGGAACCCAATGTTTTTTATTATGTTGAGGTAAGACTTCCTTTGTAAGCCAACGTAACACAACACAAGCCAACCTTAGCGTTCATTGTTGAGGGAAGGAGGTGGAGATGTAACTGAGAAGGCAGCTGCTGTGGACCAAATATATACTGTACGCTCCACCTGCCCTCCTCTCACCACCCCCAAGCACCCCCCTACACCCACCCACCCGTTTCCTCTCACCACCCCCACACCCACACCCACACTCACCCACCCGTTTCCTCTCACCACCCACGCCACCACACCCACATTCACGCCCACCCAAGTTTCTTCATTCGATCATTCTTGTTCACGTCTTATTTGTTTTGCTGGTAATATTTTACAAGTTATTGAAACAAACCCCTTGGTGGAGCATTACATGACAGGCTTATCACTGTAATCAAGAAATATTCTGTTTTTTATTGGCAGATCTCGAAAGCAAAGTGAACATTTTGAAATTCCTTTTGACTCTGACCAACACATACACAGGTGAGGAGATCAAGGTTATTTTCATAGGAAAGTTCTTCATGTTCTTCTGTTCTTTGCCCATGTATGTGTATGTTGAGATATATTAAGAGGGCAAGCATATTCCTTTCCATATATAGACACACATTGGGCCTGGTTTAAGGAACCCTGTGTTGTAGTCAGATAAATTGGATGTAAATGAGTCCTTCAAATATTGCCACGAAACACCATCCGTATGGAAGGAGCTTGTTTTGTGGCATATTCAGGAGGAATCAGAAGCCTCCAATTTTCATACACGATCACAGGGTCCTTAATAACTCTCATGTAGTCGATAAGCAGAAATTTATCTATCAGTTCATGAATTTGTTTCCACCCTAGATACATTTTTTTATATGTTACAAAATTATCACTCGTTTGATCGATTGGCATGTAAGCTTGTGAACCAATCTGTATGTTTGTATCGTGTCATAATGGGCAAGTGACTGGAACAACATGTGACGTCTGATTGTGCCAATAATTCATTACTCTGAGTGTTGCATATTTCCCCAAGCTCCTCTTCTCAAAACATACATATGGTGCTCGGTTACTGTAATTAGTGGATGTTGTTATGATGTTGGAATACTAACTAGAGAGTCTAGAGTTGTTAATTAATTCTGTAAGTACTTTTGTTGTCTTGATATAAAAGGAAAAACAAGGATATCAAAGTTAGCAGACCTCTCCCCACCCCATCCTTTCATCCATGCAGTGTTCAGGGTATAGCAATCAATGGTTCTGATGTCTGTAGTAAATTCATAGTACTCCAACAAATTAAAGAAACACATAGAATGTCGTTCAATTATCACACACCAAAATGACTGTAGATTCTGTGTGTGTATGTTAAATAATTGTTGACGTTGGGATGTTGCTGTAATCTTGTCATTGGACTCTCAATGTCACCTTAGATATAGGCTACTGGCTGGTATATATATATATATAAAAAAAAACTCCAAGTGCCTAGTCTATACGTTTATTATGACTGGTTACTATTTCACACATTGCCCAGGGGGACTGACTTTATTCTCTGTGAATACTAGCCTCCCCCCACGGGGCTAGAATAAAGATTGTTGTAGGCCCTGGTCACTTTCTAGTGGATTTGACGAGATCTGCCCACATGGATTAATAATCCACATGAGGTTTACTGCAACCGGAGGCTCTCATTATTTTTTTTTTCACTGCTGTGTGGACCGCCAGCACATGAGGGTGCATTATGCCTTTGCATGCAGCAGTGTAAACTCCCTCCCCCTTGATGGTCCCTTCAGGATTGGTCTCATGGAAGGTGCGGCCCCACTAGTAGCTCTTGTGGTAACGTGGACTTGGGTCCACAGGACTGGCTGTGGGATCAAAGACCTTCCCCCCAATCTCCCAGGCGGTCGGAGGCCCCTAGACTCCCTGGTCCAGTAAGCTTTGGTCCCATCTTCCTGGGATTTGCTTCGGTAACCCAGGCATATAGGGCCATACAGCCACTCCTTTATTTTACTTTTTTTTTCACTGCAACCAGAGTGTACCTGGGGTATGTAGGGCAGGAGGCCATTCTGCCCCAGGAGGAAATTAACAACAACAACAACAACTATATCACACACACACACACACACACACACACACACACACACACACACACACACACACACATATCCATGTACTCTGTTTTTATTTAATTATGACTGGTTACTAAATTACACACACACACGCACACAGACACACACGAAAGGTGAGGTAATTATGACACACCACGACCCAGTCCGTCTAATGTTGTCGTTGGGAAGGATTTTATGACTGTAGCCTTCCTGATCGAGAGGTCTACTCTATTTGTCAATGAGCTATAAGCAACTGTTAAAGAAATATCCTTGTAATTCACATACAACTTTCTTTGGTATTCCAAAAGATTAAACAGAACAAATATTAATTCTATTATTCAATACTTACTTTATTTCTTATTTAAGTCTAACTTATGGTGCGACTACTTGTTCTGTATCTGTTTACAAAACTTCAATAGTTTCTCTGTGTTACTCATCTCACTCCATGTACTGTAAGATCTACTTATTAACTTCCCAGGAACAATGTTTGGGACGGAAATATCTGGATAAAGATATTAATTACCTCCATAATATGACATCATTATATTCGCTCTCATATCTTAAGAATTATTCTATCCTGTAAGGATAGAATGTACTGTAGGTAATGTATTAAGGGTTTGGGCACCCCGTCGGACCCATGCCAATCCCTTTCCTCTCTTCGACTGTCCCTCCTTTCCTTTCTTTTCTCTAGTGCTTCCTGTCGCTCTTCTCTCTATTCGACTGTCCCTCCTTTCCTCTCTTTTCTCTCATGCTTCCAGTCGCTCCTCTCTGTCTTCATCTCGTCAATAATTCTGTCCTGATCCGAGGCACAACATGAATCTCCATCAACCCACTCCTCCTGAATCACTTCAGTTGGTAGAGATTGATATTCTGCCACGGACCAGGACATGATTATTGACTCCCAGTGTACTGTACATAATACATGCAAGGTTTTTCTGGCCAGGTATTGTCTTCTTCATTCACCTTTACAGACTTTAAGTAATACCCTCACCTTGACCTTAGGGAATCGACCTCAACATTTAATACTCCTTCCTGTGTTTACATCAGTTGTATAAGGTGGTGTGGGATGAATGATAATACGTATTCAGGACTGTTAGTTGTCTGTATAATAAATAAATGTGGTAGGTGATTGACAGTCTTAGATCCTTGGAGATGGTACAGTCATGGTTAGAAGTCCTGCGGCGAGGGAATGAAGGAATGTGATCCCTGTGAGTGAATCTTATGAGCCAATATTATAAAGTCCGACAATTGCAATTTCTTATCATTTGTCGGATTCGTTTCACTAGAAGTTGTTGCAGGATTATTAACCGTGTCTGTACAGAAGGATTGAAGTGTGGACCGGTGTTATGTCACAATCTTCCATCAGGGAATTGTGTTATCTTTTATTCAGTATTTTGTCACTGATAAATATGTGTCAGTGTTGCCACTCATTGTCACTGATGAAGATGTGTCAGTGTTGCCACTCATTGGAAATAATAGTATTCGGTGAGTGATATTCTAATCCACTAAAACTAAAAATAAACTCATTATAGTCATTGCAAAGTGTCTTTAATAAATTAGATATTGTACATAATAAATAATAACAAATGAAAAGCTCTTGGGTAGCGAGTGGAGTCACATCATTATGACAGAGTCGACAAACAATTTTCTCAGGTTCTTGTATGGTTTTGTTTTGTTAAGTTGGATTCCTTAGTTGTAGTAACGGGGTCTGGGAGGGGAGTAGCGAGGGAATTCATGGGAATCCGATCCAAACTCAAAGGATCCAGACTCGAAGGATCCAGACTCGTAGGATCCTGAATCAAAGGAAGCCTCACCAGAATACTTGACGTCAGCAATGTAACCAGAGCCACCGTCCACGTAGTAGGTGACTGTCTGGCGGCGACCGTCGGGAAGGTTCACGTGGTATGACCCCTGGGTGTTGTCATTGTCACGGGCCTCTTGGTGACCGTAGTTGTTGCCTGAAGGACCGTGTCTCACGGCCCAGTCAAAGTTGTACTTGGCCTCATCGGACTCGTAGGACTCAAAGGACTCGGAGGAATCCGATGAGTATCTCTGGTGGAAACATTAATCATCTTGGTCAATATTGGGATAATAACATTTTACTTTGTCTAACTAAATTATTAATCAGTTATATTTTTCTAAATCTTTCATACTATAATGAGAGACCAAATAAATATAGAATGAAATAACTCACCCTGGGGGCTCCGTAGCCTCTGAACTCAAAGCTGTCAGCGGCGGCCATGGCAGCCACACCCAGCAGCAGGAGGATGGTCTGGTCAGGGAAGGAGAAGGTAATTAATTATGTGTAAAACAGAAGAGTAAAATATTGTGTCTTGAACATTAAGTCGTCTTAAACAGCTGAATATATTAAAGAACCCAATGTTTTTATTATGTTGAGGTAAGACTTCCTTTGTAAGCCAACGTAACACAACACAAACCAACCTTAGCGTTCATTGTTGAGGGAAGGAGGTGGAGATGTAACTGAGAAGGCAGCTGCTGTGGACCAAATATATACTGTACGCTCCACCTGCCCTCCTCTCACCACCACCACACCCACACCCACACCCACCCACCCGTTTCCTCTCACCAGCCCCGCCCCCACACCCACATTCACGCCCACCCAAGTTTCTTCATTCGGTCATTCTTGTTCACCTCTTATTTGTTTTGCTGGTAATATTTTACAAGTTATTGAAACAAACCCCTTGGTGGAGCATTACATGACAGGCTTATCACAGTAATCAAGAAATATTCCGTTTTTTATTGGCAGATCTCGAAAGCAAAGTGAACATTTTGAAATTCCTTTTAACTCTGACCAACACATACACAGGTGAGGAGATCAAGGTTATTTTCATAGGAAAGTTCTTCATGTTCTTCTGTTCTTTGCCCATGTATGTGTATGTTGAGATATATTAAGAGGGCAAGCATATTCCTTTCCATATATAGACACACATTGGGCCTGGTTTAAGGAACCCTGTGTTGTAGTCAGATAGATTGGAGGTAAATGAGTCCTTCAAATATTGCCACGAAACACCATCCGTATGGAAGGAGCTTGTTTTGTGGCATATTCAGGAGGAATCAGAAGCCTCCAATTTTCATACACGATCACAGGGTCCTTAATAACTCTCATGTAGTCGATAAGCAGAAATGTATCAATCAGTTCATGAATTTGTTTCCACCCTAGATACATTTTTTTTATATGTTACAAAATTATCACTCGTTTGATCGATTGGCATGTAAGTTTGTGTACCAATCTGTATGTTTGTATCGTGTCATAATGGGCAAGTGACTGGAACAACATGTGACGTCTGATTGTGCCAATAATTCATTACTCTGAGTGTTGCATATTTCCCCAAGCTCCTCTTCTCAAAACATACATATGGTGCTCGGTTACTGTAATTAGTGGATGTTGTTATGATGTTGGAATACTAACTAGAGAGTCTAGAGTTGTTAATTAATTCTGTAAGTACTTTTGTTGTCTTGATATAAAAGGAAAAACAAGGATATCAAAGTTAGCAGACCTCTCCCCACCCCACCCTTTCATCCATGCAGTGTTCAGGGTATAGCAATCAATGGTTCTGATGTCTGTAGTAAATTCATAGTACTCCAACAAATTAGAGAAACACATAGAATGCCATTCAATTATCACACACCAATATGACTGTAGATTCTGTGTGTATGTTAAATGTTTGTTGACGTTGAAATGTTGCTGTAATCTTGTCATTGGACTCTCAATGTCACCTTAGATATAGGCTACTGGCTGGTATATAGAAAAACAAAATCCAAGTGCCTAGTCTATACGTTTATTATGACTGGTTACTATTTCACACATTGCCCAGGGGGACTGACTTTATTCCCTATGAATACAAGCCTCCTCCCACACGGCTAGAATAAAGATTGTTGTAGGATCTGGTCACTTTCTAGTGGATTTGACGAGATCTGCCCACTTGGATTAAAAATCCACATGAGGTTTACTGCAACCGGAGGCTCTCTCATTTTTTTCTTTTCTTTTCACTGATGTGTGGACCGCCAGCACACGGGGGTGCATTATGCCTTTGTGTGTAGCAGACTAGCAGTCTAAACTCCCTCCCCCTTTATGGTCCCTTCAGGACTGGTCTCATGGAAGGTGCAGCCCCACTAGTAGCTATTGTGGTAACATGGACTTGGGTCCACAGGACTGGCTGTGTTTTCAAAAACCTTCTCCCCTAATCTCCCTTGCGGTCGGAGGCCCCCAGACTCCCTGGTCCAGTAACCTCTGGTCCCATGTTCCTGGGATTTGCTTCGGTAGCCCAGGCATATAGGGCCATACAGCCCCTCCTTTATTTTACTTGTTTTTTTTCACTGCAACCAGAGCGTACCGTGGGTATGGAGGGCATGAGGCCATTCTACCCCGGGAGGAAATTAACAACAACAACAACAACAACTATATCACACACACACACACACACACACACACACACACACACACACACACACACACACACACACATCCATGTACTCTGTTTGTATTTAATTATGACTGGTTACTAAATTACACACACACACACACACACACACACACACACGAGGTAATTATGACAGACCACGACCCAGTCCGTCTAATGTTGTCGTTGGGAAGGATTTTATGACTGTAGCCTTCCTGATCGAGAGGTCTACTCTAGTTCGTCAGTGAGCTATAAACAACTGCTGTAGGATCAACAGCTACAATCAATATTCAACTTTATTTGGTATTCCCAGAAGATGAAACAAAAAAAATATTAATTATATTATTCAATATTTACTTGATTTCTCTTCTAAGTCTAATTTTTAGTGCGACTACTTGTCCTGTATCTGTTTACAAAATTTCAATAGTTTCTCTGTGTTACTCATCTCACTCCATGTACTGTATGATCTACTTATTAACTTCCCAGGAACAATGTTTGGCTCGGAAGTATCTGGATAAAGATATTAATTACATCCATATTATGACATTATTATATTCACTTTCATATCTTAAGAATTATTCTATCCTGTAAGGGTTATTATTTTCAAAGATGTACTGTAGGTAATATTTTAAGAGTTTGGGCACCCCGTCGGACCCATGCCAATCCCTTTCCTCTCTTCGACTGTCCCTCCTTTCCTTTCTTTTCTTTCGTGCTTCCAGTCGCTCCTCTCTGTCTTCATCTCATCAATAATTCTGTCCTGATCCGAGGCACAACATGAATCTCCATCAACCCACTCCTCCTGAATCACTTCAGTTGGTAGAGATTGATATTCTGCCACGGACCAGGACATGATTATTGACTCCCAGTGTACTGTACATAATACATGCAAGGATTATCTGGCCAGGTATTGTCTTCTTCATTCACCTTTACAGACTTTAAGTAATACCCTCACCTTGACCTTAGGGAATCGACCTCAACATTTAATACTCCTTCCTGTGTTTACATCAGTTGTATAAGGTGGTGTGGGATGAATGATAATACGTATTCAGGACTGTTAGTTGTCTGTATAATAAATAAATGTGGTAGGTGAGTGACAGTCTTAGATCCTTGGAGGTGGTACAGTCATGGTTAGAAGTCCTGTGTCGAGGGAATGAAGGAATGTGATCCCTGGGAGTGAATCTTATCAGCCAATATTATAAAGACCCACAAATGGAATTTCGTATCATTTTTCGGGGTCGTTTCATTCGATGGTGATGCAGGATTATTAACCGTGTCTGTACAGAAGGAGTGAAGTGTGGACCGGTGTTAGGTCACAATCTTCCATCAGGGAATTGTGTTATCTTTATTTTTCGTATGTTCTCACTGATGAAATTGTATCAGTGTTGCCACTCTTTGGAAATAATAATATTCGGTGAGTGATATTCTAATCCACTAAAACTAAAAATAAACTCATTATAGTCATTGCAAAGTGTCTTTAATAAATTAGATATTGTACATAATAAATAATAACAAATGAAAAGCTCTTGGGTAGCGAGTGGAGTCACATCATTATGACAGAGTCGACAAACAATTTTCTCAGGTTCTTGTATGGTTTTGTTTTGTTAAGTTGGATTCGTTAGTTGTAGTAACGGGGTCTGGGAGGGGAGTAGCGAGGGAATTCATGGGAATCCGATCCAAACTCAAAGGATCCAGACTCGAAGGATCTAGACTCGTAGGATCCTGAATCAAAGGAAGCCTCACCAGAATACTTGACGTCAGCAATGTAACCAGAGTTACCGTCCACGAAGTAGGTGACTGTCTGGCGGCGACCGTCGGGAAGGTACACGTGGTATGACCCCTGGGTGTTGTCATTGTCACGGGCCTCTTGGTGACCGTAGTTGTTGCCTGAAGGACCGTGTCTCACGGCCCAGTCAAAGTTGTACTTGGCCTCATCGGACTCGTAGGACTCAAAGGACTCGGAGGAATCCGATGAGTATCTCTGGTGGAAACATTAATCATCTTGGTCAATATTGGGATAATAACATTTTACTTTGTCTACCCAAGTTATTGATCAGTTATATTTTTCTGAATTTATCATACTATAATGAGAGACTAAATAATTATAGAATGAAATAACTCACCCTGGGGGCTCCGTAGCCTCCGAACTCAAAGCTGTCAGCGGCGGCCATGGCAGCCACACCCAGCAGCAGGAGGATGGTCTGGTCAGGGAAGGAGAAGGTAATTAATTATGTGTAAAACAGAAGAGTAAAATATTGTGTCTTGTACATTAAGTCGTCTTAAACAGCTGAATATATTAAGGAACCCAATGTTTTTTATTATGTTGAGGTAAGTCTTCCTTTGTAAGCCAACGTAACACAACACAAGCCAACCTTAGGTTTCATTGTTGAGGGAAGGAGGTGGAGATGTAACTGAGAAGGCAGCTGCTGTGGACCAAATATATACTGTACGCTCCACCTGCCCTCCTCTCACCACCCCCAAGCACCCCCCTACACCCACCCACCCGTTTCCTCTCACCACCCCCACACCCACACCCACACTCACCCACCCGTTTCCTCTCACCACCCTCGCCACCACACCCACATTCACGCCCACCCAAGTTTCTTCATTCGATCATTCTTGTTCACCTCATATTTGTTTTGCTGGTAATATTTTACAAGTTATTGAAACAAACCCCTTGGTGGAGCATTACATGACAGGCTTATCACAGTAATCAAGAAATATTCCGTTTTTTTATTGGCAGATCTCGAAAGCAAAGTGAACATTTTGAAATTCCTTTTAACTCTGACCAACACATACACAGGTGAGGAGATCAAGGTTATTTTCATAGGAAAGTTCTTCATGTTCTTCTGTTCTTTGCCCATGTATGTGTATGTTGAGATATATTAAGAGGGCAAGCATATTCCTTTCCATATATAGACACACATTGGGCCTGGTTTAAGGAACCCTGTGTTGTAGTCAGATAAATTGGATGTAAATGAGTCCTTCAAATATTGCCACGAAACACCATCCGTATGGAAGGAGCTTGTTTTGTTGCATATTCAGGAGGAATCAGAAGCCTCCAATTTTCATACACGATCAAAGGGTCCTTAATAACTCTCATGTAGTCGATATGCAGAAAATTATCTATCAGTTCATGAATTTGTTTCCACCCTAGATACATTTTTTTTATATGTTACAAAATTATCCCTCGTTTGGTCGATTGGCATGTAAGTTTGTGAATCGATCTGTATGTTTGTATCGTGTCATAATGGGCAGGTGACTGGAACAACATGTGACGTCTGATTGTGCCAATAATTCATTACTCTGAGTGTTGCATATTTCCCCAAGCTCCTCTTCTCAAAACATACATATGGTGCTCGGTTACTGTAATTAGTGGATGTTGTTATGATGTTGGAATACTAACTAGAGAGCCTAGAGTTGTTAATTAATTCTGTACATGCTTTTGTTGTCTTGATATAAAAGGAAAAACAAGGATATCAAAGTTAGCAGACCTCTCCCCACCCCATCCTTTCATCCATGCAGTGTTCAGGGTATAGCAATCAATGGTTCTGATGTCTGTAATAAATTCATAGTACTCCAACAAATTAGAGAAACACATAGAATGCCGTTCAATTATCACACACCAATATGACTGTAGATTCTGTGTGTGTATGTTAAATATTTGTTGACGTTGGGATGTTGCTGTAATCTTGTCATTGGACTCTCAATGTCACCTTAGATATAGGCTACTGGCTGGTATATATATATATAAAAAAAATAACTTTCAAGTGCCTAGTCTATACGTTTATTATGACTGGTTACTATTTCACACGTTGCCCAGGGGGACTGACTTTATTCTCTGTGAATACTAGCCTTACCCCACGGGGCTAGAATAAAGATTATTGTAGGCCCTGGTCACTTTCTAGAGGATTTGTCGAGATCTGCCGACATGGATTAAAAATCCACATGAGGTTTACTGCAACCGGAGGCTCTCTCATTAATTTTTTTTTTTCACTGCTGTGTGGACCGCCAGCACACGGGGGTGCATTATGCCTTTGCATGTAGCAGTCTAAACTCCCTCCCCCTTGATGGTCCCTTCAGGTTTGGTCTCATGGAAGGTGCAGCCCCACTTGTAGCTCTTGTGGTAACGTGGACTTGGGTCCACAAGACTGGCTGTGGGATCAAAGACCTTCGCCCCAATCTCCCAGGCGGTCGGAGGCCCCCAGACTCCCTGGTCCAGTACGATTTGGTCCTATCTTCCTGGGATGTGCTTCGGTAGCCCAGGCATATAGGGCCAGCCCCTCCTATATTTTACTTGTTTTTTTCACTGCAACCAGACCGTACCGGGGTTATGTAGGGCAGGAGGCCATTCTGCCCCGGGAGGAAATGAACAACAACAATAACAACTATATCACACACACACACACACACACACACACACACACACACACACACATACACATACATCCATGTACTCTGTTTTTATTTAATTATGACTGGTTACTAAACACACACACACACACACACGACAGACGAGGTAATTATGACACACCACGACCCAGTCCGTCTAATGTTGTCGTTGGGAAGGATTTTATGACTGTAGCCTTCCTGATCGAGGGGTCTACTCTAGTTCGTCAGTGAGATATAAACAACTGCTAGAGAAACATCCTTGTAATTCACATACAACTTTGTTTGGTATTCCCAGAAGATGAAACAGAAAAAATATTAATTCCAATATTCAATATTTACTTTATTTCTCTTCTAAGTCTAATTTTTAGTGCGACTACTTGTCCTGTATCTGTTTACAAAATCTCAAAAGTTTCTCTGTGTTACTCATCTCACTCCATGTACTGTATGATCTACTTGTTAACTTCCCAGGAACAATGTTTGGCACGGAAGTATTAGGATAAAGTTATTAATTTCCTATATAATATGACATTATTATATTTACTTTCATATCTTAAGAATTATTTTATCCTGCAATGGGTAATATTTTCAAAGATGTACGGTAGGTAATATTTTATGGGTTTGGGCACCCCGTCGGACCCATACTAATCCCTTTCCTCTCTTCGACTGTCCCTTCTTTCCTTTCTTTTCTCTAGTGCTTCCTGTCGCTCCTCTCTGTCTTCATCTCGTCAATAATTCTGTTCTGATCCGAGGCACAACATGAATCTCCATCAACCCACTCCTCCTGAATCACTTCAGTTGGTAGAGATTGATATTCTGCCACGGACCAGGACATGATTATTGACTCCCAGTGTACTGTACATAATACATGCAAGGATTTTCTGGCCAGGTATTGTCTTCTTCATTCACCTTTACAGACTTTAAGTAACACCCTCACCTTGACCTCAGGGAATCGACCTCAACATTTAATACTCCTTCCTGTGTTTACATCAGTTGTATAAGGTGGTGTGGGATGAATGATAATACGTATTCAGGACTGTTAGTTGTCTGTATAATAAATAAATGTGGTAGGTGAGTGACAGTCTTAGATCCTTGGAGGTGGTACAGTCATGGTTAGAAGTCCTGCGTCGAGGGAATGAAGGAATGTGATCCCTGAGAGTGAATCTTATCAGCCAATATTATAAAGTCCGACAATTGCAATTTCTTATCATTTGTCGGAGTCGTTTCACTAGAAGTTGTTGCAGGATGATTAACCGTGTCTGTACAGAAGGAGTGAAGTGTGGACCGGTGTTATGTCACAATCTTCCATCAGGGAATTGTGTTATCTTTATTTTTCGTATGTTCTCACTGATGAATATGTGTCAGTGTTGCCACTCATTGTCACTGATGAAGATGTGTCATTGTTGCCACTCATTGAAAATAATAGTATTCGGTGAGTGATATTCTAATCCACTAAAACTAAAAATAAACTCATTTTAGTCATTGCAAAGTGTCTTTAATAAATTAGATATTGTACATAATAAATAATAACAAATGAAAAGCTCTTGGGTAGCGAGTGGAGTCACATCATTATGACAGAGTCGACAAACAATTTTCTCAGGTTCTTGTATGGTTTTGTTTTGTTAAGTTGGATTCGTTAGTTGTAGTAACGGGGTCTGGGAGGGGAGTAGCGAGGGAATTCATGGGAATCCGATCCAAACTCAAAGGATCCAGACTCGAAGGATCCAGACTCGTAGGATCCTGAATCAAAGGAAGCCTCACCAGAATACTTGACGTCAGCAATGTAACCAGAGCCACCGTCCACGTAGTAGGTGACTGTCTGGCGGCGACCGTCGGGAAGGTTCACGTGGTATGACCCCTGGGTGTTGTCATTGTCACGGGCCTCTTGGTGACCGTAGTTGTTGCCTGAAGGACCGTGTCTCACGGCCCAGTCAAAGTTGTACTTGGCCTCATCGGACTCGTAGGACTCGAAGGACTCGGAGGAATCCGATGAGTATCTCTGGTGGAAACATTAATCATCTTGGTCAATATTGGGATAATAACATTTTACTTTGTCTACCCAAGTTATTGATCAGTTATATTTTTCTAATTTTTTCATACTATAATGAGAGGCTAAGTAATTATAGAAGGAAATAACTCACCCTGGGGGCTCCGTAGCCTCTGAACTCAAAGCTGTCAGCGGCGGCCATGGCAGCCACACCCAGCAGCAGGAGGATGGTCTGGTCAGGGAAGGACAAGGTAATTAATTATGTGTAAAACACAAGTGTAAAATATTGTGTATTGAACATTAAGTCATTGAAGGAGAAGGTCATTAATTATGTGTAAAACACAAGTGTAAAATATTGTGTATTGAACATTAAGTCATCTTACTCAGCTGAATATATTAAGGAACCCAATGTTTTTATTATGTTGAGGTAAGACTTCCTTTGTAAGCCAACGTAACACAACACAAGCCAACCTTAGCGTTCATTGTTGAGGGAAGGAGGTGGAGATGTAACTGAGAAGGCAGCTGCTGTGGACCAAATATATACTGTACGCTCCACCTGCCCTCCACCCCCACACCCACACCCACCCACCCGTTTCATCTCACCAGCCCCGCCCCCACACCCACATTCACGCCCACCCAAGTTTCTTCATTCGATCATTCTTGTTCACGTCTTTTTTGTTTTGCTGGTAATATTTTACAAGTTATTGAAACAAACTCCATGGTGGAGCATTACATGACAGGCTTATCACAGTAATCAAGAAATATTCCGTTTTTTATTGACAGATCTCGAAAGCAAAGTGAACATTTTGAAATTCCTTTTGACTCTGACCAACACATACAGAGGTGAGGAGATCAAGGTTATTTTCATAGGAAAGTTCTTCATGTTCTTCTGTTCTTTGCCCATGTATGTGTATTGTTACGCATGCCTGAATAATTATTCTTTTGTTAGTTTTGCTATCCATTTTTGACAGGGACTGCGAGAGAAGGAGTGAGAGGGTAGTAGCTCGCACCCGGATCTGTTGTGTGCGTCGCTATCTTATCTAGTGTGTGCGAAGCTAGATTATATTCCATTTTCTTTAAGTATTCTTGTCAGAAGGGTGAGCGTGCCTCGGCTAGCTAGAGTCGCTGGATGCGTACGCCTTCACCAGCTGCGTTCTGTGATAAACTCTCCGATTTCATTACTATTGACTTCCAATAGTTTCTTGGGGGGGAACGTAGGAGTAAAGTGTGTGTTTAAGTCGGGGTTAAAGGAACAGTTAGGAAACGCGCTTGTTTGTCTTTGTGAAGACCACAGTGTACCCTTTGTTTTGCCAATGGAATATAAGGCGAGGGGAGAGCCAGTGAAGAGCAGTTACCAGTGGGGACAGGGTCGACTCAGTTTGGGTTTTGTAAGTGTGTGGGTGTATTGAGATTCGGATGGAGACTCGCAACGTTTGATAAGTATAATTTTGTATTTTCTTCTATATTCTTCTCACAGTAACATAGGGTCACTCTCATATTATTATCACTCTCATATTATTACCACTCTCATAATATTACTATTATTACTATTATTATATTATTACATGTGTGTTGTGATGCATTGAAGTGTATTTATTATATGTGCCAGTGAAGTGCTAACTTACTATTATTAATTCTGTGTTTACGTGTGCCTAGAGTCTTGTGTTATTAAAGTGAGGGCACAGTAGTAGTGAGTTATTGAGTGATTATTGCTAGTGCATTATATATTTTGGGAACTCTGTCTCACGTTCTGTCATAGTTGGAAATCCTTATTTTCATTTATTAATTCTTTCAGTGTTTATTGTTTGTCTTTGTGTTTGTTCTTATTTGTTAATATATATTATAGAAAATCATCTTTTATTCATTGTATCCGAACTTGGTTATATGTATGGACGGTCTCTTTGGGTTGAGTTAGCATTCTTCCATATAGGCAGGGTTTATACTTTTACTTATAATTCATAACTTTAATAGTCAGATACCTGCCACCCAGTGCTATTTTATTCTGTTGATAGCTAACCTTGGAGTAAGTCTAGTCTAGTCACTATTACTGCACCATATCTCTATCCTCCGTCTTTAACAGTATGTTGAGATATATTAACAAGACAAGCATATTCCTTTCCATATATAGACACACATTGGGCCTGGTTTAAGGAACCCTGTGTTGTAGTCAGAAAATTGGAGGCAAATGAGTCCTTCAAATATTGCCACGAAACACCACCCGTATGGAAGGAGCTTGTTTTGTGGCATATTCAGGAGGAATCAGAAGCCTCCAATTTTCAAACACGATCACAGGGTCCTTAATAACTCTCATGTAGTCGATAAGCAGAAATTTATCTATCAGTTCATGAATTTTGTTTCCACTCTACATACATTTTTTTTGTAAAATCTTACAAAATTATCCCTCGTTTGGTCGATTGGCATGTAAGTTTGTGAATCGATCTGTATGTTTGTATTGTGTCATAATGGGCAAGTGACTGGAAAAACATGTGACGTCTGATTGTGCCAATATTTCATTACTCTGAGTGTTGCATATTTCCCCAAGCTCCTCTTCTCAAAACATACATATGGTGCTCGGTTACTGTAATTAGTGGATGTTGTTATGATGTTGGAATTCTAAATAGAGAGCCTAGAGTTGTTAATTAATTCTGTCTGTACTTTTGTTGTCTTGATATAAAAGGAAAAACAAGGATATCAAAGTTAGCAGACCTCTCCCCACCCCACCCTTTCATCCATGCAGTGTTCAGGGTATAGCAATCAATGGTTCTGATGTCTGTAATAAATTCATAGTACTCCAACAAATTAGAGAAACACATAGAATGCCGTTCAATTATCACACACCAATATGACTGTAGATTCTGTGTGTGTATGTTAAATGTTTGTTGACGTTGAAATGTTGCTGTAATCTTGTCATTGGACTCTCAATGTCACCTTAGATATAGGCTACTGGCTGGTATATATATATAAAAAAAATAACTTTCAAGTGCCTAGTCTATACGTTTATTATGACTGGTTACTATTTCACACATTGCCCAGGGGGACTGACTTTATTCCCTGTGAATACAAGCCTCCTCCCACACGGCTAGAATAAAGATTGTTGTAGGATCTGGTCACTTTCTAGTGGATTTGTCGGGATCTGCCTACATGGATTAAATATCCACATGAGGTTTACTGCAACCGGAGGCTCTCATTGTTTTTTTTTTCACTGCTGTGTGGACCGCCAGCACACGGGGGTGCATTATGCCTTTGTATGTAGCAGACTAGCAGTCTAAACTCCCTCCCCCATTATGGTCCCTTCAGGAGAGGTCTCATGGAAGGTGCGGCCCCACTAGTAGCTCTTGTGGTAACGTGGACTTGGGTCCACAGGACTGGCTGTGGGATCAAAGACCTTCCCCCCAATCTCCCAGGCGGTCGGAGGCCCCCAGACTCCCTGGTCCAGTAAGCTTTGGTCCCATCTTCCTGGGATTTGCTTCGGTAGCCCAGGCATATAGGGCCAGCCCATAATATGACATTATTATATTCACTTTCATATTTTAAGAATTATTTTATCCTGTAATGGGTAATATTTTCAAAGATGTACGGAAATAATATTTTATGGGTTTGGGCACCCCGTCGGACTCATACTAATCCCTTTCCTCTCTTTGACTGTCCCTTCTTTCCTTTCTTTTCTCTAGAGCTTCCTGTCGCTCTTCTCTGTCTTCGACTGTCCCTCCTTTCCTTTCTTTTCTTTCGTGCTTCCTGTCGCTCCTCTCTGTCTTCATCTCGTCAATAATTCTGTCCTGATCCGAGGCACAACATGAGTCTCCATCAACCCACTCCTCCTGAATCACTTCAGTTGGTAGAGATTGATATTCTGCCACGGACCAGGACATGATTATTGACTCCCAGTGTACTGTACATAATACATGCAAGGTTTTTCTGGCCAGGTATTGTCTTCTTCATTCACCTTTACAGACTTTAAGTAATACCCTCACCTTGACCTTAGGGAATCGACCTCAACATTTAATACTCCTTCCTGTGTTTACATCAGTTGTATAAGGTGGTGTGGGATGAATGATAATACGTATTCAGGACTGTTAGTTGTCAGTATAATAAATAAATGTGGTAGGTGAGTGACAGTCTTAGATCCTTGGAGGTGGTACAGTCATGGTTAGAAGTCCTGTGTCGAGGGAATGAAGGAATGTGATCCCTGTGAGTGAATCTTATCAGCCAATATTATAAAGACCCACAACTGGAATTTCGTATCATTTTTCGGGGTCGTTTCATTCGATGGTGATGCAGGATTATTAACCGTGTCTGTACAGAAGGAGTGAAGTGTGGACCGGTGTCAGGTCACATTTATCCATCAGGGAATTGTGTTATCCTTATTTTTCGTATTTTGTTATTGATGAAGATGTGTCAGTGTTGCCACTCATTGTTACTGATGAAGATGTGTCAGTGTTGCCACTCATTGGAAATAATAGTATTCGGTGAGTGATATTCTAATCCTCTAAAACTAAAAATAAACTGATTATAGTCATTGCAAAGTGTCTTTAATAAATTAGATATTGTACATAATAAATAATAACAAAATAAATCCTCTTGGACAACTAAAACTAAAAATAAACTCATTATAGTCATTGCAAAGTGCCTTTAATAAATTAGATATTGTACATAATAAATAATAACAAATGAAAAGCTCTTGGGTAGCGAGTGGAGTCACATCATTATGACAGAGTCGACAAACAATTTTCTCAGGTTCTTGTATGGTTTTGTTTTGTTAAGTTGGATTCGTTAGTTGTAGTAACGGGGTCTGGGAGGGGAGTAGCGAGGGAATTCATGGGAATCCGATCCAAACTCAAAGGATCCAGACTCGAAGGATCTAGACTCGTAGGATCCTGAATCAAAGGAAGCCTCACCAGAATACTTGACGTCAGCAATGTAACCAGAGCCACCGTCCACGAAGTAGGTGACTGTCTGGCGGCGACCGTCGGGAAGGTACACGTGGTATGACCCCTGGGTGTTGTCATTGTCACGGGCCTCTTGGTGACCGTAGTTGTTGCCTGATGGACCGTGTCTCACGGCCCAGTCAAAGTTGTACTTGGCCTCATCAGACTCGTAGGACTCGAAGGACTCGGAGGAATCCGATGAGTATCTCTGGTGGAAACATTAATCATCTTGGTCAATATTGGGATAATAACATTTTACTTTGTCTACCCAAGTTATTGATCAGTTATATTTTTCTGAATTTATCATAATATAATGAGATACTAAATAATTATAGAATGAAATAACTCACCCTGGGGGCTCCGTAGCCTCCGAACTCAAAGCTGTCAGCGGCGGCCATGGCAGCCACACCCAGCAGCAGGAGGACGGTCTGGTCAGGGAAGGAGAAGGTAATTAATTATGTGTAAAACAGAAGAGTAAAATATTGTGTCTTGAACATTAAGTTGTCTTAAACAGCTGAATATATTAAAGAACCCAATGTTTTTATTATGTTGAGGTAAGACTTCCTTTGTAAGCCAACGTAACACAACACAAGCCAACCTTAGCGTTCATTGTTGAGGGAAGGAGGTGGAGATGTAACTGAGAAGGCAGCTGCTGTGGACCAAATATATACTGTACGCTCCACCTGCCCTCCTCTCACCACACCCACACCCACCCACCCGTTTCCTCTCACCAGCCCCGCCCCCACACCCACATTCACGCCCACCCAAGTTTCTTCATTCGATCATTCTTGTTCACGTCTTATTTGTTTTGCTGGTAATATTTTACAAGTTATTGAAACAAACCCCTTGGTGGAGCATTACATGACAGGCTTATCACAGTAATCAAGAAATATTCCGTTTTTTTATTGGCAGATCTCGAAAGCAAAGTGAACATTTTGAAATTCCTTTTAACTCTGACCAACACATACTCAGGTGAGGAGATCAAGGTTATTTTCATAGGAAAGTTCTTCATGTTCTTCTGTTCTTTGCCCATGTATGTGTATGTTGAGATATATTAAGAGGGCAAGCATATTCCTTTCCATATATAGACACACATTGGGCCTGGTTTAAGGAACCCTGTGTTGTAGTCAAATAAATTGGAGGTAAATGAGTCCTTCAAATATTGCCACGAAACACCATCCGTATGGAAGGAGCTTGTTTTGTGGCATATTCAGGAGGAATCAGAAGCCTCCAATTTTCAAACACGATCACAGGGTCCTTAATAACTCTCAAGTAATCGATATGCAGAAATTTATCTATCAGTTCATGAATTTGTTTCCACCCTACATATAGTTTTTTTTATATCTTAGAAAATTATCCCTCGTTTAGTCGATTGGCATGTAAGTTTGTGAACCAATCTGTATGTTTGTATCGTGTCATAATGGGCAGGTGACTGGAACAACATGTGACGTCTGATTGTGCCAATAATTCATTACTCTGAGTGTTGCATATTTCCCCAAGCTCCTCTTCTCAAAACATACATATGGTGCTCGGTTACTGTAATTAGTGGATGTTGTTATGATGTTGGAATACTAAATAGAGAGCCTAGAGTTGTTAATTAATTCTGTAAGTACTTTTGTTGTCTTGATATAAAAGGAAAAACAAGGATATCAAAGTTACCAGACCTCTTCCCACCCCACCCTTTCATCCATGCAGTGTTCAGGGTATAGCAATCAATGGTTCTGATGTCTGTAGTAAATTCATAGTACTCCAACAAATTAGAGACACACATAGAATGCCGTTCAATTATCACACACCAAAATGACTGTCGATTCTGTGTGTGTATGTTAAATGTTTGTTGACGTTGGAATGTTGCTGTAATCTTGTCATTGGACTCTCAATGTCACCTTAGATATAGGCTACTGGCTGGTATATATACAAAAAGAAAACTCCAAGTGCCTAGTCTATACGTTTATTGTGACTGGTTACTATTTCACACATTGCCCAAGGGGACTGACTTTATTCCCTGTGAATACAAGCCATCCCCCACAGGGCTAGAATAAAGATTGTTGTAGGATCTGGTCACTTTCTAGTGGATTTGACGAGATCTGCCCACATGGATTAATAATCCACATGAGGTTTACTGCAACCGGAGGCTCTCATTATTTTTTTTTTTTTCACTGCTGTGTGGACCGCCAGCACACGGGGGTGCATTATGCCTTTGTATGTAGCAGACTAGCAGTCTAAACTCCCTCCCCCTTGATGGTCCCTTCAGGACTGGTCTCATGGAAGGTGCGGCCCCACTAGTAGCTCTTGTGGTAACGTGGACTTGGGTCCACAGGACCGGCTGTGGGATCAAAGACCTTCCCCCCAATCTCCCAGGCGGTCGGAGGCCCCCAGACTCCCTGGTCCAGTAAGCTTTGGTCCCATCTTCCTGGGATTTGTTTCGGTAGCCCAGGCATATAGGGCCAGCCCCTCCTTTATTTTACTTTTTTTTCACTGCAACCAAAGTGTACCGGGGGTATGTAGGGCAGGATGCCATTCTGCCCTGGGAGGAAATTAACAACAACAACAACAACTATATCACACACACACACACACACACACACATATCCATGTACTCTGTTTTTATTTAATTATGACTGGTTACTTAATTACACGCACACACACACACACACACGCACACACACACACACACACACGAAAGGCGAGGTAATTATGACTGACCACGACCCAGTCCGTCTAATGTTGTCGTTGGGAAGGATTTTATGAGTAGCCCTCCTGATCGAGGGGTCTCCTCTATTTGTCAATGAGCTATAAGCAACTGCTAAAGAAATATCCTTGTAATTCACATACAACTTTCTTTGGTATTCCAATAGATTAAACAGAAAAAATATTAATTCTATTATCCAATACTTACTTTATTTCTTATTTAAGTCTAATTTATGGTGGGACTACTTGTTCTGTATCTGTTTACAAAACTTCAATAGTTTCACTGTGTTACTCATCTCACTCCATGTACTGTATGATCTAATTATTAACTTTCCAGGTACAATGTTTGGGACGGAAATATTAGGATAAAGTTATTAATTACCTCCATAATATGACATCATTATATTCACTTTCATATCTTAAGAATTATTCTATCCTGCAAGGATAGAATGTACTGTAGGTAATGTATTAAGGGTTTGGGCACCCCGTCGGACCCATGCCAATCCCTTTCCTCTCTTCGACTGTCCCTCCTTTCCTTTCTTTTCTTTCATGCTTCCAGTCGCTCTTCTCTGTCTTCGACTGTTCCTCTTTTCCTTTCTTTTCTTTCGTGCTTCCTGTCGCTCTTTTCTCTCTTCGACTGTCCCTCCTTTCCTCTCTTTTCTCTCATGCTTCTAGTCGCTCCTCTCTGTCTTCATCTCGTCAATAATTCTGTCCTGATCCGAGGCACAACATGAATCTCCATCAACCCACTCCTCCCGAATCACTTCAGTTGGTAGAGATTGATATTCTGCCACGGACCAGGACATGATTATTGACTCCCAGTGTACTGTACATAATACATGCAAGGTTTTTCTGGCCAGGTATTGTCTTCTTCATTCACCTTTACAGACTTTAAGTAATACCCTCACCTTGACCTTAGGGAATCGACCTCAACATTTAATACTCCTTCCTGTGTTTACATCAGTTGTATAAGGTGGTGTGGGATGAATGATAATACGTATTCAGGACTGTTAGTTGTCTGTATAATAAATAAATGTGGTAGGTGAGTGACAGTCTTAGATCCTTGGAGGTGGTACAGTCATGGTTAGAAGTCCTGTGTCGAGGGAATGAAGGAGTGTGATCCCTGAGAGTGAATCTTATCAGCCAATATTATAAAGACCCACAACTGGAATTTCGTATCATTTTTCGGGGTCGTTTCATTCGATGGTGATGCAGGATTATTAACCGTGTCTGTACAGAAGGAGTGAAGTGTGGACCGGTGTTAGGTCACATTTATCCATCAGGGAATTGTGTTATCCTTATTTTTCGTATTTTGTTATTGATGAAGATGTGTCAGTGTTGCCACTCATTGTTACTGATGAAGATGTGTCAGTGTTGCCACTCATTGGAAATAAAAGTATTCGGAGAGTGATATTCTAATCCTCTAAAACTAAAAATAAACTGATTATAGTCATTGCAAAGTGTCTTTAATAAATTAGATATTGTACATAATAAATAATAACAAATTAAATCCTCTTGGACAACTAAAACTAAAAATAAACTCATTTTAGTCATTGCAAAGTGTCTTTAATAAATTAGATATTGTACATAATAAATAATAACAAATGAAAAGCTCTTGGGTAGCGAGTGGAGTCACATCATTATGACAGAGTCGACAAACAATTTTCTCAGGTTCTTGTATGGTTTTGTTTTGTTAAGTTGGATTCGTTAGTTGTAGTAACGGGGTCTGGGAGGGGAGTAGCGAGGGAATTCATGGGAATCCGATCCAAACTCAAAGGATCCAGACTCGAAGGATCTAGACTCGTAGGATCCTGAATCAAAGGAAGCCTCACCAGAATACTTGACGTCAGCAATGTAACCAGAGCCACCGTCCACGAAGTAGGTGACTGTCTGGCGGCGACCGTCGGGAAGGTACACGTGGTATGACCCCTTGGTGTTGTCATTGTCACGGGCCTCTTGGTGACCGTAGTTGTTGCCTGAAGGACCGTGTCTCACGGCCCAGTCAAAGTTGTACTTGGCCTCATCGGACTCGTAGGACTCAAAGGACTCGGAGGAATCCGATGAGTATCTCTGGTGGAAACATTAATCATCTTGGTCAATATTGGGATAATAACATTTTACTTTGTCTAACTAAATTATTGATCAGTTATATTTTTGCTGAATTTATCATAATATAATGAGAGACTAAATAATTATAGAATGAAATAACTCACCCTGGGGGCTCCGTAGCCTCCGAACTCAAAGCTGTCAGCGGCGGCCATGGCAGCCACACCCAGCAGCAGGAGGATGGTCTGGTCAGGGAAGGAGAAGGTAATTAATTATGTGTAAAACACAAGTGTAAAATATTGTGTCTTGAACATTAGGTTGTCTTAAACAGCTGAATATATTAAAGAACCCAATGTTTTTATTATGTTGAGGTAAGACTTCTTTTGTAAGCCAACGTAACACAACACAAACCAACCTTAGCGTTCATTGTTGAGGGAAGGAGGTGGAGATGTAACTGAGAAGGCAGCTGCTGTGGACCAAATATATACTGTACGCTCCACCTGCCCTCCTCTCACCACCACCACCCCCACACCCACTCACCCGTTTCCTCTCACCACCCCCGCCTCCACACCCACATTCACGCCCACCCGAGTTTCTTCATTGGATCATTCTTGTTCACCTCATATCTGTTTTGGTGGTAATATTTTACAAGTTATTGAAACAAACTCCTTGGTGGAGCATTACATGACAGGCTTATCACAGTAATCAAGAAATATTCCGTTTTTTTATTGACAGATCTCGAAAGCAAAGTGAACATTTTGAAATTCCTTTTAACTCTGACCAACACATACTAAGGTGAGGAGATCAAGGTTATTTTCATAGGAAAGTTCTTCATGTTCTTCTGTTCTTTGCCCATGTATGTGTATGTTGAGATATATTAACAGGGCAAGCATATTCCTTTCCATATATAGACACACATTGGGCCTGGTTTAAGGAACCCTGTGTTGTAGTCAGAAAATTGGATGTAAATGAGTCCATCAAATATTGCCACGAAACACCACCCGTATGGAAGGACCTTGTTTTGTGGCATATTCAGGAGGAATCAGAAGCCTCCAATTTTCATACACGATAACAGGGTCCTTAATTAATAACTCTTATGTAGTCAATATGCAGAAATTTATCTATCAGTTCATGAATTTGTTTCCACCCTAGATACATTTTTTTTTTGTTATATCTTACAAAATTATCACTCGTTTGGTCGATTGGCATGTAAGTTTGTGTACCAATCTGTATGTTTGTATCGTGTCATAATGGGCAAGTGACTGGAACAACATGTGACGTCTGATTGTGCCAATAATTCATTACTCTGAGTGTTGCATATTTCCCCAAGCTCCTCTTCTCAAAACATACATATGGTGCTCGGTTACTGTAATTAGTGGATGTTGTTATGATGTTGGAATACTAACTAGAGAGTCTAGAGTTGTTAATTATTTCTGTACATGCTTTTGTTTTCTTGATATAAAAGGAAAAACAAGGATATCAAAGTTAGCAGACCTCTCCCCACCCCACCCTGTCATCCATGCAGTGTTCAGGGTATAGCAATCAATGGTTCTGATGTCTGTAGTAAATTCATAGTACTCCAACAAATTAGAGAAACACATAGAATGCCGTTCAATTATCACACACCAAAATGACTGTAGATTCTGTGTGTGTATGTTAAATATTTGTTGACGTTGGAATGTTGCTGTAATCTTGTCATTGGACTCTCAGTGTCACCTTAGATATAGGCTACTGGCTGGTATATATAAAAAAAAACAAAAAAACTTTCAAGTGCTTAGTCTATACGTTTATTATGACTGGTTACTATTTCACTGCCCAGGGGGGCTGACTTTATTCCCTGTGAATACAAGCCTCACCCCACGGGGCTAGAATAAAGATTGTTGTAGGCCCTGGTCAGTTTCAAGAGGATTTGTCGAGATCTGCCTACATGGATTAAATATCCACATGAGGTTTACTGCAACAGGAGGATCTCTCATTATTATTTTGTTTTTTTTTCACTGCTGTGTGGACCGCCAGCACACGGGGGTGCATTATGCCTTTGTATGCAGCAGTCTAAACTCCTTCCCCCCTTATGGTCCCTTCAGGACTGGTCTCATGGAAGGTGCAGCCCCACTTGTAGCTCTTGTGGTAACGTAGACTTTTGCCCACAGGACTGGCTTTGGGATCAAAGACTTTCCCCCCAATATCCCTGGCGGTCGGAGGCCCCCAGTCTCCCTGGTCTAGTAACCTCTAGTCCCATGTTTCTGGGATGTGCTTCGGTAGCCCAGGCATATAGGGCCAGCCCATCCTTTATTTTAATTGTTTTTTATTTTTTCACTGCCACCAGTGCGTACCGGGGATATGTAGGGCAGGAGGCCATTCTACCCCGGGAGAACTTCATCAACAACAACAACTATATCACACACACACACACACACACACACACACACACACACACACACACACACATCCATGTACTTTGTTTGTATTTAATTATGACTGGTTACTAAATTACACACACACACACACACACACACACACACACACACACACGAGGTAATTATGACAGACCACGACCCAGCCCGTCTAATGTTTTCTTTGGGAAGGCTTTTATGACTGTAGCCTTCCTGATCGAGAGGTCTACTCTAGTTCGTCAGTGAGATATAAACAACTGCTGTAGGATCAACAGCTACAATCAATATTCAACTTTATTTGGTATTCTCAGAAGATGAAACGGAAAAAAAAATAATTCCATTATTCAATATTTACTTTATTTCTTTTCTAAGTCTAATGTATGGTGGGACTACTTGTTCTGTATCTGTTTACAAAATGTCAATAGTTTCTCTGTGTTACTCATCTCACTCCATATACTGTATGATCTAATTATTAACTTCCCAGGAACAATGTTTGGCACGGAAGTATTAGGATAAAGATATTAATTACCTCCATAATATGACATCATTATATTCACTTTCATATATTAAGAATTATTCTATCCTGTAAGGATAGAATGTACTGTAGGTAATGTATTAAGGGTTTGGGCACCCCGTCGGACCCATGCCAATCCCTTTCCTCTCTTCGACTGTCCCTTCTTTCCTTTCTTTTCTCTAGAGCTTCCTGTCGCTCCTCTCTGCCTTCATCTCGTCAATAATTCTGTCCTGATCCGAGGCACAACATGAATCTCCATCAACCCACTCCTCCCGAATCACTTCAGTTGGTAGAGATTGATATTCTGCCACGGACCAGGACATGATTATTGACTCCCAGTGTACTGTACATAACACATGCAAGGATTTTCTGGCCAGGTATTGTCTTCTTCATTCACCTTTACAGACTTTAAGTAATACCCTCACCTTGACCTTAGGGAATCGACCTCAACATTTAATACTCCTTCCTGTGTTTACATCAGTTGTATAAAGTGGTGTGGGATGAATGATAATACGTATTCAGGACTGTTAGTTGTCTGTATAATAAATAAATGTGGTAGGTGAGTGACAGTCTTAGATCCTTGGAGGTGGTACAGTCATGGTTAGAAGTCCTGTGTCGAGGGAATGAAGGAATGTGATCCCTGTGAGTGAATCTTATCAGCCAATATTATAAAGACCCACAAATGGAATTTCGTATCATTTTTCGGGGTCGTTTCATTCGATGGTGATGCAGGATTATTAACCGTGTCTGTACAGAAGGAGTGAAGTGTGGACCGGTGTCAGGTCACATTTATCCATCAGGGAATTGTGTTATCCTTATTTTTCGTATTTTGTTATTGATGAAGATGTGTCAGTGTTGCCACTCATTGTTACTGATGAAGATGTGTCAGTATTGCCACTCATTGGAAATAATAGTATTCGGTGAGTGATATTCTAATCCTCTAAAACTAAAAATAAACTGATTATAGTCATTGCAAAGTGTCTTTAATAAATTAGATATTGTACATAATAAATAATAACAAATTAAATCCTCTTGGACAACTAAAACTAAAAATAAACTCATTATAGTCATTGCAAAGTGTCTTTAATAAATTAGATATTGTACATAATAAATAATAACAAATGAAAAGCTATTGGGTAGCGAGTGGAGTCACATCATTATGACAGAGTCGACAAACAATTTTCTCAGGTTCTTGTATGGTTTTGTTTTGTTAAGTTGGATTCGTTAGTTGTAGTAACGGGGTCTGGGAGGGGAGTAGCGAGGGAATTCATGGGAATCCGATCCAAACTCAAAGGATCCAGACTCGAAGGATCTAGACTCGTAGGATCCTGAATCAAAGGAAGCCTCACCAGAATACTTGACGTCAGCAATGTAACCAGAGCCACCGTCCACGAAGTAGGTGACTGTCTGGCGGCGACCGTCGGGAAGGTTCACGTGGTATGACCCCTGGGTGTTGTCATTGTCACGGGCCTCTTGGTGACCGTAGTTGTTGCCTGAAGGACCGTGTCTCACGGCCCAGTCAAAGTTGTACTTGGCCTCATCGGACTCGTAGGACTCAAAGGACTCGGAGGAATCCGATGAGTATCTCTGGTGGAAACATTAATCATTTTGGTCAATATTGGGATAAAAACATTTTACTTTATCAAACTAAATTATTAATCAGTTATATTTTTCTGAATTAATCATAATATAATGAGAGACTAAATAATTATAGAATGAAATAACTCACCCTGGGGGCTCCGTAGCCTCCGAACTCAAAGCTGTCAGCGGCGGCCATGGCAGCCACACCCAGCAGCAGGAGGATGGTCTGGTCAGGGAAGGAGACGGTAATTAATTATGTGTAAAACACAAGTGTAAAATATTTTGTCTTGAACATTAGGTTGTCTTAAACAGCTGAATATATTAAAGAACCCAATGTTTTTATTATGTTGAGGTAAGACTTCCTTTGTAAGCCAACGTAACACAACACAAACCAACCTTAGCGTTCATTGTTGAGGGAAGGAGGTGGAGATGTAACTGAGAAGGCAGCTGCTGTGGACCAAATATATACTGTACGCTCCACCTGCCCTCCTCTCACCACCACCACCCCCACACCCACCCACCCGTTTCCTCTCACCACCCCCACACCCACACCCACACTCACCCACCCGTTTCCTCTCACCACCCACGCCACCACACCCACATTCACGCCCACCCAAGTTTCTTCATTCGATCATTCTTGTTCACCTCACATTTGTTTTGCTGGTAATATTTTACAAGTTATTGAAACAAACCCCTTGGTGGAGCATTACATGACAGGCTTATCACAGTAATCAAGAAATATTCCGTTTTTTTATTGACAGATCTCGAAAGCAAAGTGAACATTTTGAAATTCCTTTTAACTTCGACCAATACATACTAAGGTGAGGAGATCAAGGTTATTTTCATAGGAAAGTTCTTCATGTTCTTCTGTTCTTTGCCCATGTATGTGTATGTTGAGATATATTAAGAGGGCAAGCATATTCCTTTCCATATATAGACACACATTGGGCCTGGTTTAAGGAACCCTGTGTTGTAGTCAAATAAATTGGAGGTAAATGAGTCCTTCAAATATTGCCACGAAACACCAGCCGTATGGAAGGAGCTTGTTTTGTGGCATATTCAGGAGGAATCAGAAGCCTCCAATTTTCATACACGATCACAGGGTCCTTAATAACTCTCATGAAGTCATTGTTCAGAAATTTATCTATCAGTTCATGAATTTGTTTCCACCCTAGATACATTTTTTTTATATCTTACAAAATTATCCCTCGTTTGGTCGATTGGCATGTAAGCTTGTGAATCGATCTGTATGTTTGTATCGTGTCATAATGGGCAGGTGACTGGAACAACATGTGACGTCTGATTGTGCCAATAATTCATTACTCTGAGTGTTGCATATTTCCCCAAGCTCCTCTTCTCAAAACATACATATGGTGCTCGGTTACTGTAATTAGTGGATGTTGTTATGATGTTGGAATACTAACTAGAGAGCCTAGAGTTGTTAATTAATTCTGTGCATGCTTTTGTTGTCTTGATATAAAAGGAAAAACAAGGATATCAAAGTTAGCAGACCTCTCCCCACCCCACCCTTTCATCCATGCAGTGTTCAGGGTATAGCAATCAATGGTTCTGATGTCTGTAGTAAATTCTTAGTACTCCAACAAATTAGAGAAACACATAGAATGCCGTTCAATTATCACACACCAAAATGACTGTAGATTCTGTGTGTGTATGTTAAATGTTTGTTGACGTTGGGATGTTGCTGTAGTCTTGTCATTGGACTTTCAGTGTCACCTTAGATATAGAAACTGGCTGGTAAATATATATAAAAAAAAAACTCCAAGTGCCTAGTCTATACGTTTATTATGACTGGTTACTATTTCACACATTGCCCAAGGGGACTGACTTTATTCCCTGTGAATACTAGCCATCCCCCACAGGGCTAGAATAAAGATTATTGTAGGCCCTGGTCACTTTCTAGTGGATTTGTCGAGATCTGCCCACATGGATTAAAAATCCACGTGAGGTGTACTGCAACCGGAGGCTCTCTCATTTTTTTTTTTTTTAAACTGTTGTGTGGACCGCCAGCACACGGAGGTTCATTATGCCTTTATATGCAGCAGTCTAAACTCCCTCCCCTTTGATGGTCCCTTCAGGATTGGTCTCATGGAAGGTGCGGCCCCACTTGTAGCTATTGTGGTAACGTAGACTTTGGCCCACAGCACTGGCTGTGGGATCAAAGACCTTCCCCCCAATCTCCCTGGCGGTCGGAGGCCCCCAGACTCCCTGGTCCAGTAACCTCTGGTCCCATCTTCCTGGGATTTGCTTCGGTAGCCCAGGCATATAGGGCCATACAGCCCCTCCTTTATTTTACTTGTTTTTTTTCACTGCAACCAGAGCGTACCGGGGGTATGGAGGGCAGGAGGCCATTCTACCCCGGGAGGAAATTAACAACAACAACAACAACAACTATATCACACACACACACACAAATCCATGTACTCTGTTTTTATTTAATTATGACTGGTTACTAAATTACACACACACACACACACACACACACACACACGAGGTAATTATGACACACCACGACCAAATCCGTCTAATGTTTTCTTTGGGAAGGCTTTTATGACTGTAGCCTTCCTGATCGAGAGGTCTACTCTAGTTCGTCACTGAGCTATAAACATCTGCTGTAGGATCAACAGCTACAATCAATATTCAACTTTATTTGGTATTCCCAGAAGATGAAACAGAAAAAATATTATTTCCAATATTCAATATTTACTTTATTTCTTTTTTAAGTCTAATTTATGGTGCGACTACTTGTTCTGTATCTGTTTACAAAACTTCAATAGTTTCTCTGTGTTACTCATCTCACTCCATGTACTGTATGATCTAATTATTAACTTCCCAGGAACAATGTTTGGGACGGAAGTATCAGGATAAAGATATTAATTACATCCATAATATGACATCATTATATTCACTTTCATATCTTAAGAATTATTCTATCCTGTAAGGACAGAATGTACTGTAGGTAATATATTAAGGGTTTGGGCACCCCGTTGGACCCATGCCAATCCCTTTCCTCTCTTCGACTGTCCCTCCTTTCCTTTCTTTTCTTTCGTGCTTCCTGTCCCTCCTCTCTGTCTTCATCTCGTCAATAATTCTGTCCTGATCCGAGGCACAACATGAATCTCCATCAACCCACTCCTCCCGAATCACTTCAGTTGGTAGAGATTGATATTCTGCCACGGACCAGGACATGATTATTGACTCCCAGTGTACTGTACATAATACATGCAAGGTTTTTCTGGCCAGGTATTGTCTTCTTCATTCACCTTTACAGACTTTAAGTAATACCCTCACCTTGACCTTAGGGAATCGACCTCAACATTTAATACTCCTTCCTGTGTTTACATCAGTTGTATAAGGTGGTGTGGGATGAATGATAATACGTATTCAGGACTGTTAGTTGTCTGTATAATAAATAAATGTGGTAGGTGAGTGACAGTCTTAGATCCTTGGAGGTGGTACAGTCATGGTTAGAAGTCCTGTGTCGAGGGAATGAAGGAGTGTGATCCCTGAGAGTGAATCTTATGAGCCAATATTTTATAGACCCACAAATGGAATTTCGTATCATTTGTCGGGGTCGTTTCGTTAGAAGGTGTTGCAGGATTATTAACCGTGTCTGTACAGAAGGAGTGAATTGTGGACCGGTGTTATGTCACAATCTTCCATCAGGGAATTGTGTTATCTTTATTTTTCGTATGTTCTCACTGATGAAATTGTATCAGTGTTGCCACTCTTTGGAAATAATAATATTCGGTGAGTGATATTCTAATCCACTAAAACTAAAAATAAACTCATTATAGTCATTGCAAAGTGTCTTTAATAAATTAGATATTGTACATAATAAATAATAACAAATGAAAAGCTCTTGGGTAGCGAGTGGAGTCACATCATTATGACAGAGTCGACAAACAATTTTCTCAGGTTCTTGTATGGTTTTGTTTTGTTAAGTTGGATTCGTTAGTTGTAGTAACGGGGTCTGGGAGGGGAGTAGCGAGGGAATTCATGGGAATCCGATCCAAACTCAAAGGATCCAGACTCGAAGGATCTAGACTCGTAGGATCCTGAATCAAAGGAAGCCTCACCAGAATACTTGACGTCAGCAATGTAACCAGAGCCACCGTCCACGAAGTAGGTGACTGTCTGGCGGCGACCGTCGGGAAGGTACACGTGGTATGACCCCTTGGTGTTGTCATTGTCACGGGCCTCTTGGTGACCGTAGTTGTTGCCTGAAGGACCGTGTCTCACGGCCCAGTCAAAGTTGTACTTGGCCTCATCGGACTCGTAGGACTCAAAGGACTCGGAGGAATCCGATGAGTATCTCTGGTGGAAACATTAATCATCTTGGTCAATATTGGGATAATAACATTTTACTTTGTCTACACAAATTATTGATCAGTTATATTTTGCTAATTTTTTCATACTATAATGAGAGGTTAAGTAATTATAGAATGAAATAACTCACCCTGGGGGCTCCGTAGCCTCCGAACTCAAAGCTGTCAGCGGCGGCCATGGCAGCCACACCCAGCAGCAGGAGGACGGTCTGGTCAGGGAAGGAGAAGGTAATTAATTATGTGTAAAACACAAGTGTAAAATATTGTGTATTGAACATTAAGTCATCTTACTCAGCTGAATATATTAAAGAACCCAATGTTTTTATTATGTTGAGGTAAGACTTCCTTTGTAAGCCAACGTAACACAACACAAGCCAACCTTAGCGTTCATTGTTGAGGGAAGGAGGTGGAGATGTAACTGAGAAGGCAGCTGCTGTGGACCAAATATATACTGTACGCTCCACCTGCCCTCCTCTCACCACCCCCAAGCACCCCCCTACATCCACCCACCCGTTTCCTCTCACCCGCCCCCACCCCCACACCCACACCCACACTCACCCACCCCTTTCCTCTCACCAGCCCCGCCCCCACACCCACATTCACGCCCACCCAAGTTTCTTCATTCGATCATTCTTGTTCACGTCTTATTTGTTTTGCTGGTAATATTTTACAAGTTATTGAAACAAACTCCTTGGTGGAGCATTACATGACAGGCTTATCACAGTAATCAAGAAATATTCCGTTTTTTTATTGGCAGATCTCGAAAGCAAAGTGAACATTTTGAAATTCCTTTTGACTCTGACCAACACATACAGAGGTGAGGAGATCAAGGTTATTTTCATAGGAAAGTTCTTCATGTTCTTCTGTTCTTTGCCCATGTATGTGTATGTTGAGATATATTAAGAGGGCAAGCATATTCCTTTCCATATATAGACACACATTGGGCCTGGTTTAAGGAACCCTGTGTTGTAGTCAGAAAATTGGATGTAAATGATTCCTTCAAATATTGCCACGAAACACCAGCCGTATGGAAGGAGCTTGTTTTGTGGCATATTCAGGAGGAATCAGAAGCCTCCAATTTTCATACACGATCACAGGGTCCTTAATTAATAGCTCTCATGTAGTCGATGTGCAGAAATTTATCTATCAGTTCATGAATTTGTTTCCATCTTACATACATTTTTCTGTTATATCTTACAAAATTATCCCTCGTTTGGTCGATTGGCATGTAAGTTTGTGAATCAATCTGTATGTTTGTATCGTGTCATAATGGGCAGGTGACTGGAACAACATGTGACGTCTGATTGTGCCAATAATTCATTACTCTGAGTGTTGCATATTTCCCCAAGCTCCTCTTCTCAAAACATACATATGGTGCTCGGTTACTGTAATTAGTGGATGTTGTTATGATGTTGGAATACTAACTAGAGAGCCTAGAGTTGTTAATTAATTCTGTACATGCTTTTGTTTTCTTGATATAAAAGGAAAAACAAGGATATCAAAGTTAGCAGACCTCTCCCCACCCCATCCTTTCATCCATGCAGTGTTCAGGGTATAGCAATCAATGGTTCTGATGTCTGTAATAAATTCATAGTACTCCAACAAATTAGAGAAACACGTAGACTGGCTTTCATTATTACACACTAATGTGACTGTAGATTCTGTGTGTGTATGTTATTTTTTTTTTATTTTTTTTATTTTTTTTTTTGACGTTGGGATGTTGCTGTAATCTTGTCATTGGACTCTCAATGTCACCTTTGATATAGGCTACTGGTTGGTATATATATATATATAAAACAACTTCCAAGTGCCTAATCTATACGTTTATTATGACTGGTTACTATTCACATTGCCCAGGGGGGGGGGGGGGCTAACTTTATTCTCTGTGAATACTAGCCTCCCCCTACAGGGCTAGAATAAAGATTGTTGTAGGCCCTGGTCACTTTCTAGTGGATTTGTCGAGATCTGCCCACATGGAGGTGTACTGCAACCGGAGGCCCTCTCCTTTTTTATTTTATTTTATTTTCGCTGCTGTGTGGACCGCCAGCACACGGGGGTGCATTATGCCTTTCCATGTAGCAGTCTAAACTCCCTCCCCCTTTATGGTCCCTTCAGGACTGGTCTCATGGAAGTTGCGGCCCCACTAGTAGCTCTTGTGGTAACGTGGACTTGGACCCACAGCACTGGCTGTGAGATCAAAGACCTTCCCCCCCAATCTACCTGGCGGTCGGAGGCCCCCAAACTCCCTGGTCCAGTAAGCTCCAGTCCCATTTCCTTGGGATGTGCTTCGGTAGCCCAGGCATATAGAGCCAGCCCCTCCTATATTTTAATTTGTTTTTTCACTGTGACCAGTGCGTACCAGCGGTCTGTGGGGCAGGAGGCCATTCTGCCCCGGGAGAACATCAACAACAACAACAACAACTATATCACACACACACACACACACACACGCGACACACGAGGTAATTATGACACACCACGACCCAGTCCGTCTAATGTTGTCGTTGGGAAGGCTTTTATGAGTGTAGCCTTCCTGATCGAGGGATCTACTCTAGTTCGTCAGTGAGCTATAAACAACTGCTAGAGAAACATCCTTGTAATTCACATACAACTTTCTTTGGTATTCCCAGAAGATGAAACGGAAAAAAATATTAATTTCATTATTCAATATTTACTTTATTTCTTATTTAAGTCTAATGTATGGTGGGACTACTTGTTCTGTATCTGTTTACAAAATGTCAATAGTTTCTCTGTGTTACTCATCTCACTCCATGTACTGTATGATCTACTTATTAACTTCCCAGGAACAATGTTTGGCACGGAAGTATTAGGATAAAGATATTAATTCCTACCATAATATGACATCATTATATTCACCTTCATATCTTAAGACTTATTATATCCTGTAATGGGTATTATTTTCAAAGATGTACGGTAGGTAATATTTTAAGGGTTTGGGCACCCCGTCGAACCCATGCCAATCCCTTTCCTCTCTTCGACTGTCCCTTCTTTCCTTTCTTTTCGTTCATGCTTCCTGTCGCTCTTCTCTCTATTCGACTGTCCCTCCTTTCCTCTCTTTTCTCTCATGCTTCCAGTCGCTCCTCTCTGTCTTCCTTTCGTCAATGATTCTGTCCTGATCCGAGGCACAACATGAATCTCCATCAACCCACTCCTCCCGAATCACTTCAGTTGGTAGAGATTGATATTCTGCCACGGACCAGGACATGATTATTGACTCCCAGTGTACTGTACATAATACATGCAAGGTTTTTCTGGCCAGGTATTGTCTTCTTCATTCACCTTTACAGACTTTAAGTAATACCCTCACCTTGACCTTAGGGAATCGACCTCAACATTTAATACTCCTTCCTGTGTTTACATCAGTTGTATAAGGTGGTGTGGGATGAATGATAATACGTATTCAGGACTGTTAGTTGTCTGTATAATAAATAAATGTGGTAGGTGAGTGACAGTCTTAGATCCTTGGAGGTGGTACAGTCATGGTTAGAAGTCCTGCGTCGAGGGAATGAAGGAATGTGATCCCTGTGAGTGAATCTTATCAGCCAATATTATAAAGACCCACAAATGGAATTTCGTATCATTTTTCGGGGTCGTTTCATTCGATGGTGATGCAGGATTATTAACCGTGTCTGTACAGAAGGAGTGAAGTGTGGACCGGTGTCAGGTCACATTTATCCATCAGGGAATTGTGTTATCTTTATTTTTCGTGTGTTCTCACTGATGAAGATGTGTCAGTGTTGCCACTCATTGTTACTGATGAAGATGTGTCAGTGTTGCCACTCATTGGAAATAATAGTATTCGGTGAGTGATATTCTAATCCTCTAAAACTAAAAATAAATTGATTATAGTCATTGCAAAGTGTCTTTAATAAATTAGATATTGTACATAATAAATGATAACAAATTAAATCCTCTTGGACAACTAAAACTAAAAATAAACTCATTATAGTCATTGCAAAGTGTCTTTAATAAATTAGATATTGTACATAATAAATAATAACAAATGAAAAGCTCTTGGGTAGCGAGTGGAGTCACATCATTATGACAGAGTCGACAAACAATTTTCTCAGGTTCTTGTATGGTTTTGTTTTGTTAAGTTGGATTCGTTAGTTGTAGTAACGGGGTCTGGGAGGGGAGTAGCGAGGGAATTCATGGGAATCCGATCCAAACTCAAAGGATCCAGACTCGAAGGATCTAGACTCGTAGGATCCTGAATCAAAGGAAGCCTCACCAGAATACTTGACGTCAGCAATGTAACCAGAGCCACCGTCCACGAAGTAGGTGACTGTCTGGCGGCGACCGTCGGGAAGGTTCACGTGGTATGACCCCTTGGTGTTGTCATTGTCACGGGCCTCTTGGTGACCGTAGTTGTTGCCTGAAGGACCGTGTCTCACGGCCCAGTCAAAGTTGTACTTGGCCTCATCGGACTCGTAGGACTCAAAGGACTCGGAGGAATCCGATGAGTATCTCTGGTGGAAACATTAATCATCTTGGTCAATATTGGGATAATAACATTTTACTTTGTCTACCCAAGTTATTGATCAGTTATATTTTGCTGAATTTATCACAATATAATGAGAGACTAAATAATTATAGAATGAAATAACTCACCCTGGGGGCTCCATAGCCTCCGAACTCAAAGCTGTCAGCGGCGGCCATGGCAGCCACACCCAGCAGCAGGAGGATGGTCTGGTCAGGGAAGGAGAAGGTAATTAATTATGTGTAAAACAGAAGAGTAAAATATTGTGTCTTGAACATTAAGTCATCTTACTCAGCTGAATATATAAAAGAACCCAATGTTTTTATTATGTTGAGGTAAGACTTCCTTTGTAAGCCAACGTAACACAACACAAGCCAACCTTAGCGTTCATTGTTGAGGGAAGGAGGTGGAGATGTAACTGAGAAGGCAGCTGCTGTGGACCAAATATATACTGTACGCTCCACCTGCCCTCCTCTCACCACCCCCATGCACCCCCCTACACCCACCCACCCGTTTCCTCTCACCACCCCCACACCCACACCCACACTCACCCACCCCTTACCTCTCACCAGCCGCGCCCCCACACCCACATTCACGCCCACCCAAGTTTCTTCATTCGATCATTCTTGTTCACGTCCTATTTGTTTTGCTGGTAATATTTTACATGTTATTGAAATAAACCCCGTGGTGGAGCATTACATGACAGGCTTATCACAGTAATCAAGAAATATTCCGTTTTTTTATTGGCAGATCTCGAAAGCAAAGTGAACATTTTGAAATTCCTTTTGACTCTGACCAACACATACACAGGTGAGGAGATCAAGGTTATTTTCATAGGAAAGTTCTTCATGTTCTTCTGTTCTTTGCCCATGTATGTGTATGTTGAGATATATTAAGAGGGCAAGCATATTCCTTTTCATATATAGACACACATTGGGCCTGGTTTAAGGAACCCTGTGTTGTAGTCAGATAAATTGGAGGTAAATGAGTCCTTCAAATATTGCCACGAAACACCACCCGTATGGAAGGAGCTTGTTTTGTGGCATATTCAGGAGGAATCAGAAGCCTCCAATTTTCATACACGATCACAGGGTCCTTAAGAACTCTCAAGGAATCGATATGCAGAAATTTATCTATCAGTTCATGAATTTGTTTCCACCCTACATATAGTTTTTTTTATATGTTACAAAATTATCCCTCGTTTGGTCGATTGGCATGTAAGTTTGTGTACCAATCTGTATGTTTGTATCGTGTCATAATGGGCAAGTGACTGGAACAACATGTGACGTCTGATTGTGCCAATAATTCATTACTCTGAGTGTTGCATATTTCCCCAAGCTCCTCTTCTCAAAACATACATATGGTGCTCGGTTACTGTAATTAGTGGATGTTGTTATGATGTTGGAATACTAACTAGAGAGCCTAGAGTTGTTAATTAATTCTGTAAGTACTTTTGTTGTCTTGATATAAAAGGAAAAACAATGATATCAAAGTTAGCACACCTCTCCCCACCCCACCCTTTCATCCATGCAGTGTTCAGGGTATAGCAGTCAATGGTTCTGATGTCTGTAGTAAATTCTTAGTACTCCAACAAATTAGAGAAACACGTAGACTGGCTTTCATTTTTACACACTAATGTGACTGTAGATTCTGTGTGTGTATGTTATTTTTTTTTTATTTTTTTTTTTTTTTTTTTTGACGTTGGGATGTTGCTGTAATCTTGTCATTGGACTCTCAATGTCACCTTTGATATAGGCTACTGGTTAGTATATATATATAAAAAACAACTTCCAAGTGCCTAGTCTATACGTTTATTATGACTGGTTACTCACACATTGCCCAGGGGGGACTGACTTTATTCTCTGTGAATACTAACCTCCTCCCACGGGGCTAGAATAAAGATTGTTGTAGGCCCTGGTCACTTTCTAGTGGATTTGTCGAGATCTGCCCACATGGAGGTGTACTGCAACCAGAGGCCCTCTCTTATTTTCTTTTCTTATCTTTTCACTGCTGTGTGGACCGCCAACACACAGGGGTGCATTATGCCTTTCCATGTAGCAGTCTAAACTCCCTCCCCCTTTATGGTCCCTTCAGGACTGGTCTCATGGAAGTTGCGGCCCCACTAGTAGCTCTTGTGGTAACGTGGACTTGGGCCCACAGGACTGGCTGTGGGATCAAAGACCTTCCCCCCCAATCTACCTGGCGGTCGGAGGCCCCCAAACTCCCTGGTCCAGTAAGCTCCAGTCCCATTTCCTTGGGATGTGCTTCGGTAGCCCAGGCATATAGAGCCAGCCCCTCCTATATTTTAATTTGTTTTTTCACTGTGACCAGTGCGTACCAGCGGTCTGTGGGGCAGGAGGCCATTCTGCCCCGGGAGAACATCAACAACAGCAACAACAACAACTATATCACACACACACACACACACACACACACACACACACACACACACACACACACATGTACTCTCTTTGTATATAATTATGACTGGTTACTAGATTACACACACACACACACACACGAAAGGTGAGGTAATTATGACACACCACGACCCAGTCCGTCTAATGTTGTCGTTGGGAAGGCTTTTATGACTGTAGCCTTCCTGATCGAGGGGTCTACTCTAGTTCGTCAGTGAGCTATAAACAACTGCTAGAGAAACATCCTTGTAATTCACATACAACTTTCTTTGGTATTCCCAGAAGATGAAACGGAAAAAAATAATAATTCCATTATTCAATATTTACTTGATTTCTTTTGTAAGTTTAATGTATGGTGGGACTACTTGTTCTGTTTCTGTTTACAAAATGTCAATAGTTTCTCTGTGTTACTCTTCTCACTCCATGTACTGTATGATCTAATTATTAACTTCCCAGGAACAATGTTTGGCACGGAAGTATTAGGATAAAGATATTAATTCCTACCATAATATGACATTATTATATTTACTTTCATTTCTTTAGAATTATTTTATCCTGTAATGGGTAATATTTTCAGAGATGTACGGAAATAATATTTTATGGGTTTGGGCACCCCGTCGGATCCATACTAATCCCTTTCCTCTCTTCGACTGTCCCTCCTTTCCTTTCTTTTCTTTCGTGCTTCCTGTCGCTCTTCTCTCTCTTCGACTGTCCCTCCTTTCCTTTCTTTTCTTTCATGCTTCCTGTCGCTCCTCTCTGTCTTCATCTCGTCAATAATTCTGTCCTGATCCGAGGCACAACATGAATCTCCATCAACCCACTCCTCCTGAATCACTTCAGTTGGTAAAGATTGATATTCTGCCACGGACCAGGACATGATTATTGACTCCCAGTGTACTGTACATAATACATGCAAGGTTTTTCTTGCCAGGTATTGTCTTCTTCATTCACCTTTACAGACTTTAAGTAATACCCTCACCTTGACCTTAGGGAATCGACCTCAACATTTAATACTCCTTCCTGTGTTTACATCAGTTGTATAAGGTGGTGTGGGATGAATGATAATACGTATTCAGGACTGTTAGTTGTCTGTATAATAAATAAATGTGGTAGGTGAGTGACAGTCTTAGATCCTTGGAGGTGGTACAGTCATGGTTAGAAGTCCTGTGTCGAGGGAATGAAGGAATGTGATCCCTGTGAGTGAATCTTATCAGCCAATATTATAAAGACCCACAAATGGAATTTCGTATCATTTGTCGGGGTCGTTTCACTAGAAGGTGTTGCAGGATTATTAACCGTGTCTGTACAGAAGGAGTGAAGTGTGGACCGGTGTTAGGTCACATTTATCCATCAGGGAATTGTGTTATCTTTATTTTTCGTTTAGTATTTTGTCACTGATGAAGATGTGTCAGTGTTGCCACTCATTGGAAATAATAGTATTCGGTGAGTGATATTCTTAGAACTGTTACATCATCGACCACTAAAACTAATAATAAACTCATTATAGTCATTGCAAAGTGTCTTTAATAAATTAGATATTGTACATAATAAATAATAACAAATGAAAAGCTCTTGGGTAGCGAGTGGAGTCACATCATTATGACAGAGTCGACAAACAATTTTCTCAGGTTCTTGTATGGTTTTGTTTTGTTAAGTTGGATTCGTTAGTTGTAGTAACGGGGTCTGGGAGGGGAGTAGCGAGGGAATTC
>JAWQEG010002836.1:57500-62500 GCA_033782935.1 Petrolisthes cinctipes | reverse complement strand
GTTCTTTATTACCAAGATATTTACTACAATGGAAGGAAAGTGTTGGTGGTTAATTATTTTTACTGTGACTGTACTCTATTCTTTCAGTTCTGTAGTAGTACATATTATAGTAACTGGTTTGTACTGCTTGGCACTAGTATTATATAATAGGTTAATATCCTCATTATTATGCAGAGAGAGAGAGAGAGAGGGAGGAGGGGGTCAGGAGAAAGAGAGAAAGAGAGAGTGGGGAATGTAGCAATGAGAGAGAGAGAGAGAGAGAGAGAGAGAGAGAGAGAGTGGTGAATGTAACAATGGGAGAGAGAGAGAGAGAGTGGGGAATGTAGCAATGAGAGAGAGAGAGAGAGAGAGAGAGAGAGTGGTGAATGTAACAATGGGAGAGAGAGAGAGAGAGTGGGGAATGTAGCAATGAGAGAGAGAGAGAGAGAGAGAGAGAGAGAGCGAGAGAGAGAGTGAGGAATGTAGTAATGACTAATGAGAGAGAGAGAGAGAGAGAGAGAGAGAGAGAGAGTGGGGAAGGTAGCAATGAGAGAGAGAGAGAGTGGGGAATGTAGCAATGAGAGAGAGAGAGAGAGAGTGGGGAATGTAGCAATGAGAGAGAGAGAGAGAGAGAGAGAGAGAGAGAGAGAGAGCGAGAGAGAGAGTGAGGAATGTAGTAATGACTAATGAGAGAGAGAGAGAGAGAGAGAGAGAGAGAGAGAGAGAGAGAGAGAGAGAGAGAGAGAGAGTGGGGAAGGTAGCAATGAGAGAGAGAGAGAGAGAGAGAGTAGGGAATGTAGTAATGACTAATGAGAGAGAGAGAGAGAGAGTGGGGAATGTAGCAATGAGAGAGAGAGAGAGAGAGAGTAGGGAATGTAGTAATGACTAATGAGAGAGAGAGAAAGAGAGAGAGAGTGGGGAATGTAGCAATGAGAGAGAGAGAGTGGGTGGGGAATGTAGCAATGAGAGAGAGAGAGAGAGAGAGAGGAATATAGCAATGAGAGAGAGAGAGAGAGAGAGAGAGAGAGAGAGGCGGGAGAGAGTGAGGAATATTGAAATGAGAGAGAGAGAGAGAGAGAGAGAGAGGTACTGAATTATTATGAATAGCCAAATATATGAACCAATATTTTCTGAAGCTCACAGATTGTTTTATTTTTTTCAACGGAGCTATATTATTATCTATCATGATGTTGTTTTAATTAATTAAGGGGATAGTATATGCTTTTGATAAATTGGAGTGTCATGTTGATTCCTCCAATTAAAGTATGCCAGGAAACAGGACCAGCTAGAAGAAGAACAAAAATAATGGTATATATAATAATAATAATTATATCCTGTTGCCTGGAATAGTTTGGAGGAATCATTTGCTCCAGATTTAATTACTAGTTTACTACCCAAAACAAATAATGTGCTATAATACCCTCTTATAAATTGATACGATGAAAAGATGAAGATTTATGTTATATATTATAATTTGTAACGCATTTATAATTATTTTGTGTGACTGCTTACGTAAAAATCATATATCATAATTATCATAGGTGACAAATACGAATCAGAATGTTGGTTGATGATAAATTTATGTGTTATTCTTACTTAATACTTATGTCGACACACACACACACACTCATTCATGTATTCATTTATTTACAGTATTCCTTCCTTCCTTCCTTCAATTTCAGACACACATTCATTCATTCATTTATTCCTTCCTTATTTCAGTTTCAGGCACACACACACATTCATTGATTCATTCATTCAGTTTCACATACACACAGACACACACACACACACACATTCCTTACTTCAGTTTCACACACACACATTCATTCCCTCCAGTTTCACACACACACACACACACATTCCTTCCCTCCTTCAGTTTCACACACACACACACATTCATTCATTCCCTCCTTCAGTTTCAGGCACACCTCGTATACGTCAAGGGAAAGAGACCTGGGGTTACGTCAACGTGAGGGACAAAGCCCACATGTTCTTCTGGCTTTACTACACCACCGCTGACGTCGACTACAAGACAAGGCCTCTGGTTCTCTGGCTTCAGGGTGGACCGGGAGCCTCGTCTACGGGCATCGGGAACTTCTTGGAAATTGGACCCCAGAATCTGTCACTTGGAAATAGGACTGATGCTTGGGTTAGTTTTCTTTTTATGTTGTTGTTGTTATTATTATAGTTTTTGTCGTTGTTATTATTATTGTTATTATTAGTTGTAGTAGTAGGTGGTAGTAATAGTAGCTAGCGTTGGTAGTAGTAGTAGTAGCAGTAGTAGTAAAATAGTAGTAGTAGTAGTAGTAATAGTAGTACCTCATGTTGAATATAAAAATCACAATTAATACACAATTGAGTTACAGAATGCAAGAGTTAGGCCTACCTGTATTTTACTAGTACATAATTAATACTCTGTGTGTTGTTAAATTGTAAGGCTACTGATTCCTCCTAACAATACCAGAAAAAAACATGCCCTCACTGACACACACATTCATTCCCTCCTTCAGTTTCACACCCACACACACACACACACACACACACACACACACACACACACACACATTCCTTCCCTCCTTCAGTTTCACACACACACACACACACACACACATTCCTTCCCTCCTTCAGTTTCACACACACACACACACACACACACATTCCTTCCCTCCTTCTGTTTCACACACACACACACATACATTCATTCCCTCCTTCAGTTTCACACACACACACACACACACACACACACACATTCCTTCCCTCCTTCAGTTTCACACACACACACACACACATTCCTTCCCTCCTTCAGTTTCACACACACACACACACACACACACACATACATTAATTCCCTCCTTCAGTTTCACACACACACACACACACACACACATTCCTTCCCTCCTTCAGTTTCACACACACACACACACACACATACATTCATTCCCTCCTTCAGTTTCACACACACACACACACACACACACACACACACACACACACATTCCTAATAAAGGATTTGTTTCTTGGCATAGTTTGGGGGAATCACAGACCTTCAAATTCACCAACAAAAGAATCTCCCCTTTAAGGACCCTGTGATTGTGTATAAAAATTGGAGGCTTTTGTGATTCCTCCAGACCATGCCACACACAAAACAAACAAACAAGCTCCTTCCCTATAGGTGTGTGTGTTTCGGGGCAATGTTTAAAGGACTCGTTTACAGTACTACTCCTTCATTTTGTACTGTTGTTTTAAGTACGGTATGTAATGCACTGTTTTTTATTGTTTTGTTTTTTGTGTACAGTAAACCCTCATTATTGGCTGGGTATATGTATTGTGTGTGTAATGTACTAAGAGGGTTTACTGTACACAAATTCATTACAAATAGTACAATACATACTTATAATAACAGTGCAAAATGAGGGATGATTTTAGGCGTGTGTGTTTCAGGGCCATATTTAAAGGACTCATTTATATCCAATTTTCTGACTATGTACAGCACTGGCAGGGTCCCTTAATTAATCGTCTCTGTGTATGTGTGTGTTTGTGTGTTTGTAGACCAAGGAGGTGAATGTTTTATGTGTGTGTGTTTCTGGGCAATATTTAAAGGACTCGTTTATATCCAATTTTCTGACTATGTACAGCACTGGCAGGGTCCCTTAATCACCTCTGTGTTTGTTTGTGTGTTTTGCAGACCAAGGAGGTGAATGTAGTGTTTGTGGATAATCCCGTGGGCACCGGTTACAGCTTCGTGGAGGACCCTAAACTCATCCCTCGTAACAACACGGCCATCGCCTACGACCTCATCAAATTCATGTCGGGATTCTTCGTTAAGGTAGGCTACATGATATTGTATTGTATTATATTGCTTCAGTTGGCTTTAGGGGATGCGGGAGTAGGGGGACAGGCTTGGGGGGGGGAATAGGGGGACAGGCTTGGGGGTGGGGGGGTTTGGGGTGTGTGGGAATAGGGGGACAGGTTTGGGGTGGGTAGAAAACCTGTCCCCCTATTCCCGCACCGCCCAAAACCCCCCCAAGCCTGTCCCCCTACTCCCGCACCCCCCTAAACTCCCCCCAAGCCTGTCCCCCTATTCCCCCACCCCCCTAAACTCCCCCCAAGCCTGTCCCTCTATTCCCGTACCCCCCTAAACTCCCCCCAAGCCTGTCCCCCTACTCCCGCACCCCCCTAAACTCCCCCCATGCCTGTCCCCCTATTCCCGCACCCTCTTAAAAGGAGTAATTCACTTTTGTTACTTTGGAGTGCCTTGATTCCTCCAAAGTATGCCAGGAAACAACAGGACCAGATGAACAAAAATAATGGTGTTTGTTCTGTTGTTGCTTGGAATAGTTTGGAGGAATCAGTTACTCCAGATTTACCAACACTGTACTTCCTCCCTTAATAATAATACCACCCTTAGGACCATATTCAAGAACATCCATACGGTACGATGGCGTGGTACCGGTACGATGGCTCCCTGGAAAAACAATAGAGCCGTCGTATCGGTACCACGCCGTCGTATACACCATGAATGTTCTTGAATACGACCCTTAGTGATGACAACCTTTCTTCCTCCACCCTTTAGGTCCCAGAGTTCCAAGATGTGCCGTTGTATATATTCTCCGAGTCCTATGGAGGGAAAATGGCGGCACAGTTTGCAGTCACACTACAAAGGGTATGTATACAGGTTACAGCCACCTAGTAAAACCTTCATGTATGTACAGTAATCCCTCATTTTGTACTATTTGTAATGAAGTTGTGTACAGTAAACCCTTCATGTACTACAGTAATCCCTCATTTTGTACTATTTGTAATGAAGTTGTGTACAGTAAACCCTTCATGTGTGTACAGTAATCCCTCATTTTGTACTATTTGTAATGAAGTTGTGTACAGTAAATCCTCCTAGTACATTACACACGCATATACCCAGCCAATAATAAGAGTTTACTGTACACAAATTCATTACAAACAATACAGTACATAAGAGTTTACTGTACACAACTTCATTACAAACAATACAGTACATAAGA